>OX579634.1:6561046-7068926 GCA_951230915.1 Antitrichia curtipendula
CGTTTGACCGTCCGACGACTTAAATATGCCTTATAATACATCATTGAAAAGGTATTATTGAGAGCTTTTTAATCAAATGTCATGCGTCTAATTTGAACAAAATTTCAACGGTGGAATCCCTCCAAGGATTAGTTGCTGATCAGTAGTGTAATTCTTCTAATTTTCAGCATTCTTAGAGTTATTATCTTCACTTAAGAAGATTGACTTCATCATTTTTCAATTAGCTAGGTGAATTTTATTAGTCTATTCAAATTTTTAGATAGAATATTTAATTTATATTGCTAGTTTTTGAAAATATACAAAACTAAATTATGACTTTTTGGATATGGGACATTCTAAGTATCAAGGTGGGTATCCTAGCCATATACTACCTACCACAATAAGTGATTTATTCTACCTTGGGCAATGTATTGTAACTCATTGCAACTCATTGCAACTCATTTTACATACATTGTGGATTTGTTTAAGATTTTACGACACACGTTTTAACATATATTAATGTCGTCACACCTAAATTTGACATTTAAGGCAATGTTATATTCTAAAATCTTAAACAATGTTATTTTGTAGAATGGATACTTTGAAATTAATGATTGGAATAAGTAGGTCATACTTTAATGATTACAAGTAGATTTCATCTTAAGAAATAGTTTTCTTAACTTCACAAAAAAATTTAAATACTATTGTCAATATCAACTAATAGGACCAAAAATCTTAACATAAATAGAATTATCAATATATGCCACAATCTTAAAGCCAAAGAAATGTGGTAGTAATAAGAAATAATGCATGTACAAATGATTTTATAATTAGAAAGTTAAAATATTTTTTTAATCTTGGAGATTACAATATTAATTACATTAATGATTTTAATGTTGATTTAATTGAGAGGTGGGAAAAAAATATGGTTAGGGTCTTGGTCATATATAATTTAAATCAAGCATACAAAGGTTTGATAATCAATTGCAAGCAAGCCACCCATCTAACTAAATCTTGACAAACTTGACCTTTTTAAGTACAAAAAAAGATTACAAGATTACAAGAATTACACTAATAATTAGCATCTAATCCTTGGAGGGATCGCACCGTCGAATTTTTTGTCCAAATTGAACGCATGATATACCATTGAAAAGCTCTCGACAATACCTTTCCAATGGTATATTATAAGGCATATTTAAGTCGTCGGACGGTCAGATGATCAGACGGGCAGTTGGACGGTCGGTTAGATGGATAGACAGCTGTCTAGACCTCAATCTTTGGAAGGATCTCACCGTCGGAGTTTTTGTCCAAATTGGACGCATAATATATCATTGGAAAGCTCTCGAGAATACCTTTTCAATGGTATGTTATTAGCCATATTTAGTCATCGAACATTCATACGGTCGGTCGATCTGTCCGCTCGACAGTCCGGAGTCCGACGGCCTGTCCGCTCGACTGTCCGGAGTCCGACGGCCCATCCGACCTCGCGACCGACCATGCTTCCGACTCTAATCTATGGAAGAATCTCACCATCGAAGTTTTTGTCCAAATTGGACGTATAATATACCATTGGAAAGCTCTCCCCAATACCTTTCCAATGGTATATTATGAGACATATTTAGCCGTCGGACGTTCATACGGTCGGACGGCCCGTCCGCTCGACTGTCCGGAGCTCGAAGGCCCATCCGACCTTGCGTCCGACTCCAATCTTTCGAAGGATCTCACCGTCGGAGTTTTTGTCTAAATTAGACGCATAATATACCATTGGAAAGCTCTCCACAATACCTTTCCAATGGTATATTATGAGCCATGTTTTAGTTGTCGGACGGGCGGACAATTGACAAACCGTCCGATTGCCCACACCGTCCGCCCGTCCGCCCGTCCGCCTATCCGCACTGTCCGCTCGTCCGCCCGTCCGCCTGTCTGCTTGTCTGCACCGTTTGCTTGTCCGCATCGTTCGCCTGTCCGCACCGTCCGCGTGTCGGACGGCCTATCCGCGCATCCGACGGTTCGACCGCGCGGACGAGCCGTCCGCTCAACTGTCCGGAGTCCGACGGCCCATCCGACCTCGCGACCGACTCCATTATTTGGAAGGATCTCACCGTCAGAGTTTTTGTCTAAATTGGACGCATAATATACCATTGGAAAGCTCTCTACAATACCTTTCCAATGGTATATTATAAGCCATATTTTAGTCGGCGGACGAGCGGACGGGCGGATAGCTGACAAATCGTCCGATTGCCCATACCGTCTGCCTGTCCGCACCGTCCGCTTGTCCGCCTGTCTGCACTGTTCGCACCGTCTGCCTGTCCGCACTGTTCGCACCGTCTGCCTGTCCGCACCGTCCGCTTGTCCGCCTGTTTGCACTGTTCGCACCGTCTGTTTGTCCGCCCGTCCGCACCGTCCGCCCGTCTGCATTGTCTTCATCGTCCGCACTATCCGCCTGTTTGCCTGTCCGCACCATCCGCCTATCCGGTAGTCGGCGTCCATCGGACGGTGACCCCCACGTCCGCTGCGGACGCAACGTCCGGACATCCGGATTTTGGACGTGATTTGTCCCCGGACGTTCCAATTCGTGAACCCTAGGGCTCACAACACCCCATATATTTAAAAGGTGGATAAAGGCATAGAACCTGGTGGTGTTCGCCCAATTACCAAGGGTGGGTAATCTTGCGCCCACAGGTGAACAAAGTGGTGCTTCAAGCATAGGGCCCATGAAGGAGCAACCGGTGGCCCCGTCTGCACCACAAAAACGTCGGGAAGAGGTTTGTCCCGAACAAATGGCAAGGGCCATTGCATCAATTAATAATATCATAGCGAGCAATGCTACGAATTTTATGACACAAGTACCTTGCAATCAAGACTTACCAACCACACCGAGCCCCGTATTGAGTCCCGTATTGGGCACCGTACCAAGCCCCGTATTGGGCATCGTATTGGGCTCTGTATCAAGCCCCATGTTGGGCCCCGTATCGAGCCGAAGAGTTGAAGGGCAGATGTTGCCAAAAAATGGAAAGCAACTCGATGACATGGCGCAAAATGTGTCCATTGATGACAACCCATTGGATAAAAGCTATCCGCATTTGTCAACTCAAAATACGGCACAATTGGAGGATCTTTGTCATTTGCCAATGGTGAGTGAATTGGAAAGCTTGTTGGAAGCTTCTTATTTGTTTAGGGCACATCAACAAGACATTTCTCTTCAACCAAACCAAGTAATCGAGACAAATGAGGCCGGTCCTAGTAACTCCGCAAACAAGGCGGGCTTGACTGAAACCGCAAACGAGTCCGGACCGAGTAATCCCTTCGCCGAATACAGTGATGAATGGCCCAATTTTGTGATCACCTCAAAAAGATTGTTGGTTACAGCTAAATTTGTAGCTAGCATTGCCCCCAAACTTATGGAAGTTGCTCAGGAATTCACCAAATCCGGGCCCGAGTTGGTGGAAGGTGCCTTGTTGTTTTGGAATTTCGTCACGTCTATGAAACTATTATTGGAGGAGCGGGTCAAAAATAATCGCAAGCTGCTCATTTTGAATGAAGAGAATGAGAAATACAATGCCTTGAAGGTAGAGCACGAGAAATTGAAAGAAGACCACAAGCAATTGAAAGATGCATTCAAAGGAGTGTGCGCTAATTATGAAAGATTTGCGAACGCACAGGATCGTTGATATGACGCTCTAGTTTCTCAGAGGGAATTTATCGAGAAATTGGAGTACAAAATTGTAGTGCTCAAGGAAAAGAATTTGAAGGATGGGAGATGTGTTCTTCCAAAGACAGGCGGAGCCATGCGTATAGAAGCGGTTGAGGAAAACAACCAAAAGGAAGTAATATCCGAAACCGCCATGGATAATCCTCCTCCCACATTCTTAGACGCGTCCATGCAAACGGAAGGCCACGAGTTTGAAGAGGTGAAGCATGAACTAGAGTCGGTAACTCAACAAAAAGTCTATTTGGAGGCACAATATCAGAAAATGATGCAAGTAGTGGAGCTAGATAAATGCTTGCCAAAGAGCAGTTCTGACACTCGTTGGTTGACGTGGGTTCAAAAACTACAAGACAAACCGTCTGTAGTAACCCGAGCAATGAAGAGGCTTCTCAAATTAGCCATGAAGTCGAAGGAGCAATGCAATGCCATTTCCTCTGACCTCCTATCTATTAGAAGGATGTTTGAGGTACATCATACGGGTTCAATTGACGTCACATATTGGGGGGACATGTCAGCAATGTTTGAGGGATTGAATGACGCGCAGAAGATTGCGTCAAAGTCCATCAACTGGACCTTGGAAGTAGAAGAAGGTTGGGCCCCTTACAACATGCATTCAGCGCACATCAAAGAGGCAGACAAGATAGTAGTGCATGGTGAAAGTTCAAATACGGAACTATTGGAGGGTAAATGCAGCCTTTGTCTAGCTCATTTTGGTCCCGAGGGCGCCTTAATCATGGGCTAATGTCGCCACACTTACCATATCACGTGTATGGTGGAATCATCCCTTGTTCGTTCGGTTTGTCCCGAGTGTCGATCTCCTTTGAGCCCTAGGTTTTACGAAATAATTGGGCACGAGGAGAGCATGCCCCCTAGCCACAAACACAATCGATGGACCCTTCCACTTGACCAAAAGCCATTTCTATTCCAAAATTACATTCATTGGGGGCGACCTCTCATTTGGAATGCGCAAAAACTCATGCATGATGTTTGTGAGAACTACAATGACAAATTGGATGACTTTGACTGGATGACGCGCAATAGAGAGGTGGAGTTGCGGGCCAGGGGTATTGAAGACTTGGAGGCTCGAGAATTGTTTTGTCGTAGCATGGGGGGACACTGGAGCATCTCACATCAAAAGTTCTTCCAATTTCCTGAAAAAAAAGTGCGGAAAGGAGAAGATGGCGTCTAGATAGAAGTGCAACCATCCCAAGAGTTCAATGAGCAGTACGGAGCATACAATCACAGCTTAATAGGGAGGGCCCTCTTCTTATCAAAATTGGAAGAAGCTGCGCAAATTCGTACCGTTTTTAATGTAGATGGGCTATCAAGCACAGAACATGCACTCGTGGAAGTGGCAAGTGCATTTGATAAGAGGGTCACCGACATTATAACGACGTGGGGACTTTTCTACATGGCATAGGGCAAGCGATCTCGTTGACCCCTCGAGATGATGACAAAGCGGTAAATGCTATGATAGAAAAGATTTATTCGGCTTTGAGAGCGTTAAAGGCACAGGAAGTAGATTTGTCTTCCACAAGGAAAAATAAACGGAAGATGGAAGACGAAGATGACTACTCTCCAGAAATCAAACGACAATTCATTGTCGAGGACATGGAAGTTCGATCAGGAAGGGGCACAGCCTCCGGGTCGGGTGGTCCTCAAACTGGTAGAGCAAGTCGAAGACTTAAAGAACAAGAGGGTGCCTCTCATATTTCCGCAAACGGTAGCGATGATGCAAAATAGTGTTTGTATTAGGGGGTTAACTAATGAAATTTGTTTTGTACTTATTTGAATCTCATGAGGATTCAATATTAGTAATGCACAACACTCATGGTATGTCATGAGTTGCTTTTAATTAATGTATAAATATTTATGCAATACAAATATGTTTGGATTTGTTTTTTCATAATGGTAAATTTTGCCTTCTTTATTTGTCAAATATGTTTCTTTTGCGTACCTATTGCAGAAGATCATACCTATTGTACATTTGTACAAGATCATTTCATGTTATTGTTATGTTATCTTCTATAACCCCGTGCCTACAAATCACCCATTTTCATTTGCACATACATTTCTATTTGCGTAATCCACTTGTCCGCCTGTCTACACACTTCAAACATCTTACCAAAATTGTAAGAACCGCCTGTCCGGCCGACCGGTTTTAAGTCCGCCCGTCCGCTGAATCGACGGTCTAGATTCCCGTCCGCCAACCGCCCATCCGCTCATCCGATGGCCCAGATTCCCGTCCGCCCATCCGCCCGTCCGCTGTTCGGACGGACCAGATTCCCGTCCGCTTGTTCGCTGAACCGAAGGCCCTGATTCCTGTCTGGTCGATTCGCTGATCCGATGGCCCGGATTCCCGTCCGCTCGTCCGCTGATTCGATGGCTTAGATTCCCGTCCGTTGTCCTCCCGTTCGCTGTTTGGACGGACCAGATTCTCGTCTGCCGTTCGCCGTCCGCCTAACCGTTGTGGGAGGATTTTTTTTTTTCCCATATTCAAAGGCCACAAACAGATGAAGACTATAAGAGTCCTGAAATTGACATTTATAAGCACTCCTAAGATACTGAACGTTAAAATTTCCAAGGGCTAGGAGCTGCAATTTTTTGTGTCCCTTGCTTGAAAATGCATAATTCAATGGAAAGGGGGGCCTTGTTTTCCAAGGCTTTGTACATAAACATTTGAACGATTTTCCCCAATTGTTATCATTACGTTTTGAACTTAGGGTTTTAATACACAGAGCCTAAAATAGCCACCATGACCAAGGATTGGTCTTCTTGGTACGAAACCCTATCAAATGAAAAAGTACAATACAAGGCTTGCAAATTGGTATTAGCTTAGAAGCCGGTTCGTATGTTTAGTCATTTGGGATATGCAGGCACATTGAGGAGTCGTGACAAAAGAATTAGCCTTTGTACCCAAATGACATCTGAAGTTCGAGGTCTATTTGTTCGTTGCAATGGAGTGATTCCACAAAGAGGTACTCCATACAATGTGGATGGCAATGACACACCTATGCCTATGGTTGTTTGTGCTATGTCAAATGCCAGAGACACTGTGAACTCTACCGAGGAAGACTCATGCACGGCACCAGAAGAATATGTTGGTGGTTCTTCCCAAGAAAATCCAAGTACACAAGCATCAGGTGGACGTGGAACTCAGCGGACATCAAGCAGTAGGCCTTAAAGACAGAGTAGGCTAGTAGAGGGATTCGACGAAGCAAATAAACACATTTTGAATGCAATGTGGGCCAATTTCTGCAAACATACCATTTGCTATAGCCCGAAATCCAGCCTTTAAAGAAGCAGTGAAGAAAACGGTGGAGTTTCACCAACTTTATAGCCCACCATCATACCATGATCTACGTCATAAATTGCTTGACCAAGCAAAGGTAGACTTAGAGGTCAATCTCTGTAAGCGGACAGAAACTAATATTAGGAAGTTTGGAGCCACATTGTCTATTGATGGGTGGACCTTGGTTTCGAATCGGCCATTGATAAATGCCATGCTTGTGTCATCCGCGGTGAGCAATTCCTAGGATTGGTGGATACAACTAGAAAAACGAAAGATGCTCCATAGTTGGCCTCTATATTAGAGAGTTTAATAGAATAAGTGGGCCCTGCAAACATAGTGCAGGTGAGTATAGATAATGCGGCTGTAAATTCAGCAGCATGGAGTTTGGTATCTACTACCTATCCCCACATTTTTTTCCAAGATTGCGTGGTGCATGCCTTGAATTTGTTGCTAAAAGATTGGGCAAACGAACAATGGATTGATGACGTCGTGAAAGATTCCCGAAAGATAGTCAAATTCTTCAAGAAGAGGCACATGCCGCTTGCGATACTTCGGAAATATTCGACGCAGTACAACTTGTTGTTGGCGGTGGAAACAAGATTTGCCTCGAATTACAACATGGTTGCATGTATGCTCAAGGTGAAAGCACAATTGCAACAAACTGTGACGGACCCGCAATGGGAGGAATATGGTAGAAAGCACTCGCGAAAATCCAAAACTCGTTTAGAATCCGAACGGGTGAAGAAGACCATTCTAAGTGGGCATTTTTGGCATCGTTGTCAAAATTTTGAAGATGTGACAGCTCCAATTGTAATGCTCTTCATGATTTGGATGCGAAGACACCATGCATAGGCAAGGTGTTACATATTATGAGGAAACTAGAGAAGCACGTCCTCGCTTTAGACAAAGAGCCTTTTGTTTGGCTTTGGACAAAGCCATCCCGTTGGTGAAGGTGTTCTACGAACGACATGATATGGTGAAGACCGATTTACATTATGCAGGAGCACTTTTGAATCCCTACCTTCTTGAAGACAAAAAACTAGCCGACGACACCGATGCCATGGCTGCTACAAGCGCGTTTTGATGCAAATATGCACACCTTTAGAGTACGCAAAGGTGGTGAAGGAATTTGTAGCCTTCCGCCATAGGGAACCTCCGTTCCACAACATGTTGGATCTGGGTGAACAACAATTGTCAGCACATGCTTGGTGAAGGTGTTCTACGAACGACATGATATGGTGAAGACCGATTTACATTATGCAGGAGCACTTTTGAATCCCTACCTTCTTGAAGACAAAAAACTAGCCGACGACACCGATGCCATGGCTGCTACAAGCGCGTTTTGATGCAAATATGCACACCTTTAGAGTACGCAAAGGTGGTGAAGGAATTTGTAGCCTTCCGCCATAGGGAACCTCCGTTCCACAACATGTTGGATCTGGGTGAACAACAATTGTCAGCACATGCTTGGTGGGATTTTGAGGGCGTATGCAGGAAGCTCATTGCTCCAATTGCCAAGAGGATTTTGGCCCAACCGGTATCATTGTCTTTATGTAAACAAAATTGGAGTAGCTATTCTTTTGTTCGCAACAAATATCGGAACAAGTTGAAGCCACAAAGAGCACATGATTTGGTATATGTGTATACCAATTCTAAAGTCTTTGGTGCATCAAAGCAAAATGACGAGAAGAAGTGGTACAATGAGAACCTCGAGTCGGAGGATCCGGCCTTGTCTTCATCGGAAGACGAGGGTGGTGAATCCGTGAAGAAGTTGATCCCCTCATGGACGATGAAGATGACCACAGCATCCGCAATTTCGATGATGAACCGCTTCGAAGCCCACCTCATTATGATGCAGACATCGGAGATCATTGTGAAGACCCTTACAAGTTTCCGTTGGATGAGGACGACTGTGAATATGACGAAGGTGGACCTTCCATAGCTAAATACTTAGATGGAACCGGGTTGTTGCGTAGTGAAAACATTCTAGCAAATAGGGAAAGTACTTATGCGAAGGTAGCGGAGGAAGATGAGGAAATGGTTATAGGTGATGACACTCCCCAAATGGATGAAGTGTTTCGAATTCCCGAGTGTCCATCCATGACAACGGTAGGAACAGAAGAAAATGATCAACACGAAGACATGAGAGAGTGTGGGGTGAAGTCACACACAAATGTGGTCAACCAAAGTATTGAATTACCAAGGGCATTGACAAGTGAAACTATTGGATTTTTCGTCATTCAAAATGCCCAAGCACCTCGAATAGAGGGAAGTCAAGATCCATGTGTATTGAAGTCCGTGTGCCCAATGCCACACCGCAACGCCAAAGACATGAAGCACCTCGTGCGAGATTCTCAATTATCATCACGTAGCGGTCCTTGACAGGCACTATATACAAGCGGTAGCACGACTTTGAATGGTCCTGGAGACTCACGGTTTAAAGAACAACATTTGAGCAATTTGAAAGAATTGCACATTGGAGCCAATCCCAATCCATCCGTTTCATCAGACAACAATGATGTGCAAACATTGGAGTCTATGTTTCGTCGATTTTCTGGCCATGCAAAGCATTCTCCGATCAAATTTTCAAACCCTACAGTGGAAGCTTTCTCCGCAGAGAAGACAAACATTCCAAGAGGTTCGGAAGCACGTCCACCCACGGTGAAGGAGTCCAAAAAAGCTAAGAGGAAAAGAATAATGGAGCCTTTTGCAATCTCTCCATTGAAAAAACAAAATGTAGGTAGAACCCCCCTTGATGCAAGTCTGCCTCTAACCAAGTGAAAGGTGAAACCAATCCACGATCTTAAGGGAGATATTGGAAAGTCTCTACTAAAAGTCAAAAGGGGTCATAAGTTAGGTAGACCAGTGAGATCAAGCGCATCGAAACAAGTACAAGAAGGAGGGAAGATTGTACAATCTTCATCAGATAGTATACAAAATTCATCCAGTGACGATGATTCTGGATGGGATACAACAGGTCATAGTAGCGGGGCTGAAGTCAAAGGAGATAGTGACTACCAGCCTTAGTCCATAAAGATTGAGAAGATGTAAACTTGGGTGTTTAGTTTCTTCTCCTAAACACATTATGTTATGACAATTCATTGTTTGAACTTTAAGTTTGTAATACAAATTTGCTCATTCATGTTGTGCACACCATCAAAATTTTGTTTTTTCAAATACCTTAAAACTAGCGAAGACCGTCTGTACACTTGTCCGCCCGTCCGCCTTGTGGTCCGTCCGCGCCTTGGTCACTTCCATCCGAAGGGCGGTCGGTCCGACCGACCGTCTGCCTGGTGGCCCGTCCGTGCCTTGGTCAGCTTCGTCCGACGGGCGGACGGTCCGACTGCCCATCTGCCTGGTGGCCCGTCTGTGCCTTGGTCAGCTCCGTCTGATGGGCGGTCGGTCCGCCCGCCCATCTGCTTGGTGGCCCGTCCGCGCCTTGGTCAACTCCGTCCGACGGGCGGACGGGCCGACCGCCTGTCCGCCTGGTGGCTCGTCCGCGCCTTGGTCACCTCCGTCCGACGGGCCGATCGCCTGTCAGACCATCGCAGTTCATGTTTTTTTCTCATTTAGTGCAGCATAGGATTCCTGAAATGGCCAGGTCATCTCCAAAGAGTGTGCCTTCATGACAACAAACATCCAATGTGAATACTTCAAAGACATTGAACTCCTCATGGGTCAAACATCAAAGTTCATTCTTCAATGTGCACATCATATTTTTAGGTTCAATCTTGAAATTAAACATCACAATGATATTTTGAAATGACCATCTTGAAAGCTCAAAATGAAATGCTACCTATAGTTCTAAATTGTTTTTTCTAATTTTTTGATGATAGATCGTAGATTTAATTATTCAAAAGTTTATTTGGATTTTAATCATATATTACTATATACTGTAAGACATCTCAATTTTAAAATAATTTTTTTTATGAAGAAATTTGTCGAAGTAAGCCAAATCCGACTTAATGTCATGAAACTATAAACAATTGCTATGTACTTATATAATACTATTGCATCAAAGTCACGATCTTCTAAGATATTTGTATGCAAAGTTCTAATATAGGATTTAGGATTTAGGATTTAGGGTTCATGTCATTTATAAAAATGATGTCCAAATTAGAAGTGTATTTTGAAAATGGATGTGTGATAATATTTTGATGTAATATTAAAAAATCATTTTGGTCATGATAGTATAGATTGATACCTAATTAGTAATTACCTACTTATAAGAAATTGCCCCATTCAATGTCAGATAATGTTGTCAAAAATCATTTGGAGTTATATGTTGCGGACTTGCGGAGTTGCGGTCTTGCACTCTTGCGGAGTGCGGATCATGAAGTTAGAAAAAGCATATAGAGTTGTCTTATGTTTCTAGACTTCAAAATTCTTTATTCAAAATTGATATCAAAGAATATTAATTGTCTATTAGAATATTTTTTGCATTAAGATTAACAATTCTTCAATTCTTCCAAAAGTTATTAGCGTATTATTTTTCATTTAATAGTGCATCAATTTCTACTTCACAAATTTTAAAAAATGAATGTATAGTTCTTTTGAGTTTAACCTCTAATTCTCTAAAGTCCCATTGTCCCATCGGGGGACAAAATGGATGTAAGATTTTTAGGCAGGCTCCTATGGCCTCAATATTTTTTGTAATTTTCTGAGCTTTTTTGGTATCTTTTAGAATAAATAACTTGAAGTATTCATTTTTGAATTGAATTCTAAGAGTTAAAATCAAAAAAAAAATTTCATGAGGTCTAGATTCCTTTCTAGAACAATCTCAGAGTGGAAATTAGTATATTTCAATTCTATCTTACTATCTTAGAGCTATTAATGATTTAATTTTTCCTTCGATCTTGAATCTACTTCTACCTAACAATTTTATTAATGAGTAAAAA
The DNA here is from genome assembly GCA_951230915.1 of Antitrichia curtipendula. Classification (NCBI taxonomy): domain Eukaryota; kingdom Viridiplantae; phylum Streptophyta; class Bryopsida; order Hypnales; family Leucodontaceae; genus Antitrichia; species Antitrichia curtipendula. Next base: position 6,572,925 of record OX579634.1, read on the forward strand.
CTAAGTGTTTCTTTTTAAATATCTTTTTTTTAGATTCTCAACTCAATTGTTTATCATATAAAATTAGACATTCACTATCACTAGAATAGCCTTTTTTAGTTAAAAAGGTTCAAAGCAAAAAAATGTAGTTAAGCAAGGTGCCTAAAAAGTAGGGGTTAAACATTTCACATTTAATCATTTATTCATAACTCAATTGCCTAAATTTTGGCTAAAATGCACAAGGTGAAAGACGTACGTGAATATTCCTCAGAGGATTGAATGACCAAACATCCCAATTTAGAAAAGCTAGAGAAGTAAACATTTAATTTTTAAATTCCATGCACAATTGCACATTGGTGAATTCTTTGAGGTATAAATTCATTCAACTAATGTGGGACAATGGTGTTGATAAAGTTACATAAAAAGTCTATTGTTGAATTTGTTTAACAAAATATATTCACATAAAAAATTAAAAATTGACTTCTAAGCTTTATTTGCAAACTTGTGCGTGCTATGAATTCAAGAAACACCTAAACCCAATCAAAAATCCTCAAGTTAAGTTCTTAATTGAAGATGGTCCATATATTTCTTGAGGAACTTAATTTGCATTTGTTTTCATATTTTTAATTTGTTATGATTTCTTACATTTGTGACTTTAGAGTATACAATTTAGGACTTAGGTTTTAGGGTATAGGGTTTAGGGTATAGGATTAAAGATGTAGGATTTAGTGTATAAGATTGAAGATCATTGCATTAAAAAACCGCTGGAGTTCTATTTAATGATTCAAGTTCTTTAAGTAAGAAAGTGAATCTCGATGAGATTTTTGTTTTTCCCATCCTTGTCATTATTTATTGGTCAAAGTTGTTTTAGGAGTCAGATGATGCAGCCGTCCGCCTGGTCGGACGACCTCAAAAAATCTCTCAGTTTGATCTCCACTTGAGAGGGGCTGTCCGATCAGGCGGATTGCCCAAGGCGGACAGCAGCCGTCCGATTCATCGGGGCTATCCGATGAGTCGGATGAGTTGCGTCCGCCTGATCGGACGGTCCTTACGAGGCGAACGACTGTCCGTCCGCGTCGTCTCGTCCGCCCGATCAGGCGGATGGGCGAGGCGTTTGCCTTCGATTTTAGGGTTGGACGGCCCAGAGCGGACGGCGGACGTCCGATTCACCGGGGCCGTCCGATGTGTCGGACGGGTGGCGTCCGCCTGATCGGACGGTCCTTACGATGTGGACGACTGTCTCTCCGCGTCGTCTGGTCCGCCCGATCAGGCGGACGGTCGAGGTGTCCGCCTTGCATAAAAGAGTCGGACGGCCCGTCCGCTCCTCACTTTTATCTTCCCCCTTGTGTCATGCAAGAGAGAGCGGAGAGCTTGGTGGTTTATCCTCCATTGGCTCCTTTCTAAGGGAAGATAAGAGTGTGATTTCTAGGGGATACTTGTTGCTTTTTTTTTCTACATTTCGTGTATGATCATTTGGCAAATCGTATATTGCCTTGTGGATTACAAATTGCAAGTGCACTTCTAAACGTGATTTCATCACGATGCCGAGATCAAAGAAGGCTGCAAAGGACAAACGAGTGAAGCCGAACAGTGAGGCGAGTATGGGCGCTCCTTCTCTCGCTTGCAAAGCATTTCTCATTGAGTGCATTGTCAATTTTTATGAGTTGGAAATCACTGCGTCGTTGTATACCAAATATGCGAGGTATGAAGACGAGTGCCCAGCTAAATTCAAGGGAGATATGGCACAGAAGTTCATGGATGCTTTAAACGTACCCTATTAGATTCATGAAATGGAGAGTAAGGGCTTTCAACAATTTTTGACGAACAAGGTCCATGATGCATTGTGGAATGCAAAGGTGATCTTAGAGAAGTACGGGAAGCAACACCGCGTCGGTGATGGCGCTTTTGAACAGGTCATTTTGAGGGCAGACTTGTTTGTTCGCCAGTGCGCCCCTTTGGCAAAGAATCGAAATAGGCGAGGTTCAATGGGTTGGTGGAATAGTGATGAGGGAGTTGTGGAGTTGCAACATGGGCGACGACATCTCTTAGCGCTTCCGAAAACAGCAAGGGTGATTCCACAAGATGATCAAATCCTGAGGGGTGGATACGCAACAATTCAGAGGGTCTGAATTGAAGGATGTCGTGAGATACCCACATTTTGGGAGTTCGCAGCGAAGGTATCTCATCAACAACGCATACGACCTCCGCTCGCAAGGTTGGAACACCAAAACGAGTCAATGGCAATGAGAATTCCACATGATGGAGTTATCCGGTTTTCTGTTGTTCATGCAACGCAAAACGAAGGGTACTCGTATTGATGGAATGGCGGAACATTGAAGCAAATGTTAAAATTGGATAAGGAATATTCCGATAACATTGGCATTTGGTTGGCTTATTCTCAACCGACCCCGGAAGAGGTGACCAAAGCTTTTTTTCTTGGTCGTTGGAGGAAGAAGCGCACAGAGCTTGCATGGGCATTGGTGCACCTCATGAATGCAGTGCACAGCGCTAGACATTTGCACAATGAACTTTCACTAGACAACATTATGTTTCACTTTTCCAATGATGAATCACGTGTTTACATTGGAGTTTGCGATTGGGGCATGACTACTTTACGCAATGAACCAATGAAATCCTTGTACACGTTCACCTCTCAGAGTGAGCGGACTGAGACCTTGAAAAAAGAGGTGATGGGTGGACCCTTCTATTGCATACTTGCATAGAAGAGATGCGGATGTGTCAATGATACCGGATTTATCATGTAAATCAGAGGAATATGTGGTTGGTCGAATAGCTCAAGCCATCAACAATGGTTGCATGTCAGCGGACTATGTGAGCTTACATCGGGAAAATGAAGGACATACAAGATTTAGCCATGAGGATTTGGCAAAGATTTTTCACCTTTACTTGGAGCGCCTTTGGGATTCGGTGATTGATTCTTGCGGTAGCTTGTCCGAAATCATCCATCGATTTACCAATAATTACAATTGGCCTATTCTGGATGAACACTTCCGCCACTCATATTAGTGTCTATGGTGTTAGTGAACAACATAGAAGTGATAGAACTATAGAAGTATTAGGTAAATATAGAGGCGAGTACATAAATTTGCATAATTGTTTGCAAACTATTTAGTATATATATGCACCATCAATGTATGCCAATATATGTGCATCCTTATAATTCATATAAAGTTTTGAAATGTTTGTGTGTTTTGAAACTTTCAATGTCCAATGTCTACTATCTATTTATGCATTCATCATATGCGGTCCTTGAAATCCTTGGATGAGAAGTGCAATGCAACAATTATTGTTGATGGATGTTAGCTTGGTATGGACGTATGGTTGGGTTCAAAATTGTATAATCAATGTTGAACACATATAACCCCTAAAAGACCAAAGTGATTTTTTTGGCAACATAGCGATTTTGGGCAGCTCACTACAAATGGAATTTATATTGTTTTTCTTTGAAATTTTCATACAACACGTGCCCGAGGAGAAGCTTTAAGGCCCAACAATTTTCATAAATTTTGACTACATGGTTAAAAAGTTATTGCATGATATGTCGTTTTCAGTCCTTGGCGGGCAGCACGGGCAGCAAAAAAAACTTCTTCAAAAATCACTTTTTAAGAAAATAAAAATCTGAAATTGGTTCTTTAGATTTATATGTACATGGGAAGCTTTGAATCATTCCATTTAGATCTATGAGTCAAAAGTTATGAGGATTCTTAGTTTAAGGGTAGTTATGGAATTTCAACTCTAAAATAAACTTTGAAGTCTTTTATTTAACTGAATTTTCAATATTTTTGAAAAAAAATAAAAACATTGGGTGTAGATTGTTTATTACAACATTACAACCATTGGATTGGCATTTTTCAATTCCATAAATAAATTCTATACAATTTAGTGTTTTGAATCATTCTCTACCTCTTCCTACTTACTATTTTTTTCCTATATGTTGTACAATTCCAAATGATCTGAAAATTTTCAAGCATGTAGCCAACTTGCCTTCAAGAATAAATCCAAAGAGTAACCACCATTTTGGACATTTTTTCATACAAATGTGACCTTGTGAAGGGCAGCTGCCCGTATTTTTGCAGGGACAAAAAAAGGATTTTTCCGCATTCAAACACTATTATCTTGCAATCCACAGTGTGGAAAATTCTGAAATTTTTTCCACATCTTCTTAAACAAGTTTACTACAAGATCCTATGGTTACATGTGTCCAAGAATGTTTTTTTTCTAAAATTTGACAGTAGTATTAGAAATGGCAGTTTTAGAATGTTTTTGGTGAAAACATAGTCAAAAACGATTAGGGGATAATGATAATAGAATTTCATCGTATGCAAATATTTTTTATATTGACAAGCAATACAATTGATACTTGAGCGATACCTGTCGCACGCGTAGTTAGCGTGTAAGTATCTTTAATACAAAAATGTGGTAAGATGACACGAGTTATCGTCCCAGGGAATTCTACTATGTTGCTGCAAGTTTTGGGTATCCGGATCTTTTCCAAAACACCCCAAGCAATCCGTACAATCTATCGCTCTCTTCCGAAAACTAGCATCTTCCGGATTCTAGTCCGGATCCGTCTTCTTCCGGAATCTGGTTCCGACTCTCTTAAGTAACTGGTTTTAGATACCCTTGTTTCACCCTCAGGGAGTCCACTATTGATCTTTCCGAGGGGTAGAGACTCACCACTCCTGATTCTAACTTCTCTATCCGTAACAAACAAAACAAACACCCAAAAATTATACTGTAATAGCAAGGGGAGAATCCGTACCCTCACAATCTTCCGGATGACTTTTCCGGAAAGTAGGTCACACAAGGCCCGGTTAGATCCACCTTACTACAACGACAGATCCAGACTTTCCGGATTTTAGTATTGACTTCTTGGTTCTCGACTGCTCCGGAGGTTGGCAGACCTTCCGATGGCTGGGGTAATTCCTCTGGCGGTTGCTTATCTCCGCACGGAATCCTCCCTGGACTTCCGGACTCGCACCTTCACCCGTAACAGGCTTCCACCGAATCACCGTTCCAGCAAATTAAAGGCACCACGCACAGCTCCTCTTTCACACGTCTAAGGCTCTTCCGTCACTATATATATCTGTCAATCAAAGAATCCGGACTCCCTCCCGTACACCCTCACTCACAAACCAGTGTAGAACTCAATCATCAACGCAATACGCAAAAGAGATGATCAAATTGATCTCCGGTAAGCTCCAATTAAATGACAAGAAAGGGAATGACAGGCCAACAAGCCAGCCTGCCTTTAAAAGCAAACAAAAAGCGGCCAAAAAGGCCCACACAAAACCCGGCCAACGGCCAACTAGAAATCCGGCTAACGGTCCTAATAACCGTTCCGGCTAAAACGAAAATCCGTTGACAACCTAAAAGTCCGGAACTAGGGGCCCACAGTCCGGGTTACCCGTTTCCGGAAATAACTAATAAGTCAAAATCCTAACTAAAAAGACAGCCACCCGCACTAATCATTTGCGGGGCTTCTTTGTCGAAGGCCCGACCCTAAGATTCGTTGGAGTGGGCTTCTGGGTAGTAACCTTCGGTGGAGTCTTCTTTGTTGCGGATCGAGTCCGGATCTAAGGCGGATCCGAATCCGTCTCTTCCGATTGGGAGTGAGACTCGGCGGATTCTTCTTCCGTCTCTTCGATCTCCAGCGGATCCGAATCCGTCTCTTCCGATTGGAAGTGAGACTCGGCGGATTCTTCTTCCGTCTCTTCGATCTCCAGCGGCTCCTCGATCCTTGTGTGTCTCTACCGTGTTGTCTTCGTCTCCGTCAGATTGATGACGGTGTTGCCCGGATTTGCTGGCGGAGGAGTGTTCTGCATGTGCAGAAACCTAAGTATCCGGATTGGTCCGGGCAGGGTTCCTAACACTTGCTGCTGCTATGGCCTCAGCTTCCGTCTCCGTCAGATGGAGAGGCGGAAACAGGTTTACCACCGCCTGTCTTCCGGTTGACCCTTCCTGAACGGTGGTCTGCGTGCCCGCGTCCTTCGGTGTAGTGACTTCTGGAAAAGTCACCACATGAGTCGAGATTTCCGGATTCCTCCTTTCCGTTGAAGTTCCGGCCCCATGAATTTCTTGGAACTCTCCTCCCGGAAGATCAGCGAACATTGCTTGGTCGAGCAAGTTTGGGTCAAGGCTCCCGATCAGTTGTTGCATCTCCTTCAGTACTCCCTCCTTCCGGGCCTCAAAATCCGTCAGGATGAGCACAACCTTGGTTCCGGTAATGTGGCCTTGGGCCACCATCTGTGAGTTCCAGAGTTGGGCCCTCGAGATGGTGCTAGCTGGAAGGTCGATCAGTTCTCCCAGCTTCCGCACTAGAGCCATCGCCTCCGTCGCCTTCCGGTTCGCGATGTGCATCTCCCGTTCCGACCACTGGTGCTGGCTCCGGAATTGATCCCGTTCTTCTTGAAGACTCCGGATTTGGTTGTACAGAACCTTGACGTCTTCCAGATTCGATCTTTGTGCTATGGCGGCTAAAATCTCCCTCTCGTCTTTCACTCCTAACGTATTGCAGACGTCTTGAAGAACTGCCGCCATCTGGTCGTTCACCGTCCTCGTCGTTCGCAGCCAATGAATGGCACTCTCGACTGGATCTGTGTTCGGGTGCGGATTTTCCGGTTGGACGGAACCTTCCGCCACTTCTTTCCCCCGTGAGGCTCGATCGGTGGACTTCCGCCTGCTGGGTCCGGCCTTCTCCGGAGTGGTCTGTGTATCCTCCGGAACGTCCTCCTCCTCTGATTCCGGCTCCTCCGGCTGCGGTTCCGATTTCAGTCCGTACTTGAGGAGGTTTTCCCCTTTCTTGTACGTAAGCTGCTCCGGCTTGCTCAGGGTCTCCATCCGGTAGTACAAGTGAAACAGGTAAGGGCTAATGTGACTGGACTTCCGTCCCGCAATCCCATTCGCCAACTTATCCACAATCGTGTGAATAAGTTCGCCCCAGTTCACGGGTCTTGGAGGTGGGTTTATCCTATTTCCTAATGCTCCGAAAATGGTGCTCGCCACCGTGATGGTCACCCGGCTGGGCTTCTCCGGATAAATGATGGGAATCAGGAACTCTAAGAGTTGCTGATCCCGAGCGTAAACACAATCCGTCGCCGCGTATCCCTTCTTTGGGTCGGCGGAGTTCCGAAACCTTTCCGCCGCGAACTTCTCCGTCCGTCCAGCCCATCCTAGCCCTCGGTTAACGGCGAAATATGTTCCGGCCCAGAGCTCTTCTGTCCAAGCTCTCGGGCGGCCCCTCACCGTCAACTCATACTGATTGGGAACTTCGTAAAGGAGTTCCTCAATCATTCCCTCACTCTTCAAGTCCCACGGGCGGTGCAAGAATCCGACATAGCCCATGGTTTCTAAATCTTCCTTCAACTCCCTATGACGATCCGTATCGAACGGAATCACGGGACTGACAGTCCGGGTAGTCACCGCCGGTTTCCGGACTGGGTTTTCCGCCATCCTGTCAATCTTCCGGAATTGCACCGACCTCACTTCCGCTTCCTATCTCGATCCTATCTCACCAATCTTTCTCTCACTAAACGTACTCGCGAAAATGCCGCAGAGAAAAGAGACCGAATGAGAATGGCGGCGGGGTTTATATAGCGGCGGGAAACCCTAAGTTCTCGACCCGGTGGAGTTCCCGTAAGTTCCCTAGCCAGAACTCCTACGATCCGGAACTTCCGGCTATCCGGCTATTAGTTCCGGAATACTGTATTTAACCTAATTACGGTTCTACCATTCCTACAAATGAGATCTTTTCTAATTTAGGTTTCTAGCATCTAAGTTTCTATCCCTATGCAAAAATTTCAAAGTTCTTCCACCTTTTGCCTCTATTTTATGTATTAGATTTAGTTTCTGGATGTTCCGTGACGTTACAATACCGCTATAATGATACCAAGTATCAACCTCCAAATACATTTTAATACAATATATTTACATCAAAGTATTTTAGTACGTAAATGCTATTCGCCGAGATGCCGATATTTTTGTATTATGATTGCCACACTCCATAATCCAATGGCAAAAGATTCCAAGGCTCACTCGATTGTGAGACAACGACTAAAATAGCTCTACCTACTTTACTCGGAATCTGAATGGATGTCATCTCTACGTTTGTGTGGTGTGGAATCGGATCCATAAATGCCAAGAGATGGTCCTCCGCTCCAAGTGCATCCATAGTCGCTTGGCGTAGCTCCTTGATTGGGATTTCCATAGTAAGGACCTCCAAAAGTTGGAGGAGGAACTACATCACGGTGCTGAGACCTTCCTTGCCTTGGTTCGACATGACGAGAGCCTGTGTGACGTTCATATGAACCACCCGTAGTAGATCCGGACAAGTATTGGGAGCCTCCTTGGCTAGATCCAAAATCATGTGTGGTTCTATGGCTTCTTTCTGGATTGTAATAAGTACCTCGGGGGTCGTTAGCGTAGTATAAGACCCTTTGACCATCTTGTGAACCAGATGCAGTACGATCATATTGGTAGGACCTGTCATGCCCGTGTTGTTGACCCCGATCCTCCATGCTTCTACGCATAGCTTCTTGCATTTGTTGATTGAACTCGATGTCTTCCCGAGCTTCTTGACGCTCATGTCCCACTGTAAATGTTACGGGTGCTGGATTGTCTTCTACATCATCGTCGTCCGACCATTCATCCTCAGCATCCGGCAATACAACCGGCGGAAATCCAAACTGCCCTCGATTGGACCACATTCGCATACAATCGCTCGGTTGAGTCCAACTTGTATAAATAACAGCGTCAGTGCGTTTCATATTGTCAACATTTTTCCCGTAAATTGTGCGCCAGTCTACATCTTTGTGGAGTACAATCTCTGCCCAAACCATGGCCATGTTGGAGTAATTCATAACATTTGGTTTGGAATCAGGCAGCTCAGCGCACCGCGTTACTTCCTCGTATTGGTGCACAAAGTGTTGGCTCTCGCACGTGGAAATTTGTCCTTCCCAGCGTCGAACTTGTTTGTCTGCTCTTTCTTGTGACCACATTTTGGAGAGGTGCGTCATTTTGACGTACTTTTTGCACATTGTGCAATCCCAAACCTTCTTGGGCTCTTCTTCCCATCTAGGTTCAGCTACACACACTGGATTTGCCCAATCTTCCCTGTTCATGTCCTGGGATTTGCCTTTGTTACTGGACCTTGAACTACTATTGCGAGGCATGATAACCTTGATTAAAATGAAATGATTTGATGACAAAATTCACATAAATTTTTAGGAGAACTGAACAAAATGTTTAACACTTGCCAATGAAACAAAGTGAAGTTGTTAACAAGGCCTTCAAAACCAAGTAATCACCAAAATAATTTGGTGCAATTCAGTATCCGAGCACAATTGTTCACGCACCAAAACGAAAGGGGCACGCAGAGCCACTGGATCACCCACTCCGCAAGGGAAACGATTGTGAGGAATGAGCTGTCTGCCGCGCTATTTATGGCGTCCGAAGGCGGACTAGGCAATGCGGACGCCTACGTGCGAATCGGACAGCCCAGAATCGGACGGGCAGATCGTGCGTACGGGATCGCGTGGACGTCCCGTCCGCACGTGCCCGTCTACGCGATCCCGTCCGCAAGATCCGTCCGCGAGCCCGACGCCCTGTCCGCCTGAGGGCCTGTCCGCGAGCCTCCCAACCGCACGATCGGATCGTCTGCGCGGACGACCCGATCGCGTGGACGATCCGACTGATCGGACGACCCGATCGCATGGACGATCCGACCGTGTAGACGATCCGACCGCGCGGACGGTCGGACGGCCCGTCCAGGGATGTCAAAAGACGTCCGAGGATCAGCGCCCACTTCCGCCGGACGTCCGGATGTCCTGTCAACCCTGTTTATATAGTGTGCCATGTGCCATTGTTACAATAAAAAATAAATAAAATTAATTTTATAATGTTTTAGCTTAGAACAACTTCTAAATCCACTATTTTTTTGCGTAGATCTGAACGTCACGAGATAAAGTTGCATAGAGTTTTCTGATGGTATCAAGCACGTGATTGGGGGATGCAAGGTCTAGGAGATCTCACCGTAACAAAGAAACAAAACAAAATGACTAAATAAATAGCTTAACTGAAGGTATAGATATTTATTTTTCATAGATGATGTCATATGCTTAGTACAAGTCAAAATATTTTTAAATTTTATTGGAATTTTTTTAAATAATAAAAAAGTCTTTAAGAAAAAAATGAAGAAAATTCATCAAATATAAAATGTAATCTTAATAACCTTAAATTGTATATAATCTATCTATACCTTAGCCCCTTAAGTTCCTTGACTATGTTTTTATCAAAAAAAATGCTCCAAAGTTGCCATTTCTAGTAAAGTGTCAAATTTTTGAATTTTTTTTTTGACAAATATAAGTAGTAAGTTGACTTGAGAACATGTGGTAAAAAAATTGATGAAGCTTGTCTCCTTGAATTTGTGTACGACGCACTTCTTTCAACTCTTTCTCTTCCATTGCCTTTGCGAAGGCTTAGGGTTTTGCTGCTGAGCGCTTTCTCTGTGTATTGCTCCCTTTCATTCCACTGCACGACCCATCTTTCTCTTGACAGGGAGCAGAAACCGAGGAAGCGCACGTCGCAGCAGCAATGACGACTCTGGTGGAGACCTCCGAGGAGGAGCCGACGATGGCCGTCGCCCGCAACATTGCGGAGCTTGCTTGGTTCGAGGGCGGACCCGAGGTAAGTCTCTCATCCTTTCCTTCATTTTAAGGGTTTCCGCCCTCGCCTTTCTATTTGAAAACTGGAGGAGAGAGAGAGTGTATGTAATAAAAACATAAAAATCAATCTCGAGCTTCGTAGCCCTAATTTTCTGACTGCCACTGAAATCGAAGTTTTTGGAGGTGTGTGGGCGCAAGATTACCCACCCTTGGTAATCGGGCGAACACCGACCAGGTTCTATGCCTTTATCCACCTTTTAAATATATGGGGGTGTTGTGAGCGCGGTCCACTGTGCCTTCCAAGCAATGGATCTTTTTATGCTAACGTTTTCTGAGTGTCGTGGATGGCAGCAAATACTACTAGAATTGCATGGATAACTAACAAGCTGACTGTGATGAGCAAAGGTGATTGGTAATTCCTAACTCCCTAACTGTCTATCCTATGTATAGGGTTGGTTTGGTAATTGCCGTCATTTCTAACGTCCCTAACTACGTGAGCGGGGAACCTTTACGTTCCTTCCATGAGTGTTGAAGACTATTTTTGGAGGTTTGACACTTCTCTCAGAAGATTCAATCCTACGGCTAACCCTAAGCTTAATTTTTTCCTCTAATTCCCAACTTCTAAATATAACTCTAGATTTTTACTCCTAAATTTAACTCTGGATTTTTACTCCTAAATTTAACTCCAAATTTTTACTCCTAATATTTAACTCTAGATTTTTACTCCTAAATTTAACTCTAAATGTTTACTCCTAAATTTAACTCTGGATTTTTACTCCTAAATTTAACTCCAATTTTTTACTCCTAATATTTAACTCTAGATTTTTACTCCTAAATTTAACTCTAAATGTTTACGCCTAAATTTAACTCTAAATTTGTACTCCTAAATTTAACTCTAAATGTTTACGCCTAAATTTAATTCTAAATTTATACTCCTACTTTTAACTCTAAATTTTTATTTTGACTTATCCTGGGTCACTATTCACTTGAACAGGCTAATTAAGGAAAAAATCAATGCTAATAAGGAGAAACACCAAGTTTTGATTCAAGGACTTACCTCGTCACTACCGGTGTCGGAAATGCGCTCGTCTGCATCCGTGCGCCCATTTCCATACTCCATGGTGGTCCTTGGGTCGTGGGAATTTTTCCCCAAGTTTATCCGCTTATGTTATAAAAATTGTGGATCCCGTGTGATCTAAAACCTTTTGTTTCCCTTCCTCCTTCCTTTTCCTTCCCTTCTCTCTCTTTTTCTTTCCCTTTCTCTCTTTCTACACTAACACTATTCTAACTAAACTTTTAATATGGTCTTACGCCTATGACGCTAATAATTGAAAGGCTAACTACCTTCTTACGTTTGTCATTGCGTCATCCTAATCCTCCTTCTAATGGCCGTGAGGGACTTTTGAGATTTTCCTACCACTCTAGCCTAGGCCACTATTGATCGTCTCTCTCCTTCTTCCGCCTATTTCAACTCCTTCTTCCTAATCTTCTTCCATTCTTGTTTTGTCGTTTCTGTGGTGGTGAGAAAATTGGAGGTGCTTGTTTTGCAGGTGTGCGCGTAGAGATGTCACTTCTATTCTCTCCCTTCCCTTTCTTTCCTTTTCCTCCCTTTCCTCCTAATCTATATTCTAATCTCCTTATCAAAATGCCTTAGCTCTCGGTCTGACTTTTGACAATTTCCTATTTTTAGACTTCCAATCTGTTTTTCTTGTAGAAGCTAAAAATAGCTTTCTAAGTTGATGTGGAACTTGCAAATCGGACTTTCCTAGCAAAAGTTATGCATGGATGAAGTTTTGAGTACTAATTAGTGTTTGAAACTTCATCCGCTTATATCTCTCTCAATTCAACTCGGTTTTCTTTGTACTTTATGTTTTTGGAAAGCTCTTGACCTCTACTCTGAGATTCTAAACTTCAATTTGTACTAAACCTTCTTCTTAGCGGTCTGACCACACCCTTGGTCTCGGCCCTAAAGAAAGACTAATATTACAATAACAATTTGACCCAAATAAGGCAAAAAGGCCTAACTACGTTGAAATGATCAAAAGAAAGGGGGTTTCAAAGCTTCGCCGTATTTTTGATGACACTCTAAATTCTATGACAATTTCTAACACATAGGTTCAAAGCTCCGTTGTTCCAAAGCGGGGTCCACCCAACGAAGGAGACTTTAGAAGAAGGTAGGAAAACACACTCTAAAAAACCCACATAACAAGGTCAAAGCTTCGCCGTCCCGAAGGGGGGTCCACTTAACAAGAGAGAAGTTAGAAGAAGGTGGACAAAAAACACTTAAAGAAAACACTCCACAAAGTCAAAACTTCGCCGTCCCGGACGGGGACCACTACAATGCCGATAAAAAAAGGACAAGATTAGTTTCTAAATAGTACCCACAACACGCATAGAACTCAAGTAATCACAAGGGAGTTAGTAATAAGGCAACACTCAAAGACTAAAGGCCCCCCAAAGCGGCATCGCCAAGGTACGGTGAGGGGTTGCTCTAGGGTTAGTACAATGACAAAAGACTCTCAACAAACAAGTTAGTTCACAAGGATACACCAAAGATAGAAAGACTTCCGAATAACAACAAAAGTATACACAAACACACACAAAGTGTGTACAAGGCAAGGTAGAAGGGTCCTCAAGGACCTTCAAAGCTCGAGATATAACAACAATAGGAGCAAAAAGTGCTCCAAAAACACCGTAGAGGTTTCTTAGCTAAAACGCCAAAAATCCCAACATAAGTTAGACCCACTGATCCAAAACAGGATTTGGAGGTGATCAAGAGAGAAAAATGGGGACCTTAAATAGGTTTCCAAGGCCCCACCTTCCCCTCAAGAGCTCGAAAGTAACCTTATCAACTTGGATTTTCATCCTCATCTTCAAAGATTTTCATCCTAATCCCTAAAAAACTACTTTTATCTATCTACGCTGGACCAACTTCCTAACTTTTGGAGAATTACTCCAATCGTCAAACGGATTGCGCCATTGGCTCCAGATTGCCGTGTTTAGTCCATGACGTCCACAGCCCCCGTACTGAGGACAAAATACCATCGTAGGCTAATTTAGTTTAAAAACTAAACCGTGGTAAAATCCTAGATATTAGGGGTCTTCTATTTTGAGAAATGTAAATAGCTTAGGGTCTCCGGTAGGTGTGAGGGAGTCGGAAAAGACTCTTGGTTGACTTCGTTCCGCCGTCGTATGGTCCCGGAATGCCGGTCAACGTGGCGGGGACCCCGCCACGTGATTAATTCTCGAGGAATCTCGTCGGTTCGGGTACTTACTCCTATTGGAATGTCGCGAAACTTCACGGAGCGCATTATTAACATAAACAAGCTAGTCTAATTTTTAGTGAGATTTTTGGCAACCTGGGTAATTTCCATGAAATTCCCGTTGAAGGTTACCAGGGTTGACCACCCGCAAAAGGTTCTTCTGCAAGTCAGAAGATGACGGGATTTTTCACAGGACCTCTCATGGGGTCACATGAAAGATGTGTAGGTGTGTTTCCTTACCTGGCACAATTGGTCAGTGGAGATGAATTGGCCATCTCTTTGAATTAGAGACGGTGCGGGAATCTTTTGCGGATAGAGGAATCTTGGCGAATCGATTTTGTCGTTGGACTCCTTGCATTGGATTTACCCTAGGACACCATCTTTGGGCTGTAGATTCCTCCACGGGCCTGGGCTTGCGTTAGTGGCTCCTGGATGCTAACAATCGGGGTTTGGAAAATTCTAAACCTAATTCTAGGACCCGACCTAGTGGCCTCGTTGTGGATTCCTCGGACCGACTTAGCCATGAATTGCCACATTCATGGTGGGATTTAGCCCTTTTAGGCCTATGTGACTTGAATCCTACAAATCCAACCGTTTCGTTCTTTCTACCTATTTTTGGGCCCAGTTTGGTGGGATTCTACGTCTAAACACAAATCTAGACCAAATACTATAATGGGTATGTTACAACCCTATTTTGGTTCTATACTCTTTTTATAACTTTTTGTATATTTTTCTTAACTTTAAATTGCAAATTTCCAAAAAAAATAATTCTACGAGTCCCAAGTGACAAATTGGGAGCTCACAAGGTGGTAATGAAAAATACCAAACTTTACATCAGGCGGTAGAGACGACGCTGTGGCGTATGCGATGGTTTTAGGTTTACGCAGGATGCGACGCTTTTAGGGTTGGGATTTTTATTTGGGGGGTGCATGTTTCCTTTGCAGATTGCGGGTCTAGCAGTTGCAGAATTCTGCAAGGAAGCTCAAGCGTATCTGATGGATGAGCGATACCCCGACCTTGTGAACTTGTTGCTTACATCTGCCGACCTTGTGCTTGCCAATACCTCGGAGAAAGGTACTTTAGATGAGTTTGTTTTCTAGCCCGGGGTTTTAGGTTGAGTGGAAGATATTAGCAGCAGTGTCTCAATTGAATGTCTGTTCAGTTCCATTCTTAGAGTTCTTGCATTACTGGTTTGCATAGATTTCTTAAAAGCTTCTTGACTATTGCTTATTAGACTAGTGCTCATTTCCTGTGCTACAGACATGGAGTGCATCTTCAGTCATCTCCAATCTGGTATCTAAGGCGCAAAGTCCGGATGACGCCCTTGCCATGGCGGATCAAATAGCTAACAAGCTCACTGTCCAGCCTATTGACAAGCCAATCAGCCTACTCAAAATGTACACATTCTTCTTGAGCCCCTTCCTGCTACTCGTTTAAATCGTAGATGATGGCCATCCCAGGGCGTGACAAGGAGATGTGGTATAAATTCTTCATCAATTTTTTACAAAGTTACAATTACAACAAAAGGTGCATGGAACCATGGGAAGCCTCCACTGCATGTCGTTCTTCGTGCAGCAGGTCCCGCTGGAGCTGGTGTGGGTTTCATTGTATGCCCTACCAAATTGGTGAAGGTGAACCTCTCCCTGCTTTGCACTTTGCCTTGCGTGCGCAAGTTTCTGGAAGCATGACTTTTGTGGAATTACTGACTACGGGTTATGGTGATCTCGACAGATGCAACAAATATTCAGGTTGGGGTTTCTGTATTGTAAGCCTGTTGGTGTCAATATAGTAGTTTGGTACTTTTGGAGAGGTACTCATTTTCCATGTGATTTTCAGTGATTCTTTGTTCAGTTGCCTGACACAGAGCCCGGCCATGTTTGCTCACCATGATCATGTTGTGTCAGCCATGTGAAGGTATCTTTCATTGTCCCGTGCTTTGCTATGCTATTACTGTGGCCATGACAGTCATGCTAAAAAATCCTTGGATTTCCCCCTCAAAATGCATGAACCTATCTCCTCCACAACTTGCAAATGTTGCGTGCTTTTGTTTGATTTCTTTTGGGAAAAAAAAAGTGACCATGTGGATTAAAAGAAAGTGATCATGTGGGTTTAAAAAAAAGTGTAAGAAAAAAATATCAGAGAAAGAATATCATCGATGGGAGAGGGACAATCGATCGAGTTGAAAGAAACTGAGGAGAAGTGCGTCAATAATAACCCTAAACCAACAAAGTGGTCTGGTGTCGTTTGTATTAGTCGAGCCTTATTACTAGCATGATCTTTGTCTGTGAATATGAGCTTTCAATTCAGAGGACTTCCGTTCATCTCATGATTTTGGCACTGTGCAGCCGCCAGCCAGTGCAGGCCCTTCGTTCACGCTGCCACAGTTGGTTTGGTTAGTGTATTCACCAGATATTGGGAAGCGTTCAGCAGCAAGTTCAGCTGTAGAAGCTGTTCCATGTGGGCACGCTGACCAGTGCAACACTACATCTGTTCTTCTTAATTGTCTCAGGTGCAAAACATTTTCCATTGTAGTGATGGCTGCATGCTGTAGTTGTGCAACTTAGTGTGGCATGATATTTCGATTTATAATTGAGATGACGTATGTATCTTTTGCTACGTCTGCAACTCTCGAAAGTTGTTGTGTTTTGTCTTCATTATTGAAGCAAACTTTTTACCGGTTGATGGATTTGGATCTCATTTGAATCATGTTTGCTTCCTTTTTTGCATGGCTTTATATCAACCATCTTCTGATTTGCAGGGACCTAATGGCAGAGACTGCATCTGTTGATAGAGCTACAGGCTATAAGAAAGGTACAGGCACGTTGAGGCTTCTTTCGAACCTCCCACTTTGTTCTGTTTAGGATTCCTTGATCTTTTGTACTTGTGTGAAGATGAAGTTTTGGAGGATTTGCCTACCAAACTGTCTATTGCTTCAATTCTAGTAAACTATTGCTGTCAGATATGTTAATGGCAAGCAAATTTTGGTGTTTGCCTCTGCCATGTATTTCTAGTCGTCCCAATGAAGATTCATGATAAAACTTATCAAACTGTGAGTTTTGCGGTGAATTTTGCGGATGAAGGCTGCTGCATACATGCTGTGGCACTCAGATAGTTGTAATTGAACTTTTCACTTGACGGAGTTAGCATAATTTGATGGTAAATTACGCTTGAGACCCATTCTCTTTGAGTCTCTATTGTCCAGATATAAAAACTCAAGTTATATTGATTTATCTTGTTCAGTGTTATTGAAGATACTTGATTTGTTTCATTGTGGCAGGCTGCTGTGATGGTCAACAATGGGAAACGAATTTTGTTTCGGTATGGCAATCCTTGCCCAACACATTTGAAGAAGCTATTCAAGGGAGTGGAAAATGAAGAATACTTTGGTAGATAGATGAATAGATAGATTATGTAGGTAGAATTAGCTTACATGCCCTATTTAACTACTTTTGGACTTTGGGCCCAATTTCGGACTTTTTGGAAGATATCCCATGATGATTACAACCTACATTATGGAAAAAATCACCGTCATGATGTTGAAAGTAGCTAGGATAATAGGTAACTGAACACATATGTATATTAAAAGCCATATAACAGAACGCGCTTTAGCATTGTAAGCATTTAGGGTGCGTTTTTTGCTGTTTTACTCATTGAAAAAAATTTATCATCTAGGGATTTCATGATGTAGAGATTGAAATACTTGTCCACAAATTTACTTCTGGAAATTGCAGACTATGTGTAAATATTGTGAATTCAAATGCTAACATGTCTACATGTTTATTTTGTTAGAAGCATTGAGATCCACAACAAAATGGAGGTATGAAATCCATCACTGAAATTGGGAATTGGAGATCAAGAGATCTCCAGATGAAATTCCCATAGCATTATACAGGCATACAGGATGACATGTTCAATGCATTCAAATAGAGAGATTTCTGCAAAATAGAGACAATTGTATAGTGAAGTAAGGTGAAATCACCACAATTCATTCGTAAAGATACACCAAAGCATACTTAGGCGTGCGCCTCTGAAATGAATATGAAATTAGCTTGCATTTCAGAGTCTACTGTACAAGCTATTGGGGTCATCTCTAACATGTACGACCGGGGGGATTAAATGCATCCGCATGTTCATAGGATCTATATCAAGGAAATGAACCGTTCGATTCCTAAGTACCTCCCTGGCATGAGGATCACTAACGAGGGTCTTCAATACATGTCGACGATGAGGATGATGGAGTTGCAACTTGCAATGTAAATCACATCCACAAATTATCCGCCATAACCTCAAAATAAGTTTTTGTGGAAGAAAACGTGCAAGAATCTCTTTCAATGACGACCAATGCATATTCAACCAGAGGAAAACGGAAGTCGTTGTCAACAGAAGACTAATGAACGCCTCGAAGCGTAATAATGTCTTCACATTAATCTGGAGATCCAAAGGAGAATCGCCACTGAAGAGAGCACCCGTGAGTACCAGGATCACCACCGCTTGCAGAGAACAACACCCGCCCACAGTCAAGGACACAATACCTATAATGGAAAAAAACGTGACCTTAATTATCGAGAGATCTCCTGATGGAATATATCCTATGAAACTGTCTGTAGCATACCCGAACAAGGGATCAGTGTTCCATGAACTGCAGTAATCAAGCATTCCGATTTACTAATAAAACTATAAAGAAGAACGCAGAAAACAATTTGTACTTCCGATGACCCCCAGAAGCTTTGGGAAAAAATGTGAGACTTGTGTAATTTTGCTCCCATCGGTTCAAAGTAATTCCGAGATGATCGAGAGAAGTAGGGCTCCATTACTAAGTGAACTGCTTATGGAGAATGTAGATCATTCATAAACTAAAATGAACTAAGAAACTACCTCCACATGTGGTGGTAGAATCAGAGGAATAGAATTTGGACCGAGGTAAACCATGAAGATTCGTATCCTGAAATCCCGTGATGCAGATTGTAAAAGAATAATACACCCGTACCCGAAAAGCAAAATTATCAAACATTAGGAGATCTCCGAATGAGGTAATAGACGAGCTTATTACAAAATAACATCCGAAGAGTTTATGCAGAAGAGAACTGAACCAGTGTCCATATTACTGATGGACAAATGAGTTGGTAAGGAAAAAAAAAATATTGTAAGAACAAATTCCAAGCGAAAGAAATGAGAAACAAAACAATGATACCATACGCACTCAGAATAAAGATATGACATGTATAAGGAATCATGTAACGGGAGATCGAGTGATGAAGAGTCAGCAGTGGGAGGGCTAGGGGCCCCAATTTACCACAATTCAAATACAATTAAAATTATTCCAAGGGAGGTAGAGGGATAATAGAATAGCGAGAGCGTAAATGAAGTATTTGACAAAAACATAATGAAGGACTCATAAAACGGAGAGCATTTGTGAGACAAATCAGACATCTACATCTCTTCTGAGAAAATCCTAAAACTACGCAAATTTAACAAATTGAGTCTGCCCAAAGGATTATCATTTACATATTACAGGATCATGGAAAACAGATGGCCATACTAAGAAATAAACAACCACATTAGCGAATTCGCTGGAAATTCCCATCATACCGATCACAGACATTAGAAAACAGTAACTCACAGAAGGGACGGAACATAGAGTACTTTAATGAGAAAACAAGAATAGCTTGGTATTCGACTACAAGAACACTGAAGTTGCAGAAAGCATCGTGAGATATCACGATGATCGCATTACTTATTACTATGAAGATTACATGTAAATTTATAAGGTCACCCAGTTTGTCTGTTATGGACATAAGCGTCGAAGTCAGTTACAGAAGATGCATTTACTATGATTATAATCTGTTCTACCAATATTGTGAGACCCACCATCTCTACTTATATAGAAGTCCCAGATATCATTGTGAGATCTCCGGATAACGCCTACCGAGTATGAAAAAACAGCCTTATTTAGGAATTCCACCCAGAATACTCTTTGCCAGCCTGGAAAACTTAATCTCCGACCTCTGACCACCCGGAAGTGGATGGTTCAAGACGTAGGAGACAACACTCTCATTTGACTGAAGCAGACCCTAAAGCCATGGCTTCAACTACCCTCCAAGAAATAGTCCCTCAGATCACCGGCCCATGTTTTCGGATGAACGGCGGTGCATGGATCATTCAGGAGGTTCTTAATCGGACTGTCATCAATTAGAAGAACATTGTCTAAGGAATTCAAATTCGCGATACTGGCGAAGGTGGTCAGATCCTTTAGAAAGTAGGGCCTATCCGGATTGTTGCGGTCTCTAAAGGATGACACCCTGCAATCCTCCTGCGAGAGAACAATGACGTCCGCTGCTTTAAATGAGGTGGGCCGCAGAAGGGTATCCAGTAGAGACCTCACATTTCGGCTCAAAGCGTTGCTCCAGAACGCAACGGCTGCATGTCTATGCAACCAGTCAAAGAACTCTACAACACTCGGACGGGGTACAATCTTGCGTCGATTAAGATCATCAAATGATCTGTGAAGAAGAAGCCCATTGAGGTCAAGGACCACAGAGTACCGTTTGAAAACTACCTCTCTCGATGAATTCGCCACAAGCAAGGAAGGCATTCCAAGCTCTGCAAAAGACAAAAGAAACATGTAGTTAGAGTCAATTCAGGAGACATAGCTTTAAAACAAGATATGATACAAAGAAATAGTACAGCACTCAAGCACCTGTGACGTCTTCCGTCTCATTTCCCCTCGGCTTCGGCGCATTGCTCTCCGATACTTTCAGAGCATCTTGTGACGGCGCCCCCTGTTCAAGATTCCAGTTAAACACCTCTTCGTATATGAAACAATTTGCTTGCCTTACGGCTTCCAGATGCTTTGACTTCGGATTATCTAGTGGCCGATTGGGGTATGAATTTAGACTCAAGAAATGACATAACTCCTTGAACACATCAAAATTGCTGACCTTCAGAACCTCTGCCCCATCTAAGGGCAAGGCATCCAAAATCCCCGTGTCCACACCTGTATCGCTTTCTCGAGCAACCTCACCTGCTGCCTCGAGGGCGATGTTTACTACAGATGCCTCCTCAAGCCTCGACGAGTCTCTACCTGGTATGGGACTGAATAAGTCCAAATCCGTCATAGCATCCCTTCGAACGTCAACACTCATGTCCACCTGCACGCGCTTATTCATAGGCACTATCGTGGGATCCCCCGATGAAGGAAGGTTCTCCTCCACCGTCTCTATACCCTTCCCCTCGCAACTAGAAGTAACATAGTCATGGGAGATAACCGGTGTCTCCTTTAGCATCTCACCCAATACCAAAGTGCCAGTTGCAAATTCTGATTCCTCCTTCCCTGGGTTCCGCGTCTCACTTGCAGGACTCGTTAGCTGCTCAGACTCTCCAGTCCTCAACTCATTCACCTCTTCATGAATGCCGGGAAGCTCCAGCGTGCAACCAAGTGCAAGGCTAGGTGATTGATCGTCTTGCCCAACGACGATCGGGTCCTCCTGTGTCATCGTGAGATCCCCCGATGACGGCTGGGCAACTTCCTCCTGAGGACGTCCTGCCTCCTTCACAGGTGACTGAACGATCGGACCCTCTCCATTTCCCTGTTCCGCATCAAACATCTGAGGGTGCTCAGCACCCGAGAGTGTATCGTCGGCGGACTCTAAATGTGACGGTCGAGAGGCGCAGGAAACAAGTGTCTTCACGGCCTTCAACGCTTCCAGTGACGGCGAATCCACTGCATTGTCGCCGGAGCCCTTGCCCTGTTGATTTCCGGCTGCCCCCATCTCAGGATCTGAGTGACGAACAAACCGGTCCTTCTCAATCACTTCCACGTCAGGTGACGAGGTGATTCCATCCTCCAGGAACTTCTCCGCCGCCAGCACTGCGGTGCTCTTGCTCTTCTTCTTAACGATAACCTTGTCCTTCACCTTCTCCAGAACATCAGAAAGCTTCTTTTTGATTTCTGGTTTCTTCCGCTTCTCCTGCGTCGACTGCTCTAGACCTCTGACTGACATTGAAGACTTCTTGAAGGCTTTCTTACGGAGTTTTCTCTTGTCAGTAAGTGCCGCGTCGGCAGCGTCGTCCTCCAACTCACTGTAGTGTCGAGCAGCACCTGAACCAGTTGGTGAATCTCGAGCTCCCTCCTCATGCCTTTCCCTCCCGCTCTCCCGCGTTGGACGAACTTCTTTTTCTATCTTGTTGACCAAGGGTGGAGTCTCGAAGTCACCCGTCTGCCCCCTTCCTCGCGGAGAGTCTTCCTGCGTCGGAACATGCCAACCACACTGGAAATCAGAAAGCCATTGGGATAGCGTATATCGTTGATGTACGCTGCCAAGCATCCGGAGATCTCATGATGGCTCAACAAGAAGTGTACACTGACCTTATTGTTCCCTTGCAATAATCCGGTTCCTCCTTCTTGTTCTCGCTCGCCGGAATTGTCTAATTCCTTGTACGCTTCTTCCTCCTCATCCGAGTCCTGCTCCTCGTCGTTCAGTACTTGGTGCTCGGACAGTGGCTTCGGCTGCAAGTGGAAGTGGTCCCACATTTGTCTCGCAAAGGCTTGACTCTCATTGGCAGCCTCCGCGGAATTCACAACTTCGAGGACTTTCACTTTTGCACTCTATAGCAGAAGGGAAAGAAGAATACATCAGGATCTGTTAGTTTATGGGAACAACATAATATTGGAAGGCAATGAAAACGAAAGGGACAATCAGTTGCGTACCATTCCTAGGAATGTGAACTCTGGTCCACCGTTTATATTAACGACGATAAGGTCTCCATAACATGCTCAAAGAAGATGATCATGGCCGTCGAAATCTTCAAGTACGGTACATTCTGCCGTCTCCAATATGTGAAGTCATCCCGATGCTCTTTGGACTTGTACACTTGCTTCATCTTTTTAGATTCTCCCGGGAAGAATGTTTTGAAAGACAATTGCGAACCATAGTCCTTGTTGTACCCAAAGCAGAACACAATGAAGACGTTGAAGCCCTCTCCGGCGATAGCCTCCGGGAATCCGTCCTCAGGTGCCGTCATGTAATTGACGAGGTGCAGGTCCCACACTCTGGTGTTGCCATTTTCACGTCTTCGCTTCTCCAAATGTTGACATAGCATGTGGAATCCGTCAGCATCAGTAAGGAGTACGGCGGCAGACCGGGCTGTGACAAGCTTCGTGTATGGGTCGTAGCACTCCAAGGCGTCGAAGAATAGTCTCAGTCTTCGGTCCTCCAGAAGTTTTGCCCGTGATCCCAAATCCGTCTGCTCAAAGAGAAACCAGAAGTACATGTGCGGCTTACTTCCATCCCGCCAAGAAACGACGTTGGGGTTCTTCAAAACACTGCTGAGATTCCCGGAGTGATCGTCCAAGACTCTGCACATGTAGTTCTCGGAGTACCCCTTCTCAAGCGCCTCTTCCTCTCCAATGGTCGCCGTCAAATTGAAGTACGCCTCCCACATGTCCCGCACAAATTGCGGACAGTCGGCTGGGTCGATCGTCTTGTTAAACCCCATTGTGCGATCCAGCAGCCACTTCGATCCCGAATGCGAATCCATGGCTTTGTTCACCCAAAGCTCTACTTGATTGCGATCTATTCCTTTCTCCTTCGCCAAGTCGTCCCACTCCGTTGGGGAGTATGGTTCGTACTTCGGCTTCTTGCTCGGTAGAACATGCTTCCTGTAGTGTAGCATTAACTCGTTCTTCATCCCTCGAATGAGGCGCTCCTTGGTGCCTACCGAAGCAAGAGTCGTGAGAGGTTTCGGGGTCTTCACCTTGGAGCTCTTCACAGAAAAAAATTTCTCTTCCATGAGAGTCACAAGGTAGTTGATGTCTTCCGCTCGAAGCCCATACAACGTCTTGAAATCGTTTGCAGTAAGGGGCTTGCGCTTCAGAGATCCGGTCTCATTGACTAACCCCGCGGTGTCCGGCAGCAACCCCATCATGTACTTCTCCTCGATTTTAATCCATCTGTCAACATCCTTATCGTCCTCGAGAAAGGCAAGTGGAATTCGCAGCTCTTTGTTGTCTTTCGCCTTATGATCCGTGAAGATTGTCACAAGGGACGGATGAAATGCCTGCTCAAGACCAGAATCACAACGGGACTATTAGTACAAAACCGTGGACAGCACTGAAGCATCAAGGGATCTTACGATGATTAACTATTTCTAAGGAAGTCACCGTGTACTTCGGCAATTGAAGTGGAAATTTTATTCTAGAGTAAGCAAACTCATGATCCTAGATTGAGAGCTACATTAGCATCAGGGGATCCCACGATACTGAGAATGAAGACTGCATTTAGCAGTGGTCCGACCAAATGAGGGCATTTGACATCACTCTTACCAGGTACTTCTTGTCGTGCTGCCTGCCCATGAGTGCTGGTTGCGGGCTGCCCATATCTCTCCATTTGATCTTGGCGTTGATTAGTTGCTTCGTGAAGCACTACTCTTTGTGTTCGCCAGCAAGATTTTGGTTGAGGGCTCGTGAAAGCAACAACACGTTACCGAAGTTCTCCTTCTTGGCGAAAATGGGTACTATGTTGAATGTCGTCGCTAACTTCTTGTCCGCCTCTGCTATCTCGCCGTCTTTCACCAGATTCTTGTACGCCCTTACAGTGTGCTGCCCCCCTATAATGAAGTACTGAGTCTTTGCGCTGAAAATTGACATGTCAGGCTCTTCTTTGTAGAAGTCGGCCTTCTTCTTGTCCCCATAAGGACCGCGCTCAACAGGGAGCACCGTTATAACTCTATTGTCTGAGTCGAAGTCAGGTGCGATTCTGGCCTTGTTCGTGATCCCTTCAAGGTGGCTTTGCTCTATCCCTCTATACACGAGAATTCCGGGGGGAGCCTCGTGCAGGCAATCGTAGTGTACGCGGATGGGATTTCCGGCCACATTGCAGATTGGTTTCTTCTCCCATCGGTACAACTCCGTGAAATGGGTGTCATACAACTTCTTCATCTTAGTCATGTCCTCCTTGGTCAGCTTCTTGATTTTTCTCTCTTCCATATTCACGCACACGTGAATAGATAACTCGGTCCCTACCTTTCGCTTCTTCCCAGATGATGTGGCTTTTTCTGCCACCTCTTTGTCACCTGGAGCTCCGGCAGCTGACTTGCGCTTCTTAGCCTTCTTCTTCGGAGATGGTTTGGTAGGAGTACTCTAAACAACTAGACGCTCGAGAGCTCCAACGTCAATCCGATCCTCGTCAATCAAATCCCACTGAGATTTCATTTCAGCCACACTCCAATGGGGTGATGAGGTGCTTCTACAGAACAGCAAGGATCTGTCTGTCATGGACTTGCACTTCGTCATGTTGAGCTTAGCGTAGTCCATGATTAAGCCGTAAGTGATGAACTGGTCACTCTTCGGTATCTTTTCCTCTACAACGACAAGAACTGTATCCCCATCAAGGCCTTGCATCTCCGTGACGTTTAGCCCAGCTTGTTTGTGCACCCTGTCGAGATGTCTCAGCATCGGGACGATGAGTGCCTTGCCTTCCTCTATCATGAACTCCAGCCACCACTCTGTGACGCTGAGGTCGCATCGGAAAACTGCCGCCGGATTGTGCTCTCCGATGTACTTGAAGGAATGTATCCAGTAGTCGACGAAGGCAGCAAGCTTCCTTGGGCTCAAGTCCTCAGGAATGTCCTGCATCTGTGCACCACTGCAGCATTCCATATCATACAAAGTGTTAGAATAGAGTGTCATCAAAGCTGGTCCACATTTGGAATCATCGTGAGATCACACAATGTCTGCTTATACTGTAGGGCTTCTATGAACAGATTATTACGACACTGCAGCTTAAAATGGAACCGAAAAGTTCCTACGTGAACAACATCAGGGGATCTCACGATGCTATGATTATTACTGGTCGTCATCGTGAGATCTCACGATGTGTCCTCACTCATACATCCGGGTTGCACGCTTTTGACCGAACTACTTATTATTCATGATCTGTTGGTCTATCTTGCTTATCAGGGGATCACACGATGCAATCATTATACGGGGAGCAGCTCTGGTTGGACAGACTTCAATAAGCTTTGGTGTTCTGGGATACCACTCATATTCCGTTATCGTGAGATCTCACGGTAATCTCTCTTTAATTCTACAGCTTCAGTCTCAAGAGTGAGATTCTACGGTTATGCGGTTGCGTTTTCAGCTGATTGAGTATCTTATTTCCCTCATTTCTTAGATGTCTCTTGGTTATCAGGGGATCTCACGATGATTTGAATGTGAATACATTCATTGACAGGACATCCTATGCAGATTAACTGTCCCAAATTACCCAGTCGGACTACTCTAATGGATACTTCATCGTGGGATCTCCTGATAGGGCTGACCCATTATGCATCTCTTTGGTTGATGCCACGCGACGAAGCGCGGTCATAGGGTTTTAACAACCTTAAAACCGTGGGTTCTGAACTACAGACCTGTAATTATCATGCATTCTTCAATCTGCTAATTCTAAAACCTCTGCTGTTCTTGTCTAAAACTCTGTAATGGTAGTATGCTGAGATCTCACGACATATGATTCAGAGCAACTTACCCGTCATTCCAAATTGGAAGGCCTCCGCTGCGTTGTGATGACTGTCCTGCCATGCTTCGTCTTCAACGTGGTCAAGGCCACAAAGCAACCTTCAATGTACGGGACGAATCGCAGCCTCAACTCCTGATATATGACGGCAAAGATCAACATCAGGAAGCCATAAATTGGAACTATGTATCAAACTCAAACAACCGCAATGGATACAACTTAAACTTGCACGCCAGTGAGCATAAGAATGAGGTGGGACAAATTTGAACGGAAGCGAGTAGCATTTCTCCTAAACTCAATGAAACTACTGATAACATTTACATGCCGTCCAACGTCCACAATGTCAAAGCTAACAACAAGATAGCAGAAGCTAACTGCAAAATTGTTCTCAACGCACAAAACAATGCAAGTCGTTGCATTTCCAAAAGCGAGCAAGTGGGGACACTCAAACGGAGACATTGACTCACCTGCACAACAACTCTTTCAAGCCCGCTGCACGTCGCAAAGCCGGTACTATTTGCTCCAAGCTCGGACCCGCTCCCGCAGTAGCTCCAATGTCCTGCAGCTCCCGCAAGCCTCCAATGTCAGACGCGCCTCGCCGCCAACAACGCCGAGTTCCACTCACTGACGACAAGGGAAGTTGTCCACTCCGGAAGACTAGCGGCACAAAATGCAAAGGATCAAGATCAAAGACTGGAACATCGGGAGAGAAAACAACGTGAGATTGGGGAAAGGAAGAGTATCGGGAGAGAAAACAACGGGAGGGAGCAAAACTCTCATCGGGAAAAAGAGAAAACCATCCGGAGGCAACAGAGGCCACGTGGCGCGAGCGGACAGGGCGAGGCGGAAGACCGGCGGCGGATGTACAGGGCCATGATGACCACAATTCATCAAAGAACTCAATTTATTAAAAGCTACATCATGAGATTTTTATAAAATCCATGAAATACATATCATGAGATTTTCTGGCTCCTGTAGAGGACGGAGGTCTAATCAAAATTTATTTAACTTACTACTAACTATTCAAATTTCAATGGATGAGCACTCTTTTTCAATAAGTTTTAGAACTACTTTCTTATTTATATAATAAATACTTGCTTAGAACATGATGTGTAGTATCCGTGTGTGTACAACCAAGATAAAAGTAAAGAAAAGGTTAACTAATTAGTTCGTAATTGAGTTAAAGTATGTCAATTATTTTTGACACCCTAAGCAACGTAACAAATGTCCAATTCAACAACGCAGCGAAGGATTATTTCCTACGGTTAAGAAATTGAAAACACTACGAGTGTTTTCTTCTAGTTAATGGTCCATCAAGATTAGAATTAGTTAAAAAAAAAAAAATGTACAATGTCATTTGTCCTATTTCCAATATATAGGAATACTTATTTTTCCTAGTGCAAAATCTTAACAACTTTATTAGATGTTACTTCGTCACATTTTCAGAACATTAAAAAATTGACCACCCTGGTCGAGAGTAGGTCACTTTGTTTGATCCAAATTGGATCGTGAGCATCTTACATCTTATACCTTAGAGTAATAATCACAAAATGAATCAATTATTTGATAATCAAATAACCTAAATTGGATCATGTTTTATTAGGAATACTTGCAATTCAGCAAAACGCTATAAGGTTAGCGAAGTTCAAAGGCCCTTCTTCCATGAACACCATATTCATTCAAATGAGAGTTTTCCATTGAAATGAAAGATAAATTAAAAAAATTCGGTGAAAAGGTTTTAATGCAATTGAAGTGGAGTTTTGACCTGAATTGACATAAAACGTTTGAGATTTGACCTAATTTTGAAAGGTTTTCTTGCAATTTATGTCAATTTGTCCTAAATTGCAATAAAACCTTTCAAAATTAGGTCAAATCTCAAAGGTTTTATGTCAATTTCAGGTCAAAACGAATATTCATTGCTACAAAATATTGCCACAATCATCACTTGCTGGAAATGAAGATAATCTATGTAAATAAAAATCATGTAATTCATGTGCATAAATTAAATGTACTTGTAGTAAAATTTTGGTAATTGTTGTGAATCATAATTTCAAAGTGAAATCCATGTTTTTAGTATACATCATCAAAAATCATTTACCTATACATCATACGCAATCATATGGATTGCAATGATGTGCCATGATACATCATAAATTCAGTAAGTGCTAATCCACGTGAGATAATTTCCATTCATTTGACATGACATGATTTATTACTCCAATCTTCACAATGATACTGTAACTATTATTTTTTCTAACAAGTTCAGCTTACAAAAACATATTAAAAGGTTATTTGTATTTAACACTAGCAAAAGGGGGCATACATTAATTGTAATCTCCAATTGCCATAAATTTACCATATGCCATTTTACTCTTATATTTTTTTCTCTCTAATTTTTTTTCAGCTCTAATTTTTTTTTCCCACCACTTCCTACCGAAAGTTAGAAACTTCGGTGGAGAGTTTAGAGTTCCCAAATATGGTGCTTAAGAAGAAGTGCCCATTGCAGAAGGATTTAAACTTTACAAAAAGTTGTTTCACTCAGTTGCAATCCATGCAACTAACAAACTCTTCTAAGTAAACCCGTTTTGCTCCTATTTTTTCTTTTTTAAAATGAACATCCAACTACAATTTGAAGTGGCATTCTATATATTGGTCATCTAGTACATGATTTTCCTAAATTCCTCGTTTTCATTTTAATAATATATAGTCTTAGCAAAGCTACGGAACGCCAAACATTTGCAGCCTTTTGCCAGCTTACGTGAATTAAAAATATAACTGCTAGTATATGACATCAAATTCAATTTTATGGTGCGCAATAATTTTGGGGGAATTCAATAGATTCCATGCCTCTGTTCTTCATTTGATACTAAGTTTTTTGGAAAGTGCCTTAAGAAATCTATCTAATGATTATTCTTTAATTTAATTCAGAATTTAAAAATTTGTGTATATTGCCTACTAGTTACATATGTGGTAGTTGTACTTGCATACAAACTGAACAGTTACTTTTGATATCTTCAATCACGAATTATAGAACCTTGTTGTAGAAAACATTTAAAATTAAAGTTTGCATAAACGTGAGGCATAGGTTGAATGTCCATGTTTCAAATTAAAGGTTTGCATTTAGGAAAACAACAACTAGGGACACCATTATTAAATAACAATGTAACTCAACATCAAATTCAATGGAGTGAGAAATCAACACAAAGGTTGTCTAAGCCACGATCGCTCCTAAACAACATGATCACATAAATTATTGAAAGCTAACCATTACTCAATGTAATTTGAATTAAAAACATGAACATAAATTACACTTCAATATCGATGGTTCAAATTGTTTTGCAAGATGTGGGTACTTATAGCCGGGGTTGACGAATTGGAACGTCCGGGGGCAAATCACGTCCAAAAATCGGACGTCCGGACGCCGTTGCGGACGCAACGGACGTAGTGGCCACCGTCCGACGGACGCAGACCACCGGACGGGCGGACGGGCGGACAAGCGGACGGCGGTCGGCCGACGGACGGTTCGACTCGGATGATCCGACCGTCTGATCAAGTGGACGGTCAGATCAGACGATCCGGCCGTCCGATCAAGCGGATGGCTAGACCGTCCGTTCAATCAGACGGTCCGCCTACCCGATCCAGCGGACAGTCAGTCCGTCCGCTCGATCGGACGGTCAAACCGTCCGTTCAAACCAGCGGACTGTCTGGCCGCTCGATCCAGCGGACGGTCAGACCGTCCGATCGAGCGGACAGTAGGTTCATCCGATCAATCAGACGACCGAGTCCACTTCGGGAGGTTTGGGAGGGCAGCCGCCGCCGGACCTACTTTGAGGTTGGTGGCGGATAGGTATAAAGACGGACGGCCCTTCCATTCTTCCTCACTTCTTCTCTCCATTTAGAAGTGGAACCTGTGTCGGACGTTACAACCGTTGCTTCATTGTGCTAGTTGTTCCTATACGGGTGGAGAGTGAGGTCAATTATTTTTTGATATCACTTATCGTCAGCCATGACAACGGAAGGTACGAGCAAGGGTACTATAGCGATGACTTCAAGAGGTGGCAAGAGCGGGAAGACAAAATCAAAGGGGACTGCCCACGAGCTTCACTGGGACATTTTAGATGATCCAAATATCAAAGTGGAGAACGAATGGGAGAAGGAGGAAGAAACTTATTGGACCTCCAAAATCTACAAAAGATATGTGAAAATGTATCACATTACAAGTTGTGGCCTCGTGAGTTCCACATTATTCACACACGAGGGTTCTGTTGCAGGCCATCGAATTGCAAGGATGGACATTTTGTCCATTGATCACTTGAGGTTTGGCGGGCCTTCTTCGGGGACAAATCAATGAGTAAGGGTCTCATAAACTACAGCGTGGCCTCTATGGTGTATGTTGAGCTCATATTGGCTCGGAAGGTGGACTGGAGCACATATCCAACAACAACTACGGCTCCGCTTTTGCTTAGAGTAGGGCAAAAAGATATTCCGGATTTGTATGATCCAAAGGCAAGTCCAAGTGAGGCACCAAAATCACAGAAGTGACAAAAACATGCTTTAATGCAGGTTAAAAAAGAGATCATGGAGGGGAGAAATATTGGAGTACATTTGGATTCTACGAAGATTCCAACTACAATGTCAAATGCCATGGTGGAAGGTGTTGACGGAGAGGTGTTTTCAACTCCTCGGGCGGATTGGATATGCACACGCAATTTTACATCCGTGGGTGAACAAAGTGGTGCTTCAAGCATGCAGCCCGTGAAGGAGGAACCGGTGACCCCATCTGCACCACAAAAACGTCGGGAAGAGATTCGTCCTGAACAAATGGCAAGGGCCATTGCATCAATTGATAATATCATAGCGAGCGATGCTACGAATTTTATGACACAAGTACCTTGCAATCAAGACTTGCCAACCACACCGAGCCCAATATTGAGCCCCGTATTGAGCCCCGAATTGAGCACCCTATCGGGCCCCGTATCGAGCCCCGTATTGGGCATCGTATTGGGTCCCGTATCAAGCCCCATGTTGGGCCCCGTATCGAGCCCAAGAGTTGAAGGGCAAATGTTGCCAAAAAATGGAAAGCAACTCGATGGCATGTCACAAAATGTGTCCATTGATGACAACCCATTGGATAAGAGCTATCCGCATTTGTCAACTCAAAATACGGCACAATTGGAGGATCTTTGTCATTTGCCAATGGTGAGTGAATTGGAAAGCTTGTTGGAAGCTTCTTATCTGTTTAGAGCACATCAACAAGACATCTCTCTTCAACCAAACCAAGTAAT
The DNA here is from genome assembly GCA_951230915.1 of Antitrichia curtipendula. Classification (NCBI taxonomy): domain Eukaryota; kingdom Viridiplantae; phylum Streptophyta; class Bryopsida; order Hypnales; family Leucodontaceae; genus Antitrichia; species Antitrichia curtipendula. The sequence continues at coordinate 6,604,646 of OX579634.1, forward strand.
TGAGACAAATGAGGCCGGTCCTAGTAACCCCGCAAACAAGGCGGGCTTGACTGAAACCGCAAATGAGGCCGGACCGAGTAATCCCTTCGCCGAATACAGTGATGAATGGCCCAATTTTGTGATCACCTCAAAAAGGTTGTCGATTACAGCTAATTTTGTAGCTAACATTGCCCCCAAACTTATGGAAGTTGCTCAGGAATTCACCAAATCCGGGCCCGAGTTGGTGGAAGGTGCCTTGTCGTTTTGGAATTTCGTCACGTCTATGAAACCATTATTGGAGGAGCGGGTCAAAAATAATCGCAAGCTGCTCATCTTCGCTCAAGAGAATGAGAAATACAAGGCTTTGAAGATAGAGCACGAGAAATTGAAAGAAGACCACAAGCAATTGAAAGATGCATTCAAAGGAGTGTGCGCTAATTATGAAAGATTTGCGAACGCACAGGATCGTTGATATGACGCTCTAGTTTCTCAGAGGGAATTTATCGAGAAATTGGAGTACAAAATTGTAGTGCTCAAGGAAAAGAATTTGAAGGATGGGAGATGTGTTCTTCCAAAGACAGGCGGAGCCGTGCGTATAGAAGCGGTTGAGGAAAACAACCAAAAGGAAGTAATATCCGAAACCGCCATGGATAATCCTCCTCCCACATTCTTAGACACGTCCATGCAAACGGAAGGCCACGAGTTTGAAGAGGTGAAGCATGAACTAGAGTCGGTAACTCAACAAAAAGTCTATTTGGAGGCACAATATCAGAAAATGATGCAAGTAGTGGAGCTAGATAAATGCTTGCCAAAGAGCAGTTCTGACACTCGTTGGTTGACGTGGGTTCAAAAACTACAAGACAAACCGTCTGTAGTAACCCGAGCAATGAAGAGGCTTCTCAAATTAGCCATGAAGTCGAAGGAGCAATGCAATGCCATTTCCTCTGACCTCCTATCTATTAGAAGGATGTTTGAGGTACATCATACGGGTTCAATTGACGTCACATATTGGGGGGACATGTCAGCAATGTTTGAGGGATTGAATGACGCGCAGAAGATTGCGTCAAAGTCCATCAACTGGACCTTGGAAGTAGAAGAAGGTTGGGCCCCTTACAACATGCATTCAGCGCACATCAAAGAAACAGACAAGATAGTAGTGCATGGTGAAAGTTCAAATACGGAACTATTGGAGGGTAAATGCAGCCTTTGTCTAGCTCATTTTGGTCCCGAGGGCGCCTTAATCATGGGCCAATGTCGCCACACTTACCATATCACGTGTATGGTGGAATCATCCCTTGTTCGTTCGGTTTGTCCCGAGTGTCGATCTCCTTTGAGCCCTAGGTTTTACGAAATAATTGGGCACGAGGAGAGCATGCCCCCTAGCCACAAACACAATCGATGGACCCTTCCACTTGACCAAAAGCCATTTCTATTCCAAAATTACATTCATTGGGGGCGACCTCTCATTTGGAATGCGCAAAAACTCATGCATGATGTTTGTGAGAACTACAATGACAAATTGGATGACTTTGACTGGATGACGCGCAATAGAGAGGTGGAGTTGCGGGCCAGGGGTATTGAAGACTTGGAGGCTCGAGAATTGTTTTGTCGTAGCATGGGGGGACACTGGAGCATCTCACATCAAAAGTTCTTCCAATTTCCTGAAAAAAAAGTGCGGAAAGGAGAAGATGACGTCTAGATAGAAGTGCAACCATCCCAAGAGTTCAATGAGCAGTACGGAGCATACAATCACAGCTTAATAGGGAGGGCCCTCTTCTTATCAAAATTGGAAGAAGCTGTGCAAGTTCGTTTCGTTTTTAATGTAGATGGGCTATCAAGCACAGAACATGCACTCGTGGAGGTGGCAAGTGCATTTGATAAGAGGGTCACCGACATTATAACGACGTGGGGACTTTTCTACATGGCACAGGGCAAGCGATCTCGTTGACCCCTCGAGATGATGACAAAGCGGTAAATGCTATGATAGAAAAGATTTATTCGGCTTTGAGAGCGTTAAAGGCACAGGAAGTAGATTTGTCTTCCACAAGGAAAAATAAACGGAAGATGGAAGACGAAGATGACTACTCTCCAGAAATCAAACGACAATTCATTGTCGAGGACATGGAAGTTCGATCAGGAAGGGGCACAGCCTCCGGGTCGGGTGGTCCTCAAACTGGTAGAGCAAGTCGAAGACTTAAAGAACAAGAGGGTGCCTCTCATATTTCCGCAAACGGTAGCGATGATGCAAAATAGTGTTTGTATTAGGGGGTTAACTAATGAAATTTGTTTTGTACTTATTTGAATCTCATGAGGATTCAATATTAGTAATGCACAACACTCATGGTATGTCATGAGTTGCTTTTAATTAATGTATAAATATTTATGCAATACAAATATGTTTGGATTTGTTTTTTCATAATGGTAAATTTTGCCTTCTTTATTTGTCAAATATGTTTCTTTTGCGTACCTATTGCAGAAGATCATACCTATTGTACATTTGTACAAGATCATTTCATGTTATTGTTATGTTATCTTCTATAACCCCGTGCCTACAAATCACCCATTTTCATTTGCACATACATTTCTATTTGCGTAATCCACTTGTCCGCCTGTCTACACACTTCAAACATCTTACCAAAATTGTAAGAACCGCCTGTTCGGCCGACCGGTTTTAGGTCCGCCCGTCCGCCGTCCGCCCGTCCGCTGAATCGACGGTCTAGATTCCCGTCCGCCAACCGCCCATCCGCTCATCCGATGGCCCAGATTCCCGTCCGCCCATCCGCCCGTCCGTTGTTCGGACGGACCAGATTCTCGTCTGCCGTTCGCCGTCCGCTCTTCCGTCCGCCCAACTGGCCGTCCGCCGTCCGCGTGTCCGTTGTGGGAGGATTTTTTTTCCCATATTCAACGATCATATACAGATGAAGACTATAAGAGTCTTGAAATTGACATTTGCAAGCACTCCTAAGAAACTGAACGTTAAGATTTCCAAGGGCTAGGCGCTGTAATTTTTTGTGTCCCTTGCTTGGTAATGCATAGTTCAGTGGAAAGGGGGGCCTTGTTTTCCAAGGCTTTGTGCATAAACATTTGAACGATTTTCCCCAATTGTTATCATTACGTTTTGAATTTAGGGTTTCAATACAAAGAGCCTAAAACAGCCACCATGACCAAGGATTGATCTTCTTGGTACGAAACCCTATCAAATGAAAAAGTACAATGCAAGGCTTGCAAATTGGTATTTGCCAAAAAGCCGGTCCATATGTTTAGTCATTTGGGATATGCATGCACATCGGGGAGTCGTGACAAAGGAATCAGCTTTTGTACTCAAATGACATCTGAAGTTTGAGGTCTATTTGTTCGTTGCAATGGAGTGATTCCACAAAGAGGTACTCCACACAATGTGGATGGCAATGACACACCTATGCCTATGGTTGTTCGTGCTATGTCAAATGCGAGAGACACTGTGAACTCTACCGAGGAAGACTCATGCACGGCACCAGAAGAATATGTTGGTGGTTCTTCCCAAGAAAATCCAAGTACACAAGCATCAGGTGGACGTGGAACTCAGCGGACATCAAGCAGTAGGCTTCAAAGACATAATAGGCTGGTAGAGGGATTCGACGAAGCAAATAAACGCATTTTGAATGCGACGTGGGCCAATTTCTTTTATGCGGCAAACATACCATTTGCTGTATTCCGAAATCCAGCCTTCAAAGAAATAGTGAAGAAAACGGCGGAGTTTCACCAACCTTATAGCCCACCATCATACCATGATCTACGTCATAAATTGCTTGACCAAGCAAAGGTAGACTTAGAGGTCAATCTCCGTAAGCGGACAGAAACCAGTATTAGGAAGTTTGGAGCCACATTGTCTATTGATGGGTGGACCTTGGTTTCGAATCGGCCATTGATAAATGCCATGCTTGTGTCATCCGCGGGTGAGCAATTCCTAGGATTGGTGGATACAACTGGAAAAACGAAAGATGCTCCATATTTGGCTTCGATATTAGAGAGTTTTATAGAACAAGTGGGCCCTGCAAACGTAGTGCAGGTGAGTACAGATAATGCGGCTGTAAATCCAGCAGCATGGAGTTTGGTATCTACTACTTATCCCCACATTTTTTTCCAAGGTTGCGTGGTGCATGCCTTGAATTTGTTGCTAAAAGATTGGGCAAACGAACAATGGATTGATGACGTCGTGAAAGATTCCCGAAAGATAGTCAAATTCTTCAAGAAGAGGCACATGCCGCTTGCGATACTTCGGAAATATTCGACGCAGTACAACTTGTTGTTGGCGGTGGAAACAAGATTTGCCTCGAATTACAACATGGTTGCATGTATGCTCAAGGTGAAAGCACAATTGCAACAAACTGTGACGGACCCGCAATGGGAGGAATATGGTAGAAAGCACTCGCGAAAATTCAAAACTCGTTTAGAATCCGAATGGGTGAAGAAGACCATTCTAAGTGGGCATTTTTGGCATCGTTGTCAAAATTTTGAAGATGTGACAGCTCCAATTGTCAATGCTCTTCATGATTTGGATGCGAAGACACCATGCATAGGCAAGGTGTTACATATTATGAGGAAACTAGAGAAGCACGTCCTCGCTTTAGACAAAGAGCCTTTTGTTTGGCTTTGGACAAAGCCATCCCGTTGGTGAAGGTGTTCTACGAACGACATGATATGGTGAAGACCGATTTACATTATGCAGGAGCACTTTTGAATCTCTACCTTCTTGAAGACAAAGAACTAGCTGACGACACCGATGCTATGGCTGCATGCAAGCGCGTTTTGATGCAAATATGTACACTTTTAGAGTACGCAAAGGTGGTGAAGGAATTTGTAGCCTTCCGCCATAGGGAACCTCCGTTCCACAACATGTTGGATCTGGGTGAACAACAATTGTCAGCACATGTTTGGTGGGATTTTGAGGGCGTATGCAGGAAGCTCATTGCTCCAATTGCCAAGAGGATTTTGGCCCAACCGGTATCATTGTCTTTATGTAAACAAAATTGGAGTAGCTATTCTTTTGTTCGCAACAAATATCGGAACAAGTTGAAGCCACAAAGAGCACAGGATTTGGTATATGTGTATACCAATTCTAAAGTCTTCGGTGCATCAAAGCAAAATGACGAGAAGAAGTGGTACAATGAGAACCTCGAGTCGGAGGATCCGGCCTTGTCTTCATCGGAAGACGAGGGTGGTGAATCCGTGAAGAAGTTGATCCCCTCATGGACGATGAAGATGACCACAGCATCCGCAATTTCGATGATGAACCGCTTCGAAGCCCACCTCATTATGATGCAGACATCGGAGATCATTGTGAAGACCCTTACAAGTTTCCGTTGGATGAGGACGACTGTGAATATGACGAAGGTGGACCTTCCATAGCTAAATACTTAGATGGAACCGGGTTGTTGCGTAGTGAAAACAATCTAGTAAATAGGGAAAATACTCATGCAAAGGTAGCGGAGGAAGATGAAGAAATGGTTATAGGTGATGAAACTCTCCAAATGGATGAAGTGTTTCGAATTCCCGAGTGTCCATCCATGACAACGGTAGGAACGGAAGAAAATGATCAACACGAGGACATGAGAGAGTGTGGGGTGAAGTCACACACAAATGTGGTCAACCAAAGTATTGAATTACCAAGGGCATTGACAAGTGAAACTATTGGATTTTTCGTCATTCAAAATGCCCAAGCACCTCGAATAGAGGGAAGTCAAGATCCATGTGTATTGGAGTCCGTGTGCACAATGCCACACCGCAACGCCAAAGACATGAAGCACCTCGTGCGAGATCCTCAATTACCATCACGTAGCGGTCCTTGACAGGCACTATATACAAGCGGTAGCACGACTTTGAATGGTCCTGGAGACTCACGGTTTAAAGAACAACATTTGAGCAATTTGAAAGAATTGCACATTGGAGCCAATCCCAATCCATCCGTTTCATCAGACAACGATGATGTGCAAACATTGGAGTCTATGTTTCGTCGATTTTCTAGCCATGCAAAGCATTCTCCGATCAAATTTTCAAACCCTACAGTGGAAGCTTTCTCCACAGAGAAGACAAACATTCCAAGAGGTTCGGAAGCACGTCCACCCGCGGTGAAGGAGTCCAAAAAAGCTAAGAGGAAAAGAATAATGGAGCCTTTTGCAATCTCTCCATTGAAAAAACAAAATGTAGATAGAACCCCCCTTGATGCAAGTCTACCTCTAACCAAGCAAAAGGTGAAACCAATCCACGATCTTAAGGGAGGTATTGGAAAGTCTCTACTAAAAGTCAAAAGGGATCATAGGTTAGGTAGACCAATGAGATCAAGCACATCGAAACAAGTACAAGAAGAAGGAAGGAAGACTGTGCAATCTTCATCAGATAGTATGCAAAATTCATCCAGTGACGATGATTCTGGATGGGATACAACAGGTTATAGTAGCGGGGCTGAAGTCAAAGGAGATAGTGACTACCAGCCTTAGTCCATAAAGATTGAAAAGATGTAAACTTGGGTGTTTAGTTTTTTACCCTAAATACATTATATTATGACAATTCATTGTTCGAACTTTAAGTTTGTAATACAAATTTGCTCATTCATGTTGTGCACACCATCAAAATTTTGTTTTTTCAAATACCTTAAAACTAGCGAAGACCGTTTGTCTGTCCGTCCGCGCCTTGGTCACTTCCGTCCGACGGGCGGACGGTCCGACCGCCCATCTGCCTTGTGGCCCGTCCGCGCCTTGGTCAGCTCCGTCTGACGGGCGGTCAGTCCGACCGCCCATCTGCCTGAAGGCCCGTCCGCGCCTTGGTCAACTCCGTCCGACGGGCGGACGGGCCGACCGCCTGGTGGCCCGTCCGCGCCTTGGTCACCTCCGTCCGACGAGCGGACGGGCCGACCGCCTGTCAGACCATCGCAGTTCATGTTTTTTTCTCATTTAGTGCAGCATAGGATTCCTGAAATGGCCAGGTCATCTCCAAAGAGTGTGCCTTCATGACAACAAGCATCCAATGTGAATACTTCAAAGACATTGAACTCCTCATGGGTCAAACATCAAAGTTCATTCTTCAATGTGCACATCATATTTTTAGGTTCAATCTTGATATTAAACATCACAATGATATTTTGAAATGACCATCTTGAAAGATCAAAATGAAATGCTACCTATAGTTCTAAATTGTTTTTTCTAATTTTTTGATGATAGATCGTAGATTTAATTATTCAAAAGTTTATTTGGATTTTAATCATATATTACTATATACTGTAAGACATCTCAATTTTAAAATAATTTTTTTTATTAAGAAATTTGTCGAAGTAAGCCAAATCCAACTTAATGTCATGAAACTAAAAACAATTGCTATGTACTTATATAATACTATTGCATCAAAGTCACGATCTTCTAAGATATTTGTATGCAAAGTTCTAATATAGGATTTAGGATTTAGGATTTAGGATTTAGGATTTAGGATTTAGGGTTCAGGATTTAGGGTTCATGTCATTCATATAAATGTTGTCCAAATTAGAAGTGTATTTTGAAAATGGATGTGTGATAATATTTTGATGTAATATTAAAAAATCATTTTGGTCATTTTTTTCATGATAGTATAGATTGATACCTAATTAGTATTTACCTACTTATAAGAAATTGCCCCATTCAATGTCATATAATGTTGTCAAAAATCATTTGGAGTTATATAACTTATATGTTGCGGACTTGCGGTCTTGCGGAGTGCGGATCATGAAGTTAGAAAAAGCATATAGAGTTATCTTATGTCTCTAGAATTCAAAGTTCTTTATTCAAAATTGATATCAAAGAATATTAATTGTCTATTAGAATATTTTTTGCATTAAGATTAACAATTCTTCAATTCTTCCAAAAGTTATTAGCGTATTATTTTTCATTTAATAGTGCATCAATTTCTACTTCACAAATTTTAAAAAATGAATGTATAGTTCTTTTGAGTTTAACCTCTAATTCTCTAAAGTCCCATTGTCCCATCGGGGGACAAAATGGATGTAAAATTTTTAGGCAGGCTCCTATGGCCTCAATATTTTTTGTAAATTTCTGAGTTTTTTTGGTATCTTTTAGAATAAATAACTTGAAGTATTCATTTTTGAATTGAATTCTAAGAGTTAAAATCAAAAAAAAAATTTCATGAGGTCTAGATTCCTTGCTAGAATAATCTCAGAGTGGAAATTAGTATATTTCAATTCTATCTTACTATCTTAGAGCTATTAATGATTTAATTTTTCCTTCGATCTTGAATCTACTTCTACCTAACAATTTTATTAATGAGTGAAAACTAAGTGTTTCTTTTTAAATATCTTTTTTTTAGATTCTCAACTCAATTGTTTATCATATAAAAATTAGACATTCACCATCACTAGAGTAGCCTTTTTTAGTTAAAAAGGTTCAAAGCAAAAAAATGTAGTTAAGCAAGGTGCCTAAAAAGTAGGGGTTAAACATTTCACATTTAATCATTTATTCATAACTCAATTGCCTAAATTTTGGCTAAAATGCACAAGGTGAAAGACGTACGTGAATATTCCTCAAAGGGTTGAATGACCAAACCTCCCAATTTAGAAAAGCTAGAGAAGTAAACATTTAATTTTTAAATTCCATGCACAATTGCACATTGGTGAATTCATTGAGGTATAAATTCTTTCAACTAATGTGGGACAATGGTGTTGATAAATTTACATAAAAAGTCTATTGTTTAACAAAATATAAATATGTTTATTTCTTTAATAAAATATATTCACATAAGAAATTAAAAAATTGACTTCAAAGCTTTATTTGCGAACTTGTGCGTGCTATGAATTCAAGAAACACCTAAACCCAATCAAAAATCCTCAAGTTAAGTTCTTAATTGAAGATGGTCCATATATTTCTTGAGGAACTTAATTTGCATTTGTTTTCATATTTTTAATTTGTTATGATTTCTTACATTTGTAACTTTAGAGTACAATTTACGATTTAGGTTTTAGGGTATAGGGTTTAGGGTATAGGGTTTAGGATGTAGGACTTAGTGTATAAAATTGAAGATCATTGCATTAAAAAACCGCTGGAGTTCTATTTAATGATTCAAGTTCTTTAAGTAAGAAAGTGAATCTCGATGAGATTTTTGTCTTTCCCATCCTTGTCATTATTTATTGGTCAAAGTTGTTTTAGGAGTCAGATGATGCAGCCTTCCGCCTGGTCGGACGACCTCAAAAAATCTCTCAGTTTGATCTCCACTTGAAAGGGGCTGTCCGATCAGGCGGATTGCCCAAGGCGGACAGCAGCCGTCCGATTCATCGGGGCTGTCTGATGAGTCGGATGAGTTGTGTACGCCTGATCGGACGGTCCTTACGAGGCGAACGACTGTCCGTCCGCGTCGTCTCGTCCGCCTGATCAGGCGGATGGGCGAGGCGTTTGCCTTCGATTTTAGGGTTGGACGGCCCAGAGCGGACGGCGGACGTCCGATTCACCAGGGCCGTCCGATGTGTCGGACGGGTGGCGTCCGCCTGATCGGACGGTCCTGACGAGGCGGACGATGATACGTCCGCCTCGTCGGGTTCGTCCAATCAGGCGGACAGTCGAGGCGTCCGCCTTGCATAAAAGAGTCGGACGGCCCGTCCGCTCCTCACTTTTATCTTCCCCCTTGTGTCATGCAAGAGAGAGCGGAGAGCTTGGTGGTTTATCCTCCATTGGCTCCTTTCTAAGGGAAGATAAGAGTGTGATTTCTAGGGGATACTTGTTGCTTTTTTTTTCTACATTTCGTGTATGATCATTTGGCAAATCGTATATTGCCTTGTGGATTACAAATTGCAAGTGCACTTCTAAACGTGATTTCATCACGATGCCGAGATCAAAGAAGGCTGCAAAGGACAAACGAGTGAAGCCGAACAGTGAGGCGAGTATGGGCGCTCCTTCTCTCGCTTGCAAAGCATTTCTCATTGAGTGCATTGTCAATTTTTATGAGTTGGAAATCACTGCGTCGTTGTATACCAAATATGCGAGGTATGAAGACGAGTGCCCAGCTAAATTCAAGGGAGATATGGCACAGAAGTTCATGGATGCTTTAAACGTACCCTATTAGATTCATGAAATGGAGAGTAAGGGCTTTCAACAATTTTTGACGAACAAGGTCCATGATGCATTGTGGAATGCAAAGGTGATCTTAGAGAAGTACGGGAAGCAACACCGCGTCGGTGATGGCGCTTTTGAACAGGTCATTTTGAGGGCAGACTTGTTTGTTCGCCAGTGCGCCCCTTTGGCAAAGAATCGAAATAGGCGAGGTTCAATGGGTTGGTGGAATAGTGATGAGGGAGTTGTGGAGTTGCAACATGGGCGACGACATCTCTTAGCGCTTCCGAAAACAGCAAGGGTGATTCCACAAGATGATCAAATCCTGAGGGGTGGATACGCAACAATTCAGAGGGTCTGAATTGAAGGATGTCGTGAGATACCCACATTTTGGGAGTTCGCAGCGAAGGTATCTCATCAACAACGCATACGACCTCCGCTCGCAAGGTTGGAACACCAAAACGAGTCAATGGCAATGAGAATTCCACATGATGGAGTTATCCGGTTTTCTGTTGTTCATGCAACGCAAAACGAAGGGTACTCGTATTGATGGAATGGCGGAACATTGAAGCAAATGTTAAAATTGGATAAGGAATATTCCGATAACATTGGCATTTGGTTGGCTTATTCTCAACCGACCCCGGAAGAGGTGACCAAAGCTTTTTTTCTTGGTCGTTGGAGGAAGAAGCGCACAGAGCTTGCATGGGCATTGGTGCACCTCATGAATGCAGTGCACAGCGCTAGACATTTGCACAATGAACTTTCACTGGACAACATTATGTTTCACTTTTCCAATGATGAATCACGTGTTTACATTGGAGTTTGCGATTGGGGCATGACTACTTTACGCAATGAACCAATGAAATCCTTGTACACGTTCACCTCTCAGAGTGAGCGGACTGAGACCTTGAAAAAAGAGGTGATGGGTGGACCCTTCTATTGCATACTTGCATAGAAGAGATGCGGATGTGTCAATGATACCGGATTTATCATGTAAATCAGAGGAATATGTGGTTGGTCGAATAGCTCAAGCCATCAACAATGGTTGCATGTCGGCGGACTATGTGAGCTTACATCGGGAAAATGAAGGACATACAAGATTTAGCCATGAGGATTTGGCAAAGATTTTTCACCTTTACTTGGAGCGCCTTTGTGATTCGGTGATTGATTCTTGCGGTAGCTTGTCCGAAATCATCCATCGATTTACCAATAATTACAATTGGCCTATTCTGGATGAACACTTCCGCCACTCATATTAGTGTCTATGGTGTTAGTGAACAACATAGAAGTGATAGAACTATAGAAGTATTAGGTAAATATAGAGGCGAGTACATAAATTTGCATAATTGTTTGCAAACTATTTAGTATATATATGCACCATCAATGTATGCCAATATATGTGCATCCTTATAATTCATATAAAGTTTTGAAATGTTTGTGTGTTTTGAAACTTTCAATGTCCAATGTCTACTATCTATTTATGCATTCATCATATGCGGTCCTTGAAATCCTTGGATGAGAAGTGCAATGCAACAATTATTGTTGATGGATGTTAGCTTGGTATGGACGTATGGTTGGGTTCAAAATTGTATAATCAATGTTGAACACATATAACCCCTAAAAGACCAAAGTGATTTTTTTGGCAACATAGCGATTTTGGGCAGCTCACTACAAATGGAATTTATATTGTTTTTCTTTGAAATTTTCATACAACACGTGCCCGAAGAGTAGCTTTAAGGCCCAACAATTTTCATAAATTTTGACTACATGGTTAAAAAGTTATTGCATGATATGTCGTTTTCAGTCCTTGGCGGGCAGCACGGGCAGCGAAAAAACTTCTTCAAAAATCACTTTTTAAGAAAATAAAAATCTGAAATTGGTTCTTTAGATTTATATGTACATGGGAAGCTTTGAATCATTCCATTTAGATCTATGAGTCAAAAGTTATGAGGATTCTTAGTTTAAGGATAGTTATGGAATCTCAACTCTAAAATAAACTTTGAAGTCTTTTATTTAACTGAATTTTCAATATTTTTGAAAAAAAATAAAAACATTGGGTGTAGATTGTTTATTACAACATTACAACCGTTGGATTGACATTTTTCAATTCCATAAATAAATTCTTCACAATTTAGTGTTTTGAATCACTCTCTACCTCTTCCTACTTACTATTTTTTTCCTATATGTTGTACAATTCCAAATGATCTAAAAATTTTCAAGCATGTAGCCAACTTGCCTTCAAGAATAAATCCAAAGAGTAACCACCATTTTGGACATTTTTTCATACAAATGTGACCTTGTGAAGGGCAGCTGCCCGTTTTTTTTGCAGGGACAAAAAAAGGATTTTTGCGCATTCAAACACTATTATCTTGCAATCCACATGGTGGAAAATTCTGAAATTTTTTCCACATCTTCTTAAACAAGTTTACTACAAGATCCTATGGTTACATGTGTCCAAGAATGTTTTATTTCTAAAATTTGACACTAGTATTAGAAATGGCAGTTTTGAAACATTTTTGGTGAAAACATAGTCAAAAACGATTAGGGGATAATGATAATAGAATTTCATCGTACGCAAATATTTTTTATATTGAAAAGCAATACAGTTGATACTTGAATGATACCGCTATGATGATACCAAGTACTAACGTCCAAATACATTTTATTACAATATATTTACATCAAAGTAATTTAGTACGTAAATGCTATTCGCCGAGATGCCGATATTTTTGTACTATGATTGCCACACTCCATAATGCAATGGCAAAAGATTCCAAGGCTCACTCGATTGTGAGACAACGACTAAAATAGCTCTACCTACTTTACTCGGAATCTGAATGGATGTCATCTCTACGTTTGTGTGGTGTGGAATCGGATCCATAAATGCCAAGAGATGGTCCTCCGCTCCAAGTGCATCCATAGTCGCTTGGCGTAGCTCCTTGATTGGGATTTCCATAGTAAGGACCTCCAAAAGTTGGAGGAGGAACTACATCACGGTGCTGAGACCTTCCTTGCCTTGGTTCGACATGACGAGAGCCTGTGTGACGTTCATATGAACCACCCGTAGTAGATCCGGACAAGTATTGGGAGCCTCCTTGGCTAGATCCAAAATCATGTGTGGTTCTATGGCTTCTTTCTGGATTGTAATAAGTACCTCGGGGGTCGTTAGCGTAGTGTAAGACCCTTTGACCATCTTGTGAACCAGATGCAATACGATCATATTGGTAGGACCTGTCATGCCCGTGTTGTTGACCCCGATCCTCCATGCTTCTACGCATAGCTTCTTGCATTTGTTGATTGAACTCGATGTCTTCCCGAGCTTCTTGACGCTCATGTCCCACTGTAAATGTTACGGGTGCTGGATTGTCTTCTACATCATCGTCGTCCGACCATTCATCCTCAGCATCCGGCAATACAACCGGCGGAAATCCAAACTGCCCTCGATTGGACCACATTCGCATACAATCGCTCGGTTGAGTCCAACTTGTATAAATAACAGCGTCAGTGCGTTTCATATTGTCAACATTTTTCCCGTAAATTGTGCGCCAGTCTACATCTTTGTGGAGTACAATCTCTGCCCAAACCATGGCCATGTTGGAGTAATTCATAACATTTGGTTTGGAATCAGGCAGCTCAGCGCACCGCGTTACTTCCTCGTATTGGTGCACAAAGTGTTGGCTCTCGCACGTGGAAATTTGTCCTTCCCAGCGTCGAACTTGTTTGTCTGCTCTTTCTTGTGACCACATTTTGGAGAGGTGCGTCATTTTGACGTACTTTTTGCACATTGTGCAATCCCAAACCTTCTTGGGCTCTTCTTCCCATCTAGGTTCAGCTACACACACTGGATTTGCCCAATCTTCCCTGTTCATGTCCTGGGATTTGCCTTTGTTACTGGACCTTGAACTACTATTGCGAGGCATGATAACCTTGATTAAAATGAAATGATTTGATGACAAAATTCACATAAATTTTTAGGAGAACTGAACAAAATGTTTGACACTTGCCAATGAAACAAGGTGAAGTTGTTAACAAGGCCTTCAAAACCAAGTAATCACCAAAATAATTTGGTGCAATTCAGTAATAATCTGAGCACAATCGTTCACGCACCAAAACGAAAGGGGCGCGCAGAGCCACTGGATCATCCACTCCGCAAGGGATACGATTGTGAGGAATGAGCTGTCCGCCACGCTATTTATGGCGTCCGAAGGCGGACCAGGCAATGCGGACGCCTACGTGCGAATCGGACGGCCCAGAATCGGACGGGCAGATCGTGCGTACGGGATCGCGCGGACGTCCCGTCCGCACGATCCCGCCCGCAAGATCCGACCGCGCGATCTCATCCGCGAGCCCGACGCCCTGTCCGCCCGAGGGCCCGTCCGCGAGCCTCCCGACCGCGCGGACGTTACTGCCCGTCCAAGGATGTCAAAAGACGTCCGGACGTCTGGACGTCCTATCAACCCTGCTTATAGCCCTTCAATTTTGTGAAATCATAATTTATATTAAGAGCATTCCTCTATTTGACATTTTCTAATTAAGATAAACAAATGATTGCTATAAAAGTTCCGTCTAAATTTACTGCTTTCACTGCCAAAAAACACTCTCCAATTTTATATTATCTTGATGTTCGAAATCCTACTATTGTGGACAATATAAACCTATAATTCTAAGGCAGAGGAACCAAAAAACTAAGACTGTGAACCCTAAAATCAAAGATCGTGAACCTTGCAATATAAAATATTAAAACCCTAAACCTTTAAATTCACTTTAATCTAAACCCTAAACCCTAAGCACTGAAGCCCTTGAACCCTAAATTACCCCCAAACCCTGAAAATCCTACCCCCTCTAAATCCTAAACCCTAAAAACCCTAGAATCCTAAATAAACCCTAAACCCTAAGAACACTGAATTCTGAAATCCTTACCTCTAAAAATGCTGAGGAATTTCTTTTTATTACATTAATAATAGATAGTTAATACATTAATACAGGACGGTTTGCAATTTGCTATTAGGAATAAAAACTAACCCCCAGTATTTATCTAGCAAAACTAGTGCCAACTCTAGCATATGTATTTGAAATTAATATTAATGAACCCGTACTTTTTTTACTTTTTGCATTTTTTTCATATATCTTTTTTTTCATTTTTTTTTTTCATTTATATTTTTAGCTTATCTTTATTTAAATTTTATTACTGTTTCCAGTGTTTTTTATTTTTTTATTTTTTTATTTTTTTGGAGAATTGTGAGTTCCTTGCTGTCATGGCATATATATCTCATGATTCATGCATGAAGAATTATCTTAGGACAATAAATTGATGTTCTCTGCAAATGGCAAAGCATCGAATATGAATTCGGGATTCCTTGGCTCACTAGGAAACTGACAGTGTTCAAAGCTAGGTTCGCTTTGCTGAAAGTATCATTGACCCTCAGAGTCTCTTGCAACAATGCCATCTTTGAATTCAACGAAATTCCACATGTCAGTGAGGATTTGAAATACCGGTCAAGATTCGAATTCTAATTTTCTGGCAGGAAATCAAGAGCTGCACGTCCTCCCTTCATGTTGTCAGGGCCGCGCGGATATGGAAAGATCGGTCAACATAAGCGGGAAACGGCAGAGCACGTAATCCCTCGACTTGTTGAATGCGGCGCGTCATTCAAGATCGAATCCAACATCCGACATGAAGGAACGCGCCTCCAATTCAAAATGTCAAGGCGGGAATTTGGAGCTCGAGAATCCCAACCCAGTTCAGTCATAAGCTTTGAGGAACCTGAAGCTTTCTCTTTTCTGCACTTGATTATGTTGTAGAGGCTTTGGAGTGAGCAAGTCGTGCTGCTTGCTAGTGCCATTTCCTCTTGTTACTGGCACAGAAGGCTCTCAACTGATCCAGTCGTTGCAAGGTATACTACCGAGACTTCCAATTTCATTGCTCATGATTGCTTTGATGATTTCGCTTCGCTGTAGACGACCCAGCTATTCCTCAGATGAGAAACAGGCATCTGCGGAGAGAGAGAGAGATAGATAAGATCCGGGAAGAGCAGTGGCTGCATTTAGTTTGTCCATTGTCTTTGACTGCAGTCGGATTAGATCAAGATTCAGCTCCTAAGAAAGATGGAACAGAGGTCTGGGTGTACGTGGACACAATGATCATGTAGTATGGAGACGACAATGTTGTATGTATATGATGTCTTATATCCACGGAATACGTATACGTATGTTTGAGTGTACAGAATGACTATCGTGTGATCCCACGATAGTTTGCTTGGATGTTCAACAACCCCTATTACGTGTAGTTATTGCAGGATCTTGCGATGTCTACATTATGGGATCCCACGACAGAAGTGCTGGGGCTTCCCTTTAGATTTGGATCAGGAGACCTCTACATAGATTAACTTGTGGTGCAGCCTATCGTGTCCTCCGTTTTCACGGAGGTATCGTGAGATCTCACGATGTCTACATTACGGCATTTGGCAGTCGGAGCTTTTGGTTCAGAGTCGGATCAAGGGATCTCACGATAGTTGATTTTGGTCTGCCATTTGTAGTCTTCACCAAGTATTTTTAGAAATGGGGAATCGTGGGATCGCACGATAGATGAATCCCGAGGTTTCTCTATCGTCTTATCCAGGGATGACTTGATAGCTCTGGCAGAGGATCTCGTGTCAGTCGTATTATGAAGTTATATGATACCATTTTCCGGGGATGGTAGTCTACATCCATGTTAGGGGCATCGAATCGAGCCTAGTTTGGAATCCTATACGTGTAATTCTTAGCGAAATTCCAAATAATGCAAGCGACAATATCGCTTGGTTACAAAACAAACCATCCCTAGTTTTCTTTATACATACATCGTGAGATCTCCTGATGAGGAAAACAGACGGTTGATAATGACCATTCCTCTTCTGATCACATGGTGATGTTGCATTGCATGACCTTGACTATAATGAGATGGATTCAATATGTTTTGCGCCTTGTTTAGCATATTTGCTTTCACATGATTCAAAATGTTTGGGCAGATGTCGTATCCTGTACTGGGCACGTGCTATGAATTCTGTCCCTGCCCTGCCTAACTCTGTATAGCCTTCATCCTATTCGCAGATAATTGTGCTCCACTAATTTTCTCTTCTCTAAGAAGTTCATCGTTCATGATGGTCTCAACGCGTCATTCGAATGCTGGTGCAATAATTCCTCATTGCGAAGGACCAGGCGTGCATGGTGAATCGCAAGCCTCCAGTGCACCTGAACCATTTGCCAATGGTGATTGGGTTAGGTTGTTTGCTTATGGCTTTGGTGAAGTTGGAGCAGGGATGGTAAAGGTGGTTCGACCAGAGGGTCAGTGGCTTGGTGTGCCCATCCCGTTGGAGCCGTGGACTTACATTTTAGTTTGGGCTCAGTCTATCAAACCCGAATTTCAAGGTTTAAGGTGCGCACCCGTTCAGATAGGGGTGAGACCTTTGGGGGACGCTCAAGAACGGATAGTTTTGTGGAGAGCCGCCGACGTCGTCAGATCATCCGGAGATCCCCCGATGGATGCACATCTGTATATACGACAAGGAGCCTGGTGGGGTCTAGATGTGCATCGGAAAGACTCGAGCGGTGTCATATTGTCGTTGGGTCGAATATTCAGTTAGAGGCTAGATGATCATTTTCAGGATGAAACACTTGGTGAGGACCACGTGGGTGTGACAATCCGCGAGGTTTTTGTGGGGAATGAAGAGGATGTTATGTCTCACGCTCGGTGGCCACTATCTGAGTGCTGGTTCTCGAATGTTCGGTCCTTGGAGGAGACCGTGCATCATTTTTCAGTAGTTCCGGACTTGGACGACCCTCTGGCTTATCTTGGCGGCAGAATGAAAGCTCCATATCGATTCGTAGTTCGTAAGCCATGTTTGGACGTGACGGATTCACTGTATGATTGGAAAACTACTGACAATGAGATTCGGGAGGTCACCTTGTCGAAATGCTGCATTTGTTTATGTTGCCAGCACTTCAACCAGTTCCAGACACTCCTTGTGAGGCAGAAATACTACTTGAAGGCATTTGAGGACCGCCGCGAGTATGGCATCTCTGTCGGGGGACAACTGCATGAGCTTGACGGGAATCGGAAGAGAAAATTTGTCACATTAATGGGGATGGAGGTTTGTGCCATGGCATGGTACATAATTCATGGTATCCCAAAGTCGACATACCATAGTTACATAGAGAAGTATAACGAGGGCACTGTTTCGGGAACGCACGGAAACAAGGGCATTAAGCGCCCATGGATTCGAACTATCCAGGTTACTGGAACTATGAAATCCATCATAGACGAGAACGCGGACCAAATGCCCCATCAAATGCGCGGAATCGGGAACGGGCGAGTGGACACGCTGAAGTTCTTGCCTGCGGGACGAAATTGGAAATGCGTCCAGGCAAATGCCAACGAGGTATTTGTCCTACTTCTTGCTCAATGCGTGGCTGATTGTGATTTCCTACCATGGGCTATGATCATCGTGTGATCTCACGATGTTCTTCTGGATGTTGGGTGTTCAACTTTGCAGTTCTTCATTGTCAATTGTACCTAGGCTAATGTGCGGTTCTCTTTCCTGTGCAGCTCAATGCGGACTACGGACTTCCTCTTGTCAGCGAGTCCACTATCAGTAGACTGAGGAAGGAGCACTTCAACAATGTTTATATTAAGCCTGTTGGAAGTTCGTTTGCAAAGTGTAGTACATGCGACCAGCTTCAGCAATTTCTTCTGAAATCACCGAAGGGGTGCCTTCAGTATGTGAAGTTCATGAAGCAACGCACTGAACATCTCAATCACCAAGCTTCTTGCCGTCGACTGTATGCGTCTTGACGTGAGGAATCCAAACAAAACCCTCAGGAGATATTGTGTATAATTCACGACAAGATGGATACAGCCAAGACGGCCTTACCAAGAATGCGGGTGACCACGAAGGCCACGGCGGGGTTGGGACAACTTCCACTTAGCGTTACTGGTATGGTAGCCCATGGTCATGCTGATGGGGCTTACGCCCATTATGCTCCGTCTTGCTGGCTAGGAGATTCCAACTTTACAATTTCCTCGCTGGCCAGACTCTTGCGCCGGTTGGAGGGTCCACTGATTCGAAAGACATGCGACCTGTTCCCGTATCCGGCGGCTAATCCGATGTTTGAGGCTCTTCTGAGGGGGAAGTCTAGATGTTTGGACAGCTTAACCCTTGTTGAACCAGGAGCTTGGGTCGGCTCCACTCCTCTTCCCCGAAATTTGTATCTTCAGCTTGACAACTCTGCTAAGGATAACAAGAACCAGTACCTCATGGCGTTCTTGTCCCTGCTGACTGCACGAGGTGTCTTTAAGGAAATTCAAGTTGGTTTTCAGCTTGTGGCACACACTCATGAAGACATCGATGCGTATTTCAGCCATCTCTCGAAGGCCTTGAAGAGCAAAAACACTTTTGTTGTCGCGGACCTCATGAAGGCGTTCATGCAATCTCAGGAACTGTCATTTATGCCGAAGTTCATACAGGAAGTGGGGGACTTCAAGTCGTTCGTAAAGGATTACCAGAGCAATGGCTCCGCTAGACTAATTGGACTAGGAGAGATGCATCTTTTCAAGTTCTACGTGGATAGTGATGGAGTCCCAGTCATGAAATATAAGAAGTCAGCAGTGGACTCGAAGTGGCTACCGTCTGATAAGCCGTCAACCCGCCTTTGGAAGCGAGACCGCAATGGTCAGCCAATGCTCCCTCATGGGTTTCCAAAGCCTGTTCCATTCAAGCCAATGTGGGGCAGTGAGGTTCCTAAACCAACGGGAAATCAAGAGAAGGCTAAGGAAATGGCACGAAAGGCAACCGTGAATAAGGGATTCATGCTAATAGGCCTAGAGAAGTACATTAAGTATTGGCAGAACGGAATGTTCAAATGCCACGGATTTGCGACGGCGTTCGGTCCATACGTGGAATATTGGAAGCGCGTGCTAATCGAGTTGAAGGAACCATTACCTGAATGTGCTGCTGAATTAGTGGAGGGTTTCTGGCCAAAGCACGATTGGAGGGTGCCTCGCACTGAAGGACCTCTCGCGGGGTTCATTGGGAATTCCTTCGATGTGATTCCGGAGGAGGAGGATCTCGAACCTTACTGCGGCCCTGCAAATGAAGCGCCTCTGGAAAGCTTCAATCCTTGGCTTGACATACGCCCAGGGTCATGGGTGCTTCTGAGACCCGAAAACCCAACAATTTGTGCTGTATGGCAAGGAAGAGCACTATCTGCCGTATGCAAAGTCAATGGAGATGCAAATAACGGGAAGTTCTTGATACAGTATTGGCGACCGGATAACTCGGAGAGTACCATGGAATTGAGGTACCAGAATTGCTGGGAGGGTAAGTAGGTTGTTGAGAGAAGGGCCCCGGAATGGGTGGATGCTACTTGTGTTGTGTATTTGAACTAGTCCAAGATAGTAGATCCGAAGTCACGGACAATTCCAAAGAAAAGTAGGAAGGCTGCCTTAGTAAATTTGAATCGGGCAAACGAGGTTGACCCTTGATGGACTCCCCTGTTCGGATCTTCCCGATCATCGGGAGATCTTTTGATCCTTTCTACGGGCCATGCCGCCATCGTGAGATCTCCTGATGAAATCTCCAACCACTTAGCGCAGTCAAGAGTTGTACTTCTGTGTTTGAGTATGATTGCTTGTAGACACCATTTTCTTGCAGCTGTTGTCTGTGACATGTAATACCGTATGTCGGCATAATGATAACATCTATTTCGGTATGCTGCGGTTTAATCTCTGCATGCAACTTAGGATAATTTTGCTTATACCTGAAGTGTGGCTTCGGCTTTTTCTGATGTGTTGCATTGCATGTGGTTCATGTTTCTATCAGATTGAAAGTGTAGTGCTTGGATTATGCGTGCTTCAGTATTAATCTGTGTCTGCAATTTATTTCCTCTCACATTTAGTGAACGAGGGAATTCTGCTTTCATGGATTTCTTGATCTTTAGTCTCAAGAAGTAGGCAACCAAGTAGAGACCATTTCTAGTAGTGAGAGAGACTCCATGTTCCTTTCACACAATCTGTTACTATTTCTGATGGAACAATATGCTTGCCATTATTCATCTGGAGTCAGATTGGCAATGTCTTAGTCTCTATACATTCCTCTATTTGCCTTCCTACAAATTTCATCGGGGGATCTCCTGGTGTACCATTGGAGGTCAGCCATGATGTACATTTGCTGCAAAAGGGATTCTAGCTACGAACGCAGTCGTGGACCTCTGCGTAAATGAGTGGTTAATAATATACGGTGAGTGTTGGCATTTAATCACAAACCATCACTTTGTTATAGATGATTACATTGCTTGACGATGTTAGTACTCTATCGGGGGATCTCACGTTGAAATTATGACGGCGGGCATTTTTCCTAAGAGGAAATCTTCATTTGATAATTATGTAATCATCTCCTACTCTTTGAGACAATCTCTTACATCATGTCTTCTTGTGAATCATATACTGTTCTGGAGGACTGTAAGTATAGCACTCGCATTGTACCACAAGAGTTGAGATAGGGATTCATATGGGTGATGGGAGCTATATTTGCTTCAAGCACTTTTCATCGGGAGATCTCTCGATACTTTTCGGGATGTCGTTCTACTGCTAATGAGATCCTCAAATATTGGATACCTTGGTCGGATTTCTCCCAATCCAGTAGTGGGTGAATGCAAGAAACACCTGTACTATTTGTTGCGTTTTACTACAATACTCATGACTTTTTCTGGAGTACTTTAAAATTAGAAAATTAATTTGAAAAAAATTTGAAAAATATGAACAATGTATACACCTCTAAGATGAAGGTTTTCACCAAAGGAAATTGATAGAAAAATTCTCTAAGTAGGAGAACTTAAAAAGCGTCAAACCTCAAGAAAATACATACTTTCATGTTTTAATTCGGCAAAAATAGTAAAAATAAGTAAACACAAAAAATAAAAAGTGGCCATTTGCAACAATTCTATGGAGATGGTCATTCACCAGAAAAAACACCAAAATAATATTTTATATGTTTCAAAATTCAAGCAGAAAGAAGCTCTTTTTGTAGACTTCCACACCACATAAAAACAACTTTTTTCAAAATCCCTCATCTGGAGAGATGTAAGTCTACTAGAAGACCATCTTGTCCAAATTTCATCTCAAAATCATTAAAAAAAGGTACTCCTTAGTACTAAAAAACTCCAAATCTCATTTGTGACATTTAATCACTAATACTATTTTAATATTAAAATATTTTTGAAAATTATGAAAAAATTATGTAAGGTGTATGATAGACATGAGTACCTTCTCTAGAAATCTTGAGTCATTTCGAGCAAAAATGCAAAAGTTATGGCCAAAAAACAGATCAGCACTTAGCTTGTGACAAAAAATAGTACAAGTGTTTCTTGCATTCACCCTAGTGCAAACTTCTGCACAGTAATTATCGAGCAATGTCTGAAGAATTCGAGTCATTTCTATACAGACAAAGCAGTTCATGCAGTAGTAACGACTACAAAACTTGATGCATGCAAAACCATCATACATGAGGAAATCTCCTGATACAGAGGAAAACATCGGGGGATTTTGCCACTTCCTTAATTCTGGACTACTCCCAGTCCAAAAGTAGTTAAATAAGGCATTTACAATTATGTGTACCCTTTTCATGCAATGAAAGTGTTCAAATTTTAACCACAAAAATTGTGCAATTTGATGTATATAAAGTTATGTATTATCATGAACATAAATATCCCATTTTTCATACCTAGAATGTGCTAAAAATTGACCTATGGATAATGGTCACTATTCATGCCTACAAAATGTCCAAAATTCATGGATGGATCAAGGCTCAACCGCATCCAAATCATATATGAAAAACGGCCATTTTCTTGTTGTTCATGTCTACAAAATGCCCAAAATTCATGGATGGATCAAGGCTAGGAGCACCACAATTTCACATATGAAAAACTCCCCTTTTCCTGTTAGGAGGACACAATTTAGGAACTATTTTCATAAGATGAAAAACACATAAATTCATGTATGCCATACATGAATTTTGTCCATTTTTATGTGTTACATTCCAGTTGTGATGAAGAGAAATTGTTTGCGCTAAAGTATAAATGTCAACTGCAGGTTGTTGATCAAAGCTTGAATAGACTAGAGAATGTTGTCAATTTTCAGAGTAGATGCGTGGAATTCTTTCGAGAAATTGGACCTTCCAATTTGCAGCTCAGAAGAATTCCTAACTTGGCAAACTAGTGAGTGTAGTTACCAAGCCAACTGTGCCCAAGGCATCAGGAATATTGATGGTTATGTTCATCTGTAACTGCCGCGCCAGCATCAGCTGCAGTATTACTAATTTGGCCTCCAAAGCCTTGCTGTGACTTGCAATGACCGGTATTACTAGGACTAAATCAACGATTGAAATGAGAGATTTTTGATCCGAAACCATCTCCTAGACTCTGGTAATGTCCTCTCGGAGATATTTATCGATAGTGACCTCCTGAAAAGATGTCTGACAAATATGTCGTGACAGGATCTGAAGGGGTTGCCGGCATGTAATTGGTGAGATTAGGGGTTTACTATCGCAGAGTTGATTGATGTTTTGGCAAACGAAGGCTACAATGACGAACCTGGGGACGTGTGTGGGCTCGACAGGTACAAGTTATTCAACAAATCAACCATGAGGGAGAAGTGAATAGAGCGCGGTACATGCCCCAAAGTTCGTTCTTCATTGCTACCAAGACAGTGAGTGCAGAAGTATATATTTTCGATTATACTTAGCATCCTTCGAAACCTCCTCTAGATGGGCAATACAATCTAGGTATCAAGCTACGCAGGCACAAAACAGAAGGTTTCGGCCTTTTTTGGAACCCCAATAATGAGGGACACCTTCTTAGTGGTTCGGATGATGCCCAAATCTGTCTTTGAGACATTTGTGGAACGTCAAAGCCGAATCGTGTCGTGGAAGCCCTGTAGATTTTCCAGGTCAGGATGTCCTTTTCATTGTCCGATAGTCTTCTTGATGGTTTACCTTTTTCCGAACGAGCCTTTCAATTATTTGTTACAAAATGTGTATATTACAAAATCAAGCAACGCTTTTGTTCAGAATTTCGACAGTTGACCTCAGGGGTTTTATACTTTCCCCAGATGGCATGGAGAAAGAGTCTTGACAATAAATGATAAAATTGCATGGGTGCTTATCCAGCAGCACGTTTCATTCAGTAGTGCTGTCTGGTCGTGGATTGCTTCAAATTCCATTAGTCCACAAAATGGTCACATAACAAGACCGCTTAGCCTTTTCTTTTTCTTCTATTCATTTGTCTTCCCATCTTCTCCTACGAACTCCAAATAGTTACGATTCATCTCGGCCTCAAACTCTTTGCTCGTAGTCAGATATAGCTGCTGGTGACGAAGCATGAAATTAAAGAGCTGGCGTTGATAGTCCATATCTATGCGCAAGGCCATGTTGGTGTTGTGGAGGACGTGGCATGGCATGTCCAGCATGAATATCTATTTGGCTCATTTGGCGATGATCGACAGCTTTTCATCTGGGACACACGAGCTAACAAATCTGTTGACAAAGTTGTTGATGCTCACGAGGCAGAGGTGAGATTTGCTTGAGTGTTCAGTTTCCACGGATGTAGCTGTCCTTTCGAAGAGTGGGGCTATGTTATCTATGCTCGAAAGACCTCGCACTCGTACTTCTCAGTACGCCTTGCTTTCCAATGCTGAGTGTTCTAGATATGTGATGCAGGTCAATTGCTTAGCATTCAATCCAAAGAACGAATGGGTGCTGGCGACAGGTTTTGCAGATCGAACGGTGGCTTTATTCGACTTAATACGGAAAATGTCGAGGAGCCTCCATACCTTTATTAATCATACGTACGCTGTTTCATAAACCGTTTTCATTTTCTACTTTGGGACCTCTCAACAGTAGCCCTGTCGAGTACGATTATGGAACCGCCCAAGTGTTTCAGTTTCTGTTATTGCATGTCATGGTGGCCTGATGATAATAGAATTCTATGCGTGCCAGTTTCTAGTCTGAACGGTGTCAATGTTAGAATCATTTTGGCAGGGAGGAGGTATTTCAAATAGGATGGTCTCCAAGCAATGAGACCATACTCGCTTCTTGCGGTGCAGACCGGAGGCTTATGGTGTGGGATCTTAGTAGGTAATCACCTCCGTTCCCATCTTTGTCTCCTGTTTGGTTTTACTTGACCTGGCCGATTGCTTTGATGAGTCAGATCTGGTGGTTGTAGTATCTGTATATCGTAGATATGCATCCCTGAAGGCTTTCGTTTAGGTTTGAAGACAAACAAGACTACTGTCTGTTTTAAGAGAATTTTTTTAATTTTTTTACGGTCTGCTGTCATTGAAGATATTGATATTATGACTATAGGTATTTATTTATGCGTTTTTGAGTTGCAGGATCGGAGAGGAGCAAACACCCGAGGATGCAGAGGATGGTCCACCAGAGCTTTTGTTTATACACGGTGGTCTTACAAGCAAAATCTCGGACTTCTTGTAGAATAAGTCTGAAGACTTCTTGATAGCCAGCGTTGCTGAAGACAATATATTAGAAATTTGGGAAATGGCGGAGATCATCTACCACGATGAGGATGAGACTCCTGCGGACGATGGGCCTTAACTTAGCTGCTTCTTTTCTCTTCCCCCCTCTTCTTCAGATCAACTCATGAGAAAGCTGTACTTACACATTTCTAGGCAAGTCACGAAGTCTTGCCTCATGGGGCCTTGACTGACAGCGGCTATGTTGGACATGGTTCAATTTCCTTTTGAGAAAGCGGTTTCAGATGTATACATACTATATATACATGATGTATATATATACATACTGCAGTTATAAAAGTTTATATACAAATTAGAAGCACTTGATGAATTTATTGAGTAGAAAACCTTTTTAGAAAATCAAACTAATAATCAAATTAAAATTTTAAGATTAGACTATAGAGGTGAATACATGTCAAATGAATTAAAAAAAAATTGTAAGAAAGAAAGAATGAAACAAGAGCTTACCATGGTTTATACACCACAACAAAATGATGTTCTCTGAAAGAAAGGTTACTTGAATCCATACAAGAAAGAAAGGAATACAAAAGATATTGTCTTAGAGATTACCAAGGTAATGTTGTTCTTACTCCTCTACAACCACCACCAAATATTTTACAAGAAGCATTACAAAGAAAAGATGCTAGAGAGTGGTAAGCTACAATTAGTGTAGAATTTAATTCATTATTGAATTAAATAAAATTTGGAAATCGACCCCACTTCCTCCCAAAAGAACTCCAATCAACTATAAATGGATTTTTTAAATTAAAATCCATGCTGATGGTCATATAGATATATATGTAAGGCCAGAGTGGTAGCCAAGAGATTCACTCAAATAAAAAGAGTAGACTATACAAAAACACTCTAACCAGTTGTCAAGTTAAATTATGTTAAATTATTATTAGCATTAGCTATACAATACAACTAGAAATACACCAATTAGATGTTAAAAAAACATTTTTATACAACCACTTAAATGAGAAAATTTACATGAAACCACCTGAAGGATTAGACTCAGGATTAGAAGTTCATTTGCAATTATTAACATTAGATTTTCAATTGGACCCTAAATTAGTTTATTTACAACTTAAATCTTTATATGGGCTGAAGCAATCTTCAGATGATGGTACCAATGATGTTGGGTAGAAAAGCCTTGCGAGAAGCCTTGCCTTAGAAAAAAGCCTTAGAAAAAAGCCTTGCCTTAGACTCAGGATTAGAAGTTCATTTGCAATTATTAACACTAGATTTTCAATTGGATCCTAAATTAGTTTGCTTACAATTTAAATCTTTATATGGGCTGAAGCAATCTTCAGATGATGGTACCAATGATGTTGGGTAGAAAAGCCTTGTGAGAAGCCTTGCCTTAGAAAGACGTAGGGTTTCTAGCTGCAACTAGATGTGGCTCGGAAAATGAAGGATTTCATAATCACACAACTCATAAACCTAATGATAAAACTGCATACAATATCATTTAGGCCAACATCATATCATATGCCCATATAACCTTTATAAGATGCCATATAGTCCCAAAATATCTCACATGTTTGTAGAAAAATAGAAGAAATTGTATATAAATTACATAGACTCCCTTTGAAGTACCTGATACAAAAATGAGTGCCACAACCAATCCACAACTCCAAAATGGGCATGTGATCTTTCATTAGAAACTGACCCAAATATCCACAAATCCTCTAAATTTCACTCAAAACTAAAATACTATTTGTCTTTTATAGCCGATCAAAGTTCACTCTCTCCAAGTCAAAGGCAACTCATCACTACTCTTCTCCCAAGACCATAACTTTTACATACCAACTTCAAACTAGTTGTATGAAATTTCTATAGAAAGCTAGCACAATAATCTACACACATTGAAAATTTCACTTAATACTAAGTTGTTGTTCAAATTTTATAGCCGGTCTAAATTCACTTTCTCCATCTCAAAAGCATCTCATTACTATTTTGCTTCACAACCCATAACTCTCACATACTAACTCCAAATTAAGAGAGTGATAGCTTTTTGAAAAGCAAACATTCCAATACATAAACATTCTAAAGTTAGGATGTTGGTCCAACTTAGATGGTAGAAGTAGATTTTTAGGGATTAGGATGAAAATCTTTGAGGATGAGGATGAAAATCCAAGTTGATAAGGTTACCTTAGAACTCTAGAGGGAGGGGTGGGCTTTTGGAAACCTATTTAAGGTCCCCATTTTTCTCTCTAGAAGACCTCTAATTCTTGTTTTGGGTCCGTGGGTCTAAGTTATTTTGGATATTTTGGCGTTTAAAGTCAAAAACCTCTATAGTGTTTTCGGAGCATTTTTGGCTCCATTGTTGCTTATTCTCAAGCTTTGAAGGTCCTTGGGGGTCCTTCTACCTTACTTTGTGTACTCTTGGGTGTAGATTTTGGTACCTTGTTGTAAGTGGAGAGTCCTCTCTCTCCCTTGTGCATTTTGTGATCTAATGTGTGAAGTTTTAAGAATCTTTGGATCTTGCACTAACCCTAGAACAACCCCCCATCGTACCTTGGCGATGCCGCTTTGGGGGGTGTCGCACGCGTAGTTAGCGCGTAAGTATCTTTAATACAAAAATGTGGTAAGATGACACGAGTTATCGTCCCAGGGAATTCTACTATGTTGTTGCAAGTTTTGGGTATCCGGATCTTTTCCAAAACACCCAAGCAATCCGTACAATCTATCGCTCTCTTCCGAAAACTAGCATCTTCCGGATTCTAGTCCGGATCCGTCTTCTTCCGGAATCCGGTTCCGACTCTCTTAAGTAACTGGTTTTAGATACCCCTGTTTCACCCTCAGGGGGTCCACTATTGATCTTTCCAAGGGGTAGGGACTCACCACTCCTGATTCTAACTCTCTATCCGTAACAACCAAAACAAACACCCAAGAATTATACTGTAATAGCAAGGGGAGAATCTGTACTCTCACAATCTTCCAGATGACTTATCCGGAAAGTAGGTCACACAAGGCCCGGTTAGATCCACCTTACTACAACGACAGATCCAGACTTTCCGGATTTTAGTATTGACTTCTTGGCTCTCGACTGCTCCGGAGGTTGGCAGACCTTCCGATGGCTGGGGTAATTCTTCTGGCGGTTGCTTATCTCCGCAAGGAATCCTCCCTGGACTTCCGGACTCGCACCTTCACCCGTAACAGGCTTCCATCGAATCACCGTTCCAGCAAATTAAAGGCATCACGCACAGCTCCTCTTTCACACGTCTAAGGCTCTTCCGTCACTATATATATCTGTCAATCAAAGAATCCGGACTCCCTCCCGTACACCCTCACTCACAAACCAGTGTAGAACTCAATCATCAACGCGATACGCAAAAGAGATGATCAAATTGATCTCTGGTAAGCTCCGATTAAATGACAAGAAAGGGAATGACAGGCCAACAAGCCGGCCTGCCTTTAAAAGCAAATAAAAAGCGGCCAAAAAGGCCCACACAAAACCCGGCCAACGGCCAACTAGAAATCCGGCTAACGGTCCTAATAACCGTTCCGGCTAAAACGAAAATCCGTTGACAACCTAAAAGTCCGGAACTAGGGGCCCATAGTCCGGGTTACCCGTTTCCGGAAATAACTAATAAGTCAAAATCCTAACTAAAAAGACAGCCACTCGCACTAATCATTTGCGGGGCTTCTTCGTCGAAGGCCCGGCCCTAAGATTCGTTGGAGTGGGCTTCTGGGTAGTAACCTTCGGTGGAGTCTTCTTTGTTGCGGATCAAGTCCGAATCTAAGGCGGATCCGAATCCGTCTCTTCCGATTGGGAGTGAGACTCGGTGGATTCTTCTTCCGTCTCTTTGATCTCCAGCGGATCCGAATCCGTCTCTTCCGATTGGGAGTGAGACTCGGCGGATTCTTCTTCCGTCTCTTCGATCTCCAGCGGCTCCTCGATCCTTGTGTGTCTCTACCGTGTTGTCTTCGTCTCCGTCAGATTGATGACGGTGTTGCCCGGATTTGCTGGCGGAGGAGTGTTCTGCATGTGCAGAAACCTAAGTATCCGGATTGGTCCGGGCAGGGTTCCTAACACTTGCTGCTGCTATGGCCTCAGCTTCCGTCTCCGTCAGATGGAGAGGCGGAAACAGGTTTACCACCGCTTGTCTTCCGGTTGACGCTTCCTGAACAGTGGTCTGCGTGCCCGCGTCCTTCGGTGTAGTGACTTCTGGAAAAGTCACCACATGAGTCGGGATTTCCGGATTCCTCCTTTCCGTTGAAGTTCCGGCCCCATGAGTTTCTTGGAACTCTCCTCCCGGAAGATCAGCGAACATTGCTTGGTCGAGCAAGTTCGGGTCAAGGCTCCCGATCAGTTGTTGCATCTCCTTCAGTACTCCCTCCTTCCGGGCCTCAAAATCCGTCAGGATGAGCACAACCTTGGTTCCGGTAATGTGGCCTTGGGCCACCATGTCACAGTACGGAAATTCAAATGTTAGTGGAATAGACTAGAACCGGATTAGAATAGATTAAAAATTTTCATTTCTGATGTAGGAATAGACAATACGGAACAGATAGAGAGTAAGTTTAGAATAAGTAATTTCCGGATCATTAGAATTGTTATAAACGTTAAAATCCAGTAACAGGTCGGATCCGGATTCCGGAAATGTTTCGGAATTTTAGAAGTTTCCGGAAGTAGTCGAGATCCGGAATTTTAGGGATTTTCGGAATTTTAGGAAGTTCCGGAATTTTAGGGATTGCCATAGTTCCGGACTTTTAGGTTGTCAACGGCTTTCCGGTTTTCCCGGAACGGTTATTAGGACCGTTAGTCGGATTTGTAGTTAGCCGTTGGCCGGGTTTTGTGTGGGTCTTTTTGCCGCTTTTTGTTTGCTTTTAAGGGCAGGCCGGCTTGTTGGCCTGTCATTCCCTTTCTTGTCATTTAATCGAAGCTTACCGGAGATCAATTTGATCATCTCTTTGCGTATCGCGTTGATGATTGAGTCGTACACTGGTTTGTGAATGAGAGTGTGTGAAAGGGAGTCCGGATTCTTAGGTTGACGGATACATATGCTGTGACGGAAGAGCTTTAGATGTATGAATGAGGAGCTGTGCATGGTGCCTTTAAATTGCTGGAACGGTGATCCGGTGGAAGCCTGTTACGGGTGAGGGTGCGAGTCCGGAAGTCCAGGGAGGATTCCGTGCGGAGATAAGCAACCGCCTGAGGAATTATCCCAGCCATCAAAAGGTCTGCCAACCTCTGGAGCACTCGAGAGATACGAAGTCAGCACTACAATCCGGAAAGTCTGGATCTGTCGTTGTAGTAAGGTGGATCTAACCGGGCCCTGTGTGACCTACTTTCCGGATACGTCATCTGGAAGATTGTGAGGGTACGGATTCTCCCTTTGCTATTACCATATAATTCTTGGGTGTTTTGTTTTGTTTGTTACGGATAGAGAGTGTGATCCAAGAGTGGCGAGTCCCTGCCCCTCGGAAAGATCAATAGTGGACCCCCTGAGGGTGAAACAGGGGTATCTAAAACCAGTTACTTGAGAGAGTTGGAACCGGAATCCGGAATAGGGCGGAACCGGATTGGAATCCGGAAAATACTAGTTTCCGGAAGATAGCAATAGAGTGTACGGATTGCTTGGGGTGTTTTTGGAAGTGATCCGGATACCCAAAACTTGCAGCAACATACTAGAATTCCCTGGGACGATAACTCGTGTCATCTTACCACATTTTTGTGTTAAAGATACTTACGCGCTAACTACGCGTGCGACACACCATCTGTGAGTTCCAGAGTTGGGCCCTCGAGATGGTGCTAGCTGGAAGGTCGATCAGTTCTCCCAGCTTCCGCACTAGAGCCATCGCCTCTGTCGCCTTCCGGTTCGCAATGTGCATCTCCCGTTCCGACCACTGGTGCTGGCTCCGGAATTGATCCCGTTCTTCCTGAAGACTCCGGATTTGGTTGTACAGAACCTTGACGTCTTCCAGATTCGATCTTTGTGCTATGGCGGCTAAAATCTCCCTCTCGTCTTTCACTCCTAACGTATTGCAGACGTCTTGAAGAACTGCCGCCATCTGGTCGTTCACCGTCCTCGTCGTTCGCAGCCAATGAATGGCACTCTCGACTGGATCTGTGTTCGGGTGCGGATTTTCCGGTTGGACGGAACCTTCCGCCACTTCTTTCCCCCGTGAGGCTCGATCGGTGGACTTCCGCCTGCTGGGTCCGGCCTTCTCCGGAGTGGTCTGTGTATCCTCCGGAACGTCCTCCTCCTCTGATTCCGGCTCCTCCGGCTGCGGTTCCGATTTCAGTCCGTACTTGAGGAGGTTTTCCCCTTTCTTGTACGTAAGCTGCTCCGGCTTGCTCAGGGTCTCCATCCGGTAGTACAAGTGAAACAGGTAAGGGCTAATGTGACTGGACTTCCGTCCCGCAATCCCATTCGCCAACTTATCCACAATCGTGTGAATAAGTTCGCCCCAGTTCACGGGTCTTGGAGGTGGGTTTATCCTATTTCCTAATGCTCCGAAAATGGTGCTCGCCACCGTGATGGTCACCCGGCTGGGCTTCTCCGGATAAATGATGGGAATCAGGAACTCTAAGAGTTGCTGATCCCGAGCGTAAACACAATCCGTCGCCGCGTATCCCTCCTTTGGGTCGGCGGAGTTCCGAAACCTTTCCGCCGCGAACTTCTCCGTCCGTCCAGCCCATCCTAGCCCTCGGTTAACGGCGAAATATGTTCCGGCCCAGAGCTCTTCTGTCCAAGCTCTCGGGCGGCCCCTCACCGTCAACTCATACTGATTGGGAACTTCGTAAAGGAGTTCCTCAATCATTCCCTCACTCTTCAAGTCCCACGGGCGGTGCAAGAATCCGACATAGCCCATGGTTTCTAAATCTTCCTTCAACTCCCTATGACGATCCGTATCGAACGGAATCACGGGACTGATAGTCCGGGCAGTCACCGCCGGTTTCCGGACTGGGGTTTTCCGTCATCCCATCAGTCTTCCGGAGTTGCGCTGACCTCACTTCCGCTTCCTATCTCAATCCTATCTCACCACTCTTTCTCTCACTAAACGTTCTCGCGAAAATGCCGCAGAGAAAAGAGACCGAATGAGAATGGCGGCGGGGTTTATATAGCGGCGGGAAACCCTAAGTTCCCGACCCGGTGGAGTTCCCGTAAGTTCCCTAGCCGGAACTCCTACAATCCGGAACTTTCGGCTATCCGGCTATTAGTTCCGGAACACTGTATTTAACCTAATTACGGTTCTACCGTTCCTACGAATGAGATCTTTTCTAATTTAGGTTTCTAGCGTCTAAATTTCTACCCCTATGCAAAAATTTCAAAGTTCTTCCACCTTTTGCCTCTATTTTATGTATTAGATTTAGTTTCCGGATGTTCCGTAACGTTACATGATCCCCTTTTCAAATGTGAGCGTCCCCGCGAACATCCTATACTTCTTCTTCCGAATCCGAGATGGCTTCGTATTTCTTGAACCGGGATTTATTAACCCTTGTGTCAAGCCATACGCCTTGCAGATCTTTTAATTGCAAGGATCCGTTTGGATAAATGGACTCTACTCTGAATGGTCCCATCCATCTGGTGTGAAACTTACCCGAAAAGATCCGGTATCGGCTATCATAGAGCAATACTAGTCCTCTGAACTTGACTCCATGATTCTTCGGGAGTTTTCGGTCGTGGTCTTCTTTCCATTTAGCTTGTATTTCTTTGATCTGCTCCATTGTCGTTTCGCGGGCTTCCTCCAGATCCTAAATGGCCATGAGTCAAATTTCCGGGTCGCAGTTTCGGATTGCTGTCCGGTATGTCATGACCCGATGAGTTTCCACTTCTAGCTCGATTCCGTGCATAGCTGTTTGCCCAAACACTAGGAAGAAGGGGCTTCTTCCGGTTGTACTCTTTTCAGACGTGTTGTAGGCATGGACAGTTGATGGGAGTTTTAAGTCCCAATCCGTCTTGTGTTCGGAAATCATCTTATGTAATGCTTTCTCCACAATGTCGTTGGCTCGTTCCGTCAATCCATTTGCTCTTGGATTGTATAAGGTCGTCTTCTGGTGCTTAATCAAATACCGGTCCGTAATGTCCTGAATGACATCGTTAAGAAAATGTAATCCCCTATCACTGACCAACTCTAGTGGATGCCCAAATCGCATCATGATTTCCGTAAAAAGGAATGAAGCGGCTGCCTTGGCTGAATTGTTCCGGGTCGGACGAGCTTCTACCAATTTAGAGGCATAATCCGTGGCTAGGATTATGTATTTCTTTTTCCTAGCACTCATCGAAGCAATGGGTCCTATAAAGTCAATTCCCTATTTCTCGAATGGTGCGAGCGGAATAACAGGAGTTAGGGGCCAATGGTTCCGGAAGGAAGGAGCACCCATCCGTTATTCCGTTGACACTGGTCACAACTGCCTACATATGCTTTCACATCCCGGATTAGGTATGGCCACCAATATCCGGCCGTCCGAATCCGGCTGACTGTGGTGGTGGCTGCAAAATGTCCTCCAGAAGGTCCGGAATGCATCGCCATCATCACCTTTTTTCGGTCCTTCCCCTCGAGGCATCGTCTAAGTTGATCGTCCGCTCCCATTTTAAACAAGGTGTCTTTGATCACTGAATAAGGTGCCACCTTCCTTTGGAAAATAATCCGCTCTTTGCGGTTCAGTCCTTCTGGATATATCCTATCTGTGAGGTAGACGATAATATCCTGAAAATCTGAATTGTTTTCCCCGTTGAGGTGGAACACTGGTACGTCTTGCTAGTCCGGAAACTCGTCCGGAAATTCGGCAGATATATCCTCCAGGGCATTCTTCCCTCGGTATCTTGAAAGGAAATCTGCATTTCCGTTTGATTTTCCGGATTTTACTATTACTTTGTAGTTGAACTCTTGGAGTAACAGTACCCACCTTGCTATCCTTCCGGAGAGATCCGTTTTGTTCACCAAGTACTTGAGTGAATTGTGATCCGTATGGAAAACTATCCGGTACCCGAGCAAGTAATGCCGAAATTTCTTGCAAGCATACACAACTGCCAAGGCTTCTCTTTCCGTGGTGGTGTACTTCCTTTCCGGGAGACTCATTTGTCTGCTTGAATAATAGATAGGGCATTCTCTTTGGCTTTGGTCGTATTGTCAAAGAATAGCTTCTAAACACCATCCGGAAGCATCTAAGGTGACGTGGAACTCCTTCTGCCAATCCGGGGAGGAGAGGATTGGGGCTTTTGCTAAAGCCGCCTTCAAGCTTTCAAAGGCTTCCTGTCTTTCCGGATTCCAGATGAATTCCGTCTCCTTCTTCAACAGCTCCGTTAGCGGGGTTGCCTTCCTTGCATATCCCTCTATAAACCGTCTGTAGTATCCTACACATCCAAGAAACCCTCGGATTTCCCGGACGCAAGTGGGCGCGACAAGGGCCAGCATAACTTTGACCTTATCCGTATCCACTTGTAGTCCTTTCTGACTAATAACATGGCCCAACAGGATTCCGGAAACCATCCCGAAAAAACATTTTCCTGGATGTAACTTCAGGTTTATTTTCCTGCACCGTTGGAAAGTCATCCAAAGATATTCAAGGTGAATTGCTTGGGAGCTGAACACCGCAAAGTCGTCGATGAAAACTTCCAAGAAATGTCGAAAGAAATCCCGAAAAATATCCATCATCAACCGTTGGAAAGTTCCTGGGGCGTTACACAAGCCAAAAGGCATCCGAGTAAAAGCAAAGGTTCCCCATTCCGTAGTAAACGTTGTCTTCAACTGGTCCACAAGCCGGATGAAGACTTGATTATATCCAGAGAATCCGTCGAGGAAGCTGTAGCATTCATTTCCGGAAACATGATCAAGGATGATATCCGTAAATGGTAATGGGAAGTAGTCTTTCCGGGTAGAGGAATTCAATTTCCGGAAATCCTGACATACCCGGATCTTGATTTTGCCTTCTGGGCCGGCCTTCTTAGGCACGACGACAATGGGGGATACCCATTCGGAGTTGTGCACTGGATAGATGAATCCGGCCTCCAAAAGAGCATCAATCTCCTCTTTCACCATTAAGGAGTAGCGTGGATTTAAGCGGTATAGGCGTTGCCGGATAGGGACTGATCCTTCCGTCAGATCTATTCGGTGTTCTCCCAGTTCAGTAGGGATTCCGCTCAGATCTGAGGGTGTCCATGCAAACACGTCGAGGTAGTCTTCCAACACCTTTCCGTATTCCCTCCTTTCCTCCGGGGTCATAGAATTGCTCATAAAGAAAGACTTTCCGGAACGCAATTCGACCTTCTTGTAATCCGAAGGATTCACAATGTTCTTGATACGTTCCGGTTCCGTCTCTTTTGGTTCAGTACGGAAGTCACTCCATGATGATTCTTGTCCTCTTGGGCTTAGTCCAATAGCTGGAAGTTTTCCCTCTAAGATTTGTTGTCTGATCCAATCAAATGAAAGTGATACATCTAACTCTCCCATAGATCAATCTTCCGGAGGTATGTCCGGAATATCCATCATTTGTTCTTCTTCCGTCCCAATTTCCAAGGTAGGTTTTGGAAAATGAAAATCAGTTTTTGTTACACTCGTAAAGTAGCTTGGAACGGAGTCAGAGTCTTCCGGATCAGACCAATCGGTGGTGTATCCGTCTGACTCACTGGTTTCGCCCAAATGGTCTACGTGTTTCCAGGGAATCCGGATGGCCGGTTTTCCTACTACGAACTCCTTGGCTCCCCAATCCACCAATGCCCTTGCAGTGTACAGCCATGGCCTACCTAATAACATAGGGAAAGGTCTCCCTTTTGTTATCCGGATCACCACATAGTTCAGGAGGTATGTTTCCTTCTCGATCCGGATTGGAATTTGAGACAATATTCCAACCGGACAAACTCGTGACTGATCCGCCATGCGCAGTACTAGGTCGGTTGCCTAAAATGCAGTATATCCAAGGTCGAAAGCCGTGTCTTCTAACATGAGGATTACTCTGGATCCCCCGTCCACCAGAACTTCTGGTACAAGACATCCTTCCACTTCCACCTCAAGTTCCGGTGCTCTGTAATCTTCCATACAAGAGAAGTTGACAGCTACGGAGGGTAGCTTCAACCTTCTCTTTCGCCTCCTTGTCCAAGCTTCTCAAATTAGTTTCTGATAATTCGTGTTGTCATGAAGGAGTTGTCCGATAGTCATGTTAGCTTTCTGATCTTTGATGTCTTATACAATGTCGTACTCATTAACTTTTAGATCCGGATTGATGACAACCGGAATGTCATTAAATGTGACCTTCCGAGGTGCGATTTCTGTAGAATCCTCTAGTGAATCTAAGTTCCTCCGTACCTCTTAACTAATGTCAATATGGATCGGGGAGGTTCCTACCCCCTTTTCTAACTCTACTACGGGTCGGATTGGTTCTGTCCGGACAGAGTGATCAGAATCACTGCGTTTCGTATCACTGGATCCGGATCTTCGGTATCTCCTCCGCTCATTATTTCTATATTTCTCTTCTCGGTTTTTGGTGGAACTCCGGGTTGTAACACGATGAACAAGTTCTTCTTGCCTTTTCGGAAGTTCCACCCTTGATTGTCATTTTTCCGGATTCTCAATTCCGGTAGTAGAACCGTAATTGAGAGCGATTTGCTCTCTCGGGGGAACATCTACCTATCTGTAGACAGTCCGAACCTGTTGAGGTTTCGGACACTCACTACTTATATGTCCGTACTCAAGACAATTCTGACAAGGAAGAACTAATGGTGCCCCTTGCCCATGTCCTTTGTGGGGACAAGTGTTGGCGTAATGTTGGGGACTGCCACAGACAAAACAGGTTCCGGGAGGAAAATGAGAAGGAGAATAATTACCTTGATTAGATCCGCCCATTATGGTGTGTGGATTTACATTCGTCCGGACCAGTTGCTGAGGCATCCGTCCTCTTCTGTAACCCGTCTGAATCTGAAAAACCGGGTTCACTCGTTCTTCATAATCGCCTTCCGGTTCTGGTAGCGTGTAGTACACTCCTTCCTCATCCACAAAATGAATTTGCTTTTGAGGTCCTTGGCTGCACTCACTTGCATAATGTCCGGGTCTTCCGCATTTTATACACCAGACGTTGGTGCGGGTTGTTGGCACAGTCCGTCTTGGCATCCGGTTATCCGCCAGGTTGACCTTGATTGCTTCCAAGGATTCTTGGATACTCTTCATGAATTTCTTGGAGTCATCATCCTCGACCTTTACTTTGACAGTCTTCCGGCTGATCTTCTCATTCTTACCGCGCGCCGTTCTCCTACTACTGGAAGCTTCCGGTTCACTTCCAGAACTATTTGTATCCGTTGCTGACGCATCCGTCCCGCTTCTGGAACTCGCAGTTTCAGAATTGGAAAACTTCCGTCTTCTTCTCTCTTTCCTCTTGTACTTTTTACTCCGTACTCTATCGACTTTGTCACTCTTTTTGACGGATCTTCTTAAAGACTGGGTGGAGTTCTCATAATTTTGAGCAGACTCCATAGCCTCCAACAGAGTAGTGGGCCTGCTTTGACGGATCTGGAAGGCCATCTCTTCCGGAAATCTTGCCACATACCATTCCACTTGTATACTCTGGGCTATGTCCGTGGTCAATTTCTTGATCAAGGCCTTCACTCTCTGCCCATATTTCCGAACTAACTCATTGGGATGCATTGTTACCTTGCTCAACTTCCCCAATGCTCTAGCCTCTCCACCGACCTCTCTAAATGTTCTGAGGAACAATTCCGTCAGGCGATTCCAATCCGCCCGGATAGGTTCCGGAACAT
Source organism: Antitrichia curtipendula (assembly GCA_951230915.1). Classification (NCBI taxonomy): domain Eukaryota; kingdom Viridiplantae; phylum Streptophyta; class Bryopsida; order Hypnales; family Leucodontaceae; genus Antitrichia; species Antitrichia curtipendula. The sequence goes on from OX579634.1 coordinate 6,642,949, forward strand.
CCTGGTACCACTGGAGGGCTTCTCCCTTCAGTAATCCCTGAAATATCCATTGCCTGGCAGCTGCATCCTCTTAATTTGCAACAGCCGTGGCCTCAAATCCTCCCATCCAGTCATCTACATCTTTAATTCTGTCTCCACGGAATCTACTGTACCAGAGTCGGGTGGTAGTCACCATTATCGCTTCTTCAAAAGGGATATCCTCCTCAGAAGAATCCAGTGGAGCCTCCCTATCCGGTTCCTCAACTACTCGTTCCGGTCCGGTGTCTCCTTCCGGATTCGCGACAGGTTCCGGAAGGTTCCCTGGTTCTGCTCTTGTGTCAGGGATAACTTCCAAATCTTCCTCTATCTCAGACGCCGGAATTCCGTGTATCACTACTCGTCTAGTAGCGTCGTCTAAATGTGTGGAACGACATCCTACCGGAATTCTTCCTTGTGGTCTACTCATGAAGTCGAGAATTACTATCCTCTCAATCTCTACTTCATTGATATCCGTATATAAATCCATACTTCCAACTATCTGCTATTGTCCAGAATGATTCCAAACACTTGAAACAAACTTTCAGAATCCCCGGTAGCGGCGCCAAAAGTGTCCCACGCGTAGCTAACGCGTAAGTATCTTTAACACAAAAATGTGGTAAGATGACACGAGTTATCGTCCCAGGGAATTCTACTATATTGCTACAAGTTTTGGGAGATCCGGATCACTTCCAAAACACCCCAAGCAATCCATACAATCTATTGCTATCTTCCGGAAACTAGTATTTTCCGGATTCCAATCCAGATCAGTCTTATTCCGGATTCCAGTTCTAACTCTCCACTTATTTCCGGATGCAAGCACTTTCCGGATTCCAATCTAGTTTCCGGATTTACTCGATATCCAGATTCCACTGCTCAACTCAACGGTTTTATATACCCCTGTTTTACCCTCAAGGGGTCCACTATTGGTCTTTTGAGGGGTAGGGACTTCACCACTCTTAATCCTCACATAATCTATCCTCTATCACACCAAAACACAACCCAAGAAATGATTGGCTAAGTAAAGGGGGTGGCTCCCTCACAACTTCCGGATTGTAAATCCGGAAAGCTGGTCACGCAGGGACGCGTTAGGTCCTCCTTACTACAACGACAGATCTCTGACTTTCCGGAACTAAGGGTTGATTTCCTAGCTGTCGACCGCTCCTGAGGTTGGCAGACCTTCCGATGGGTGGAAATATTCCTCTAGCGGTTGCTTATCTCTGCACGGAATCCTCCCTGGACTTCCGGACTCGTACCCACACCTCTTCTGGGGCCTCCACCGGATCACCGTTCCGGCAAATTAAAGGCACCACGCACAGCTCCTCACTTGCAAATCTAAAACTCTTCTGCACAACACACTTAGCCTAATCCGGATAACAAAGAATCCGGATTCCTCCCTTGCACACTCTCACTTATACACCAGCACACAAGTAACCATAGACGCAATATGCAAGAGAATGATCCCCAAGGTGATCTTCTGAATGCTCAGATTAAATGACAAGGAAAGGAATGACAGGCCAACAAGCCGGCCTGCTCTTAAAAACAACCAAAAGCGGCCCAACGGCCCACCTAAAACCCGGCCAACGGCTAACTACAAATCCAACTAACAGTCCTAATAACCATTCCGGGAAAATCGGAAAGCCATTGACAACCTAAAAGTCCGAAACTACGGCAATCCCTAAAATTCCGGAACTTCCTAAAATTCCGGAAATCCCTAAAATTCCGGATCTCGACTACTTCCAGAAACTCCTAAAATTCCGGAACATTTCCGGAATCCGGATCCGTTCTGTTACTGGATTTTAACGTTTATAACAATTCTAATGATCCGGAAATTACTTATTCTAAACTTACTCTCTATGTGTTCCGTATTGCCTATTCTTACATCAGAAATGAAAATTTCTACTCTATTCTAATCCGGTTCTAGTCTATTCTACTAACATTTGAAATTCCATACTGGGACAGGGGGCCTTTAGCATGTGAAATTGTGTGTCTCTAAATGTCCTATCATGTTGGTTCTCCTTACTGATGTATTCCCATCTTCTTGTAATATCCCCCTTGTTGTATGGCCCTCCCCTCGGGACGGCAAAGCCTTAAACTAGTGACCCAGGTTAAGTCCTACAGTGTGTGTTAAAATAGTCCCAGACGTCGAAGCTTCGAAAAACTAGAGTGTCGCAAGTCCTAAAGTTGGTGTTAAACCCAACTTTATGGCAAAGCTTTGAACCTCTATAACCTTTAGTCCCAAAGTCTAGTTTCCAAGACCTTCTTGGAAAAGTCCAAAGTTAAACTTCCAAGACATTTAGTTTTAGCAAGCCGTTTCAACCGAGTTACACGTCCAAGTTTTTTTTGTTGTCTCTCAACCTTTAGCAACCTAGCCTACTCAAATTCATACGTCCATTTTTCTTGGATCCTAAAGTAGAAGATTCCCTAGTCCAGTCCTAAGCCCAAAACCAAGGATTTCAAATTGTAGAAGAAGAAGAACTACCACCAAAAAAACCAACCGGCCCCCCTCCCCAATTCAGTTAGGGAGTTGGGTTCAGTTCACTTAGGGGGTTGGGTTGGGTCTAGTTGGGGTCAGTCACTGGGGAGTCGGGGTCCAGTCGGAGAGTCAGTAGAGATTGCAGGGTCCAGGGAGCTGGGGAGTTGGGGTCTTCATCTTTTTGTTTGGTTTCTTTTTGGTTTGGGTTCAAAAATCTAAAAACTAGAGGTTCAATGTTTATCTTGGGAAAACATGACCGCAAAATACCAAGAGGGGGAAGAAAAAGAAGGGGGAAGAAGAGAAGCCGCACGTCCAAATGTCTTGAAAAATCTGCATACAATATTCACATACCACCTCTCTCTCTACACCAAATTGAAACCAACAAGAATGGAAGAGGATTAGAGGAAAATAGGATGAAATAGGAGAAGAGGTGAGAGAGATGATAAATAGTAACCTAGGCTAAGGCTAAGTAGGCTTAGGGGGGAAATCTTGAGAATTCATAGTGACCATTAGAAGGCGGATTAGGATAACACAAAAGCAAGGTTGTGTAAGAGGGTAGGAGGGATATTAAAACCTCCTTGGAGTTTGAATCTATAGTTGTAAGGCGTCCATAAAAGCTTAGGTGGAATAGTACTAGTGTAAAAAGAGAGGAAGGAAAAGAAAAGAAAGGAAGAAGGTGTCGCAACCAGAGTTTTTGGTTTTCAATTGTTTATCTAGAAAACGGAACGGAAACTATCAATTAGTATCTAGGTTTTGTTTAGAAACAGTAGAGGACGGAAAATTATGAAAGACATTGGAGTAGTGGAACTGTTGGAATGAATCCGATCTTAGCAGTGACACCTAGGAACCGGATTGGAATTGGAACCTTGTCCGGAAGTAGTAGAGAACCGGATGGGGTGTCCGGGTCTGCTCGACAAACCCTGGGGGTTTAAGGACAAACGGATGGTGAAGGAGATCCAGGGGAAGTGGACCAACCAATTCGACAACACCCTCCGATGTATTCCGGCGGAGTGGACGGAGGAGATCTGGAGGGAGGTGTACAAGTTCCGGGCATGAGGTCTCGGAATGGCGAACCAGAAGGATGAGTACATCCGCGGCAAGTTCCGGGGAGCGGTCAACCCCAAGGACAGATATGCGGTAGAGGACTGCATCGATGACCGACACCGCAAAACTTCTCCAGTTCTTCATTCCGATCCTCCATCCGGAAAAGCCGACAAGGGTGACGATCACCCTCGGCAACACCATTTTCGGTGCTCTGAGCGGAGACCGGAAGGCGGACTGGCCCGGATCATGTTTGATCTGGTAGCCCAGTTGGCGACAAGGGTCGGGAGGAGTAGGCCGACACCCGTGTGTCCCTACCTCTACCACCTTTACAAACATCACCAGCTCCTGTTGGACTCGGAAGAGAAGGAGTGGAAGGCTCAGGAGAATCTCCTGAAGTACGGGGAATTGGAAACGGATGAGGAGGAAGAGGAAACCGGATCCGAGACCGAAGAAGAAGAGGCGGAGAGGCAGATCAAGCGGCATAAGACGACGTCTCCGACCGGAAGAGGATCTCCGCTCAGTGACAAGACCGGAAAGGAGAAGACATCGGAAGGGGAGAAGGCAGGCTGTTCGAAGAAGGGACCTGCCGATCCGTTCGAGAAGCTGGTCAAGACCCTCTGCGACATCTGTACAGATTGGGAGGCGAAGAGAATCGCCCTGCTCCAGATTGGAGAGTTGGTGCAAGCAGCACCGGACAGCAAGTTGCCGAGGAAGGTAGCGGATTGCATCACCAATCCAGCCGAGATCCGAAAGCAGAAAGCAGAGATCCGTCGACTTCAGGAGGAGGTCGACATGTTGAAGGCGGAAGTCGCCACTTTCAAGGAAGACATGACCGCCACCCGGATGATGGCGGACAGAACGCAGAAGGTGGCGGAATCGGTCGAGGCGACTTTCGATGAGGCCGGAAGCGCGGCAGTCAGGGCCAGGCTCTTTGACGAGAAGGTCTTGGAGGAGAAGAAACTATCCGGTTCCCGGATAGTTCGGATCCTGACTGACTTTTCCGAGCAGGTGGAGAAGAATTTGGTCCTAGCACGAGGAGCAGCGGACCGGATGAAGGAGTGTACCCAGAAGCTGACCGGATCGATGAGGGTCCACCTATCGGACATCTCCATGCCGGAATCGTTTCCGGGAATGCCAGACCCAAAGGAAGGAAGAGACCAGACTCCACAGTCAAAACCAAGTCAGCCTTCCTAGACCCTGCCAATCAACATAGATTCCTGTTCCGGTTCCGACATGCCAAATCCGATAGCCGGAGAGCGGAATAGGAACTTGGGAGAAGTCTTCGAGCAATTGGAGGCGGAGCCCAAGAGTCCTTCGTTGGGGCGCGGGATAGCGATGTAGAGTAAGTTAGGTAGGATAGGATGGGAACGGATCCGGATTAGTAATCCGATCCGGTAGTGTTAGGAGGACCGGAAGTTAGGATCCGGATTTAGGTTGACTTCTAACGGCTCTTTTTGCCTTTTGTATTTTTAGAAGTTCTCAAAGTATATATAATTCAGTCCTTGTGCTGAGGACTGGGAGTCTTTCCTTCTACATTTTTTTTGTGTTTTTTCTTTGTACTTTCTTGTTGTACGTTCTCCCATGTTTTGGCAGGGTTGTACGTGAGGGAGTTCGGAAGGCGCGAGTGGGTGTGTTGGGAATTTCTCCCCTTGGTGTGTTTTCTTGGTTCTAAGTGCATGTGAGCGGATAGGATAGGATAGGATTGGGAATGAACTTCAGTGCCTCAACGCTCCTAGAGTTTAAGATTCCGGGCGAGAAAGTCGTTGTTAGGCTAGGCGGATAGGGAGGGATTCCTGAAGCCGCGCTAGAACTCCTGGGTAGGAAATCCGGTTGAGTGTCCGATCTCTCGTGAGGTCTCGCCATCTCAGTGATAAAACGGAAGAATTCTAGTTGATGTTGGAACGGACGGGCGCACTTGTAACCGCCTTAGCTTCGCACGGAGTAGAATCGCATCGAGGTTGTTGTAGTGTTGAGAGGATCGTACGGGGGGTCTTTGCGTGACCTGCAACCGGAATGCTATTTGGACTGCTGTGAAGGACCAAACCGGATCCGTATTAGTCTAGGAAAGAAGAGATTAGGAAAGTGGGTCTTCAGCCACTATAAGTCACGGAAGGTGTGGTGGGCCTACCACTCTCAATAGCAAGCAACGAACCCTCTGATGGCTAAACAGATGTAAAACCAAACCGGATAGGAGAGGAAATAGTCGTGAGTTGTCTAGAGCGGATTGGTATAGACGGATACCCGGACCGGAAGAGATATGATTCTGGGGTTGTGTTGGTTTCGAGAACCGATAGACCAATTGGAATCAGAAGAGTGAAAGAATCCGGTCATTAGTTTTTTGGTGTTTGTGTTTCCGGTCATAGAAAGGAGACCGGAAAAGATGGATGTTACTACTGACTTGGCTTAGTTTGTTAATAAGGCTAGATACTTCACAGAATCTCGTGGGTTCGATCTTTAGAGTCACTTAGTTATACTCTAGGGTGATTTTTGTGAGTATAATGGGGAATTTACCTTTCATGTGCTGCGACAGAAGGGAAAGAAGGAGTTTAGATTGCACAGGCGTACTAATTTTCTAAAAATAAACGGTGGACTTGGGAAAAATTCAAACAAGACCAAAGACCACCATGGAGCATGAAGATGTATACGCGGACGTGGACGAAATTCTTTCCGAAACCGACAGTAAAGAGGTGAGTTTTTGAAGTAATCCTTGGTGGGTTTTTCCTTAATCAACCCGCTAAACGTGATTAGCGAGCCAAAGTTAGTACAAATTAGAAGCTTAGATTCAAAAGTTTATAGATTAGATATAAAGGTTTCCAAAAACATATTACACTTAGGATTTGGCTCTAAATTGACCACATTAGGATAAGTTAAGTAGTAGGGGGTAGGACGGAGGAATTGGATTTAAAATCTCATCCAGAAGGAACCATGGACGGAACTTAGGGATTCGGGGTAGAAAGAGAATTTAGGATTAAAAATAGGGATTAATTAGCGGTTAGAACCAGAGTCGATTTACAAATTAATTGTAAAAGTTAAAATCCTAAGGTCGAAATCTAAAATTAACCTGGGAAGTTTAAAAGTAGAATTAATTTGGAAGTTTAACATGGGAGGTTAAATTCTCAAGTCAATTCTTGGGGTAGGTTAAGAATAAAATTTTAGAGTTAATTAGGAGTCAAAAATTCGATTAGGTAGTAGAAATTAAAAATAAAGAATTTAGAGTAAAACTTAGGAAGTAGAATTTAAAGTCAATCCAAAGAATAATAGTTAGGATAAAACTTAGAAGTTAAATTGTAGAGTTAATTTTAGAAATAAAACCTAGGGTTAAAAATCAAAAGATAGAGTTAAATTTTGGGAGTAAAAATTTAGAGTTAATTTAGGAGTAAAAACCTAGAGTTACATTTAGAGGTTGAAAATTAGAATAAAAGTTGATTTTAGGATTAGTCTTCGAAGTAGAACTTCTAGGAGGAGTGTCAAAACACAAAGATAGTCTCAAGGGTTCATGGAAGGAACCTAAGGGTTCCCCCTCACGTCATTAGGGACGTTAGAAACGATGCCAACTATCCAGTCAACCCTAGACATATGATAGATAGTTAGGGAGTTAGAATCTCACTATCACCCTGATCATTGCAGTTAGCTTGTTAGTTACCACATGCATTTCTAGTTATTTTTGCTGCCATCCACAACATTTAGAAAACATTAGCAAAAAAGATCCATTGCTTGGAAGGCACAGTGGACCGCGCTCACAACACCCCCATATATTAAAAAGGTGGATAAAGGCATAGAACCTGATCGATGTTCGTTTTATTACCAAGGGTGGGTAATCTAGTGCCCACAAAGTCCCAGTCTACGAACTCCCTGAGCATGAGTTCTCGAGAACTTGGACATCTGGTAAAAGTTGACACATCGATTCCAAGGTCTTTCCTTAGGAAACCCTCGTGGCGTGGAAGTGGACATCAAAGGATTCCACAAGAAAGATGACTTCATTGCAACCTAGAAAGCAATTGGGGAGAAATTAGCTCAGATAAGCAGTAGAGTACCATCATATTTGTGCCGATTAAAACAGTATATTTAAGTAGCTCGATGTATGCAATAGAACTATGCCACAAATTTGCATCTTCAACTTACAGCCTCTAAAGGGCGTACCAAGGTTTTAACTTGACCAATTAGATTGATCATATGGTGGAAAATGTGCTCCAGATAAGGCCAACTAATAATTCACCAAAACCAGCAAAGACCATTACATGTGATCAACTAGGGCCTCAAGAAAGCTTCAAATTCAATGATAAAATGCAAAAGAAATGCAGATGCAGAAAATGCACCTGCTGTTGCTTAACAACAATTTGATGCAGTTCAACGACATCCACCGCGACTGCCACCTCCACCTCCAGATTTTGGACCACCACCTCCACCTCCTTCTTCACTGTCGCGACCACCTCCACCACCACCTGCTCCAAAATCCCCTCTCCATTGGATGGGTTGGGATTGGCTTGTGTGTCAAGAGAATCAAGTTGTGAGAGTTATGAACTTGGACAAGGGTTCTCCGGAAGGTTTCGGACTGAGGGAGCAAGGGACCGGGAATCGCCAGACAAAGTGAATGACCGTCCAGGAGTGCAGAGTGTCGACGGGAAACCAGTTCTCCGAATCTTCATCGTAACAGTCCGGCAACCAATCTGCCCTGTAGCTTTTGAGAAGCTCATTCAAATGTGGCCAAGCGTCCACATTTCTATTCAACTGCATGAATTTGCCCATATTAACGACGTCATCATCATTCCACACTGCAAGAACTTTCAGATCAACAATTTCACAAAATACTACTTTCGAGTAACCTCAGGTTATTGCGCAATTTTGCCACTGACCCGGACAACGCTGGATGGTGTACAACAGGGGCAAACTGAAAAACACTGATACTTTGATTACACTATTACCACCCACAATATACAAGCACATAACTACAGCATTAACACCATGGTTTCAGTTAATAGTGAAGAGGAAATGCTGACCAAGGGCTCGAGATCGACTCACTGTCTAGTATACGGGTGTGGATAAGTTTGAACCGCTATCCGCTCAAGGCAATTTCACCCATCCCCTGCTGAAGATTTAAACATGAAAAATTATGTCATATTAGAGGGAAATTGCCAAACCACACCACAACTTCACTCACAAGAAAGGATCGAACAAGATAGGATTCTTGCAATTGTCATCACTATCAGTGAAAGAAAGTGAACGAGCATCTCCAACACAATCTACTAGATACAAAATTCATGAAAACTTTTGTGAAGTGGCTGATTGAAATAGTCTCTCATTAAGACGATGGCTACAGGTACACAAAAAGAATACAAGTGAGGTAATGTCTTTCTTCTCCACCTCAAGTGTGACACAGAGTCACGCAGCAATATCTAAATATTCTGATAGTTGTTTAGGATATTGATGTAACCTTAAAATCACCAAAATACGGAACAGAAATCCTATGAGACAATTCTCTCCAAGACCCGAGATAGCTAACTCTCAAGTTCTAAACCATCAAAGCATAAAATGTATCTAGCCCTGGCATTCCTAGAAGATTGATTATATTGATTTAGGTTCCTACACTTCCCAGTGATTTTTCCAAACGCATGCGCTCCTAGAGCTGTTATGCAGCTTCATACCGTAACGTTCAGTTCTTGTCTGGCTTCTATATGAAGATGGATAGAAGTTCACCTTCTAGATTGCTGAACTATTAACGGTAGTCCTAGTAACAAAGTTTAGCTCCTAGTGACAATAGCTTTTTTACTCTCCATTCGACCCCCATGTCTCCTCCGCGTCCCCCTGATCATGATTGCCTACCCTACATTGTTCAACAGAGACCGTTAATTCTTCGACACTGAATCATTTCTGTTCCTCACAGCTTTCCACCCTGGTGACACCAATACAGAGAAATGCTGACTAGTTACGCCAATATAGAGAAATATTGACTCATACAAGCAACTCGCTGTTAGGTCGTATAGAGACCGACGTAACCTTGTCGGATCTTGAAAGCTTCATAGATTAGGGCATTGCCGTGAAATCTGTGCGACAGTCGCAGTGCATGAAAAGGACTTACAATATTACAAGGTTTAGGTTATCCGCCAAGTCGTACAACAGATCCTCACAAGCTCAACCAAAAGAGGCTCAAAGACTTCCATATGAACGGAGGCCACTCGCGACCAAGAAACTCGCAAATGCACTACATACCATTCCATTGCCCTTACTGTAATGGAATATACATGTATATTTATATACACACACCAAAAGCCGATACTTCCTTCAATTCTTAAAACTTACAAGGTATGACTTCAAGTATCTAAGTAATCTCTGGTGTTGTAAGCAATCTTCACAATCAAAATGTCTTTAGTGAAGTGCAAACCTCGAGGTTGCGCAAAGAGAGCGTCCCCTCACCGTAAGTTTACTAGCAACTCTAACAATCTAATTATGTGTGTGTAGGAAAAACCACAAAAACGGGAAACGCGCAGCAAGGCAACATCGACCGTGGAGAAGAAGCGTGAACTTCTTGTGAAGAAGGTTTTTTTAAACCCTTATGATTTTTATGTCTTGCCATCCTGCTTCTAACTTCTCAGTCATGCAATCATTGCGACATAGTCGCCCCTAAGTCACATGAATGACCGCCACTATCTGGAAGTCGTCTTGTAGTCATCCATAAGTCACGTGAATGACCGCCACTGTCTGGAAGTCGTCTTGTAGTCATGGTCAATTCGGTAGTAGTTAGAGGGCCACGCCTTTAAGATAGTTCGGATGGATTGTATATTTGATCTGTCATGGAAGAGGTTCGTGAAGGTGTTAGTAAACCGCTACATTGACGGTCTTGTTCTATAACTTTGTTGTTGTATGGTTCAGCCCATTTGTCAAATGAAGTCGTGAGGTAGTTAGAGTTTCAATTGTGCTTCTTCCAATCACTAATTTGTGAATAGACAATTTCAGATGCACTGGAGTTGCTTTTGTATTTCAGTGCAGTTGAATAAGCTGTGGTGGTCGGTTAATCCGCTTGTACGTGGCCAACTGTAGTAGTAGCCCTTGCAACAATGTAGCAGAAATTTTTGGCGTATAGGAGATACAAGTGATCCTTCAATGAGTATCGGAACGGAATTTTCTAAAGTCGTGGTTTGCGTCTTTGAAATTATGTGCTTCTAGTCATTCAAGCAGGCGGTAGTCATGCTAGAGTTGTCGTGCCCTAGACATCGCGGTCCAGTCATTTGCATGTCATGTGTAAGTGCTGGGCAAAGGTACCATGAACCTGGTGTTGGAAGAATCATGCCACCTTGCAACCCTCTGACTTCAATGCCTTGTCTTTATTGTATGCAGGAATTCAAAATGGGCGACGAAGTATTCCTCATCAACCCACGAGCCCAAAGGCAAAAAGTGGCTACAGGCACGATTAGCGGGATTGCAGGGGAGGCAAAGTTCCACTTTCGTGAGATACCTGCGTCATGGTTCAAAGTGGATGTACGTGACGTTTTAGAGTCTAAGGTGGCGTTGATGTATCCCAATGAGCAAGCAGAGCAGACGGAAATCCAACATGCAAAGGGAGGCCCAGTACTTTGGTCTGCGAAGTATATGAAGCATGCCGTTTGATCTCACTACCAACTGTTGGTTCGATCTTCGTGGTAAAAAGTTCAGCCGTTGCTTGGTTGACAGGATAAATTACTGTCCTTGGACTTCCAACCCTTTTTTTGGAGATGTTTATTACGCTTTCCCTGTCATGTGCAAATCCTGAACTTCATGAGTAGGTGGTACAACATGACGGCGTTTGAAAAGCCTCAGAACTACAAACCTTTGTGTGTCTGGGTCCTTGGAGACTGGTAGATGCTCTTCCTTCTGTAAATGTAGAATTTCATTTCTCCGTTTTCAATTCTGATTATCGTTGTGGTCTTCACTATAAGTTGCATATGCTTCAGTTGAACTTGGTCTTGTTTGAATACACATGACCGCTTTAGTTGGAGTATTACTGTATGTTGCAAGGTTACTGAATCCTACAACCCTGGCTTTGATCAAAATCATATTGGTTTCCTCCTCGTCGTCGTGCTTGTTGAAACAACAACACAACTGCCCGCTGACTACTTTTGCTCTACTGTGCAACTCCCTATAATTGTATGACTGTACTGTAACTGCAAACGGACTGCTCGATGACCAATCAGAGACATGTTCTTGCACGCCTTTGTCCGCCATTGTTGTCGCCCCAAAAAACGCAACTGCAAGCATGACTTGGAAATAACTTCCGGAGTCTTTGTAGAGTCACCGTAGACTGACGTAAATTCCCGTGACTGCTGCATAACTGCATCATGTCTTGCCACGTGTCACTGAACCCTGCACCATCGGAATAAACCCGTCACAACTCGTCCGTGACTTTGAAATGACTGGCCACGTGACTGTCCACGTCAAATGTTTTGGGGTCTCACATGACTACTGCGTGACTTTGCCATGACTGGCCACGTGTCTGTCCACGTCAAATGTTATGGGGTCTCACATGACTGTAATATGACTATGCCGTGACTGGCCACGTGGCTGTCCACGTCAAATGTTATGGGGTCTCACATGACTGTAATATGACTATGCCGTGACTGGCCAAGTGGCTGTCCACGTCAAATGTTATGGGGTCTCACATGACTACAACATGACTTTGCCATGATTAGACACGTGGATGTCCACGTAGGATACCTTGGAGTTGCACTCTCCACGTGTCAGGTGCACAATCATTTCTTTCTCTTGAACCATCTTTACCACTTGGATGTATCCTGAACCTTCATCCATGTGAACATCCCCAGCTAAACTCATTGGTGATAATAAAGTAGCCAGTCATTTATAAACAACTTGTCCACAATGACTGCCATGCTACAAAGTCATGACTGCGAAGCCACAAAGTCATTCTGCAGTCGCTACTGTCCGATATGACTAGTATCAGTAATTTTGAAGTCATTTTGAATTCATATATCGCAGTCACAAATGTACCCCCTTTCTTATAGTGGTGCTTGAAAGTGACCATCACATATTAGTTTCGGTCACATTTCTTTCAGCATCCATTTCATGTTCAAGCCGCTTTTTTTATCTCAATTTCTAATGTCCAGTAAGCAAAGTGCACATGTGGCTTGATCCATGATAGCGTCGACTAGCTCCTGAACATAATGGTGCATATGTCAACTGAAAGAGTGAATAAAGACCCAGAAAGTGAATCTAAATCCAACATTGCGTTCCAGTGAATGTGAAGTGTCCAGCAGCAAAGTTTATATCAAAGTGCCTGGAAGCGTGGGGAGTGAGGAACAAGATCATACCTAAGCTTTTGGTCAAGTGCCTTCGAAATTGTTTTGTAGATGTACTCGTGATGTTCATTGTCGCGGATCTTGGCTGGTTTGTGCACACTGTACGAAGGTGTCGACCCACTGGAGCAGCACTCACAGAGCAATTTCAGGGAGTTCTGGCACCCAAATATTACATAATCTTCACTTGACTTTTGAGTTTCCTATGACAATACCTCAGGTGGAATTGAGTTGCATTTGTAAACTTCGCTTCCTCTTTTTTGATGCACATTGTTTCGGCAATGGCACTGAAAGTCGACAGAGCTCGCTTAGTAGTCGACCACATATTTTGGTATCGGAATTTTTAGAAAATTAATTTATTCTGCGGTGGGCTCCTGAACGCAGTAGCGGTGCTGAGTGAACCTCATGGTCTGGATTGCCACAATTGGAACAGTTGGAACAGCACAATTGGAACAGCTCTAGACATTTATGAGATCACGAACGAACGGCAGTGGATCTTCGAAAAATGGCAGCGCACGTGAACAGAATGTTCTTATTTTAGAATACTTTTGGGGACTTATCGCTAGTTTACTGTGAGCTCCCAATTTGTCACTTGGGACTTGTAGAATTATTTTTTTGGAAATTTGCAATTTGCAATTAAGAAAAATATACAAAAATCCATAAAAAGAGTGTAGAACAAAAATAGGGTTGTAACATACCCATTATAGTATTTGGTCTAGATTTGTGTTTAGACTTAGAATCCCACCGAACCGGGCCCAAAAATAGGTAGAAAGAATGAAACGGTTGGATTTGTAGGATTCAAGTCACATAGGCCCAAAAGGGCTAAATCCCACCATGAATGTGGCAATTCATGGCTAAGTCGGTCCGAGGAATCCACAACGAGGCCACTAGGTTAGGTCCTAGAATTAGGTTTAGAATTTCCCAAACCCCGATTGTTAGCATGCAGGAGCCACTAACGCAAGACCGGGCCCGTGGAGGAATCTACAGCCCAAGGATGGTGTCCTAGGGTAAATCCCATGCCAGGGGTCCAACGACGAAATTGATTTGCCAAGATTCCTCTATCCGCAAAAGATTCCCGCACCATCACTAATTCAAGGAGATGGCCAATTCATCTCCACTGACCAATTGTGCCAGGTAAGGAAATGCACCTGCACATCTTTTGTGTGACCCCATGAGAGGTCTTGTGAAAAATCCCGTCATCTTCCGACTTGCAGAAGAACCTTTTGCGAGTGGTCAACCCTGGTAGCCTTCAACGGGAATTTCATGGAAATTACCCAGGTTGCCAAAAAATCTCACTAAAAATTAGACTAGTTTGTTTTATGTTAATAATGCGCTTCGTGAAGTTTCGCGACATTCCGATAGCAGCAAGTACCCGAACCGGCGAGATTCCTCGAGAATTAATCACGTGGCGGGGTCCCCGCCACGTTGACTGGCATTCCGGGACCATACGACGGCGGAACGAAGTCAACCAAGAGTCTTTTCCGACTCCCTCACACCTACCGGAGACCCTCAGCTATTTACATTTCTCAAAATAGGAGATCCCCAATATCTAGGATTTTACCACGGTTTAGATTTTAAAACTAAATTAGCCTACGATGGTTTTTTGTCCTCGGTACGGGGGATACGGGAGTCTTGGACTAAACACGGCAATCTGGAGCCAATGGCGCAATCCGTTTGATGATTGGAGTAATTCTCCAAAAGTTAGGAGGTTGGTCCAGCGTAGATAGGTAAAAGTAGTTTTTTAGGGATTAGGATGAAAATCTTTGAAGATGAGGATGAAAATCCAAGTTGATAAGGTTACTTTCGAGCTCTTGAGGGGAAGGTGGGGCCTTGGAAACCTATTTAAGGTCCCCATTTTTCTCTCTTGATCACCTCCAAATCCTGTTTTGGATCAGTGGGTCTAACTTATGTTGGGATTTTTGGCGTTTTAGCTAAGAAACCTCTACGGTGTTTTTGGAGCACTTTTGGCTCCATTGTTGCTTATTTTCAAGCTTTGAAGGTCCTTGGAGGTCCTTTTATCGTGCTTTGTGTACTCTTTTATGAAGTTTTTGGTACCTTGTTGTAAGTGGAGAGCTTCCCCCTCTCTCTTGTATGTGTTGTGGTCTAACTTGTGAAGTTTTAAGAGTCTTCTTTGTATCTTGTACTAATCCTAAAGTCACCCCCCACCGTACCTTGGCGATGCCGCTTTGGGGGGCCTTTAGCATATGAGCTTTATGTTGCCATGTGGCCTAACTTGTGTGTTTTCTCTTTGTGTTTTTTCTTACACCCTCTTCTAACCTTCTCTTTGTTGAGTGGACCTCCCTTCGGGACGGCGAAGCTTTGAACCTCCTTTGTGCATGTTTTCTAAAAGTTATCCCAACCCTCTTCTAATCTTCTCCTTGTTGAGTGGACCCCCCTCCGGGACGGCGAAGCTTTGACCCTGTGTGTGTTTTCGTCCTTAAAAGTTTAGTTTTTTCCCTCTTCTAAAGTCTCTCCCAGTGTGTGGACCCCCTTTGGAAACGGCGAAGCTTTAAACTAGTGACAAAGTTGAAGTCCTAAAGCATGTGTTAAAAGGGTAGACGGCGGAGCTTTGAACCCCCAAGGTGTCAAGGAGTCCTAAAGTTGGTGTTAAAACCAACTTAACGGCGAAGCTTTGCACTTCCCCCGTGTTTAGTTCCGAAGTCTAGTTTCCAAGACCTTTGTGGAAACCTCCAAAGTTTAGCTTCCAAGATAGGTAGGTTCCCTTGCATTTAGTGAAGTTTAGCTAATCCCAAAGTTCTCTTAGTTTAGTTGTTCCCCAAGTTTTAGTGTGTCTAGTTGTCCCCCAAGTTTCTAGTGAGTCTAGTGTTCCCCAAGTCCTATTTCCCTCAAGTCCTATTTTCCCCAAGTCCTATGTTCCCCAAGTCCTATTTCCCTCAAGTCCTATGTTCCCCAAGTCCTATTTTCCCCAAGTATTTTCCTTTAGTTCACCAAAAATCCAGTTTGCCAAAAAATCCAGTTTTTTCCCTTAAGTAGTCAAGGTCCAGAGCCAGAACAGACCAGATCAGTCGAGAACCAAAACAGACCAGATCAAGTCGAGAGCCAAAACAGACCAGATCAAGTCGAGAGCCAAAACAGACCAGATCAAGTCGAGAACCAAACAAACCAGGTCACGTCATCAGAAATCACAGACCGACCCCTCAGCAGCTAGCCAGCCAGCTGGGAGGCCAGGCTTGGTTCGGCAGGTAGTTGGGGCCCCAGCTCTGTCCCCATTTCTGGACTCCTTTTTTCCTGATTTTTTTGGTTTCTCTCACACTAGGACAAAACAAAGACAAGCTAAACAAAACAAAGGAGAATGGAGGGTTGACCTATTGCTAAGTAGGGATTGGGGTAGAGATTAGGGTCTAAAATCAAAAAGGGAAGGGGGAGGAAAGGATAAGTAGCACCTCCATATCTGCATCAAACAACTCTCAACTCTCACCAAAATCACACCTACATACAATGGAGGGAGGTTAGTGAGTCATAGAATTAAATAGGAGAAAGGGGAGAGAGACGATAAATAGTGCCCTAGGCTTAGCTAAATAGGTGTTAGAAGGAAAATCTCGAGAATTCATAGTGACCATTAGGAGGTAGGATTAGGATGACACGAAGACAAGGTTGTGTAAGAGAGTAGGAGGAACATTAAACCTTCTTGGGGTTTGAATCTATAGTTGTTAGATACCCATCAAAGCTTAGGTAGAATAGTGTTAGTGTAGAAAGAGAGAAAGAGAAAGAAAAGGAGAGAGAAGGAAAGAGGAGGGAAAGAAAGAGGTTAGATTGCACGGGTCCTAATTTTCAAAACATAAGTGGTGAAATTGGGAAAGGTCCCACCACCCAAGGGCCACCATGGAGTATGGGAATGTACGCACGAATGCGGACGAGCGTATTTCCGACACCGGAAGTGACGAGGTGAGTTCTTGAATCCATACTTGGTGTTGTGTTTTTTCCTCTTTAGCATTGATCTCCTTAATTAGCCCTTTCCACGTGAAAAGTACACCGTGATAAGAAAAGATAAAAATTAGAAATAGAAGTTAAAATTTAGAGTTAGTGTGGGAAGTAAAATTTGGAATTAAATTTTGGAGTAAGTTTAGAGCTAAATTTAGGAGTAAATTTTAGAGTTAAATCTAGGAGTAAATTTTAGAGTTAAATTTAGGAGTAATTTTAGAGTTAAAGTTAGGAGTAAATTTTAGAGTTAAATTTAGGAGTAATTTTAGAGTTAAATTTAGGAGTAAATTTTGGATAGAAGTTAAAATTTAGAGTTAGCGTGGGAAGTAAAACTTAGAGTTAAATTTAGGGGTAAATTTTGGAGTTCAATTTAGAAGTAAATTTTGGAGTTAAATTTAGGAGTTAAATATTAGGAGTAAATTTTAGAGTTGAATTTAGGAGTAAAATTTTAGGGTTAAATTTAAGAGTAAAAACTTTAGGGTTAAAATTAGGAGTAAAAGCCTAGAGTTAATTTAGAGGTAGAATTTAGAGCTAATTTACTCAGGAATAAAAAATCCAAAGGTAAACAAATCCAACCATAGAGTCAAAAATCTAGAGTTACAATTAGAAGTTAGAGACTAGAATAAAGATTAAGCTTAGGATTAGCCGTAGGATTAAAGCTCCCGAGAGAAGTGTCAAATCCCCCAAATATAGTCTTCAACACTCATGGAAGGAACGTAAGGGTTCTCCGCTCACGTAGTTAGGGACGTTAGAAATGACGCCAACTACCCAGCCAACTCTAGACATAGGATAGGTAGTTAGGGGGTTAGAAATTACCATCACCTTTGATCATCACAGTCAGCTTGTTAGTTACCCATGCATTTCTAATAGTATTCGCTGCCATCTACAACACTTAGAAAACGTTAGCACAAAAAGATCCATTGCTTGGAAGGCACAGTGGACCGCGCTCACAACACCTCCATATATTCAAAAGGTGGATAAAGGCATAGAACCTGGTCGGTGTTCGCCCAATTACCAAAGGTGGGTAATCTGGCGCCCACATTTACCCTCAGTTAGCAAGTAGTGATTTCTATTTTTGAGATCCACCGTTTCAGAAGCTCTAGTAAGCTATTCTTGAAGTAGATGGGGTCCCACAAGCATGCATTGGTCGCTAGTGATTTCCCTAAGCCTTGCACAGTCAACTACAGGGGAAGTGACGTCCCTGGACCTGTGTTGTTGCTGCTAGAATTGCAGCTTGGAGTATCGCTAGCGCCGCTTTGCTTTGCACCTGCGGGACTTCTCTTCATTTGCTAGTGATAGTAGTCTTCTAAGTGCCAGGAAGTGAACAGTACAGGTGTATTGTTGTTAGTCTTTTGAGCACCAGGAAGTGAGCAATGCAGGTGTACGTTTCTGTTAGTTTTCTAAGTGCCAGCAAGTAAGCAATACAGGTGTGTGTTTTCCCACTAGTAATGTCAGCATTGTCGACTGCACAATTCAGAGGACTTCTCTTCTTCAATACAATTGGAACAGAGGTTTAATCATCATTTTCACAATCTTGTTGCTTTAAACTCAAATAGATTTAGGAGGTTGATTTGTAGTAGAACTCAGATGAGAATGAACTAGTGACTAGAGTTTCCAAAAATCTAGTTGCCTCTATAGTGTCATGTTCTTTCATTTCTAGTGATGATTTTTTCCAATTGATTAGGGTTTGTGAGTTGTTTTAAATGCTACTTCCATCTTCTATGTTGGATCGTTTGAATTGTTGCAATGCAACAAGGGAAATCCTATACCCTAGGGCCTATTTTTTTTCAATGTATAGTGGAATTTGTCGCTTCTTTTGTAGGACAAACTAGTGCATAGGACGAACTAGTATACGTTTACCTGACAAGTAATTCAATCTCTAATAAGGTATCATGTTTTAAAAGGAACCATTTGAGGGCTAGTCCACCTATTTCATAGGTTTGTATGAAGTTAAATAATTTCAATTCATTTTCCATAGAAAGAAAGATAGTATTTGAGCAAAATATAAGTTGTTTTAAGTGTTTTGATGCATTTAGTCCTCAATTTGTATGACTTTGGTTCTCTCAAAATGCGGACACTTTGAACTTCTAAAAGGATTTGAAGAAATGAAGGCTAGTTATTGGCTTTTGTAAGAATGAATAATTTTTTGTGGATTCAATCAATAGCTTTGGAGGTCCATTGTAAAACCAAATTGTATGCAATAAGTCCTTGTCTATAGAAACTATTAGAAGTAGATGGGCGCTTCAAGACTCTAGTTCTCCCAGAATGTGGCCACTTTGTACTTCTAAAAGGATTTGAATTAATGAAGGCTAGTTATTGGCTTTTGTAAGAAAGAATAATTTTTTATGGATTCAATCGATAACTTTGGAGGTCCATTGTAAAACCAAATTGTATGCAATTAGTCCTTTTCTATAAAAACCATTAGAAGTAGATGGGCACTTCAAGAGTTGGTTGCCTCACTTATCTATTTATATAGGGCGTCCAATATACTTCTTTGAATGCATTGTGTATTGTTTGAATGTTAATTGAATCGTAAGTGTCTAGCAAAATGCAAGTTTATGTATAGTAGTGTGGATGGGTTTTTTTTGGACAAACACATGCATTGTAAGAAATAGAAAAGTGTTGTATATTTAAGAATGTATTTAATTGCAGTGTACTAATTTCCATTTGAAAATAATGCATTTGAATTACTTGCATATTGTGAGTTTTTCATTCCAAAAGGTATTAGGTGATGGTCTTTTGTTCTTTTCTACTACTCATGGATATGAATTAAGAAGATGTTTGCAAGAGTGAATTTTTTCATAAGTCTTGTACTAAGATGTGCTCTTTTTTATAATCTACAACACAGACTCATTGATGTAAACAAGTAGAATAGCATGGCTTCCGAGTACGAGATGTTGAGAATGGAAAACATTAAGGCAAACTTATAAAAGATGAGTGAATTAGGCTTGCTGGACATTGCAGCCCAATTGGCAGACCTAGCCCAAGGGAGGTAAGATATTGCATTCTTCCCCCAATCTTCTTTTTTGGAATGGAATATCCTTTAGGAATTGACTACATTTGTAAGTAGTGTCACTAAACACAACGAATGACTTACATGTTGAAGTAAATTATAGAGCACCATGATTTGTAGTTGACATAATTTAAAGACCTAACCACTTGTTTTGTAACTTAAATCAGTTAAAACAAGGCTTTCAGACTCACAAATATGGCAAACTTGTTGGCAAAAATTACCAGAGAGATTGCTAATATGGCAGATGATGTGCAAGTAGAATTGTTTCGCACAATTGCTAGTTTCCCAGCAATTACATTTCCAATATTGGAAATGACTTCTTATCAACTTGCGGGTTTTTTTGAGAGCAGTTGCGACGTGCCCCTTGAAAAGCCACAAACACGAAAACAAGTAGGAAGAGGGGAGAATTTTGACACTATAAATCCAACATTGGAAAGAAGCACACGAGCCCAAGAAAGAGCAACAATGGTAGGGGTTGATAGTAGCAACAACACATCGAGCACTGACTATGAAGCTGAGGAAGAGGCCTCTAAGAAGGGGGTGATTAAGAGGAAGGTCACTACTCATCCCTTCTAATTCCAAGTAATAGTACTTTAGAATTGACTATGTAATATGCTTGCATAATTTTTCTATAACTTCATTGATTTTTATTCTCATGTCCATATAGACTTGTGTGTAGGACAAATGTTTTCAAGATGTAATTAACGTCATTCATGAATCATGAGAAAGAGAAATTGGCCCCAAAAAGTTGTGCTGAAGAGTGTGTATATTTGTATTGTTGATTATGTATTTTTTACAAAATATAGCTCCAACATAGGAATTATGACTCATAGTATTTCAATAGGGCCTATTTTTATTGATTACATTAAGAGAAGGTCAAGTAATACTCACTCTTTTCATTGATGACTTCTTCTAACTAATTATAGTGGCAAATGTTGTTTTGTGACTAAGTTTTGTAGTCAGAAATGATCAATTAGAAAACAATCTTCGAAGTAATGACCAATTGTAACTGATTGCAATCATGATTATGCCTTTGTGAGTAATTGCAGTCATAATTGAGCTTTTGTGACTGATTGCAATCACAATTGACCAATAGTGACTGATTTTAGTCATAAATGAGCTTTTGTGACTGGAATGAATGATAGAAATTGATTGAGAATTTTTCTTCTTAATTAGGAATTGCTTGGGATCTTGGGCTTCATGTCATTGAATACACAGTTTTTTGTAGTAGTTTTTGTTGTTCTTGTTCTTTGAAATCATAAAGAAAGTAACAAAAAAACTTGGCCACTTGATATTTTTAGGGAATTGAACATCAACAAAATCATCCGAGGGCGTGGGCCAAAGAAGCTAATGGAAAGAAGAAGATGTCTTCAAGAAGGAATGCAACGATTGCAACAAAAGTGCAAGGGGATACTATTATTTCAGATGACACAGATGATACAATGATGGGGGAGGATTTGGAAGAGGACATTAATAGTGACTTCAATATGGAGGAGGACGATGATGGACCAAAGAGAGAACCATGCATTGATGTTGCAGATGAATTGGAGTTACGGGAGGTTAACATTTTGAAGCGCATGGCTAAGAGTGGTGTGAACTTGGAAGAAGTACAAGAGAAGATGCAAAAGCTCAGTGGAATGGTGGGGAAATAAGTCACCAATGTGGACGGCAACTTTGGTCATGAGAGGCAATCAAAGCTAAAGCGTTTGAGGAGGAATTTACAGAAGTTTGACCAAAGAGATTGGGTTGAAGTGGACTTTGCGGGATGTCCTACAGGAGTGCATAGGTCGGAGTGGTTGACAAAGCTACGTGGTTACTCTCAAGACTTGGATTGGAGCGTGGATGATTTCAATTCACATCTGCAAGTTGTATTGTTATCAATCAAGGACAAAATGGCGTCAAAGTTTGAATATCGTGGAGGGCATGGCGAAGTTCCAGAAAAAGTTTTTTTTCAAATACTACGGTCGCAACTAAAGACAAAGAGGTCAAACATGAAGAAATTGTTAGAGGCCGGTGCTCCCCTTCCCAAAATTGTGAAGGAACAACATGTGAAGAACTTCAAGAAGATGATCCAACAGACGGACAAAATAGCATACTCTGAACGAAAGAAGGCTGCATGACAAACCGTTCAAAATGTGTCTTATAGTGGCCGATCAGAAGAAGAAGTGATATCGCGCCTTGTAAGTGACAACAACACTTGTTTCAAATTAAGTAATTTAATCATATATTAAAAGATGAGAGTCCATGGTCATTTTTTATTGATGCTATTTTCCATACAAAAGGAAATGCTTAGGTGAAATAACATATTAGATGAAGCTTTTTTGTCATGCAAAAGCAATCAGCCTGAAGATGTAGGACATTTTTATGATAAATTGTAGTCGAAATTAGGACAAAGCAATGAATACTTATTGTTATAATGAAGATAGTCATGTAACTAAATGAAGTCATGATTGTAGTGTCACTACAGGCAGTGACATGTAGGTAGTGACGTGACTGCATGCAGTCATATTTGGCCAATCATATGACTAGGTGCAGTCATATGTGGCCACTTATATGACTAGTGCTTGCAATTGAAAATTGTTAGTCATGTTAGTACTTAAAGCCGTACTTGGTCACCTATAGAACGTTTTTTCAATTGCATATGGCTAGTCATGTAATTTACTGTCGTCTTCTGTATGCAATAGGATAAATCATTTTGCTAACAAAATTGAAATATTTGGAGTGTCCTATATTGCAAGCTGCAGATTTGGGCAGACCCCCAACTTGATCAAAAGTTGAAATTGAGCTTGCAGCACCGAAGAAGTCTAGGCACAATCGCTCCTCAACTTCAAGAGGGGTGGCTAGTAATTCAAGAAGGGTTGGCAAAGGCGTAGAAGATGTGCGGAACGAGTTGTATAGTTTTAAAGATTCTGTGAAGGGGAAATTAAGCGAAATGAGTGCCCTAGTGAAGGAACTATTGTGCGAGGTTCAAAAGCAAAATGGAGGGAAAACACACTCGTCCAATTTTGAAATAGGCACTACTAGTTTAGAAGATGCGGGCGGTGAGGAGATGATGGAGGGACTGGGAATTGCAAGCACGTCCAACCCTATGAAGAGACGTGAAGAAGGCCCTCTAAATCCTCAAGCAATGAAAATATCTGAAGCAACTGTGGTGTTAAATGTAGTAGAAGAGGTTTGTAGAAACAAGAAAAAACTTTGGATGTCCTTCTACCTAATTGAAATATAGTTGTTGCCGTTGTTTTAATTTGATTTTTACATGTAGTACATGAATTAGACATGTACTCCTAGAAACTAATGTGTGGACGTTGTTGTAACTTTAAAGGAAGAAGGGGCTACTGATAAGTTGGAAAATGTAAAAGAAAGTGGAAAGACTTTGCCAACGGTTCAAACAGCTCAAGAAAAAGTACTTGCTACAAAAAGAAAGAAAGGTCAAGACAGTGCAAAGAAGAGGAAGGGAGAAATTGTTGGCGGACAATAGTCATGAATCCCTTCATGCTACCTTGGCGACTGGAGCAACTGCTCACAATACAAAGAGGATGAAGGGTGATTTAAAGGTTTGATGGTCTTGAATGAATTAGCTTAATGCTTGTGTTTTTGTGTGTAATTTGTATAGATGAAAATATTGATTGAGGTATTAGTAAAGAAGAAGGTATGACTTGATTGATTTTGTAATGGAAGGTGCTACATTTAATTACAAATGGTTTGATGTTGTAGAGTATATTTTGTACGTGTATGAGTAGTATTTAGTGTGAATGTGGACAAGACAAGTACACCTATTCGTATTATCGGATATGTAACTAGAGGGAGTCATATTTCTCTATATACAACTGATGGCAACCATATTTTATACTATATAACTAAGGACAGTCATATTCTTTGTTTGTAATTGAATTCACTCACATTAGATTTAATATAACTATAAGTAGTTATTGTTCATTGTATATAACTATGTGAAATCATATTTCTTTGTATGCAACTGATGGCAATCATATTTTATACTATATGACTGGCCTCAGTCATATTCTTTGTTTGTAATTAAATTTAGTCACATTAGGTTTATTGTAACTGTAAGTAGTTATTTTTCATTGTATATGACTATGTGAAGTCATATTTTTTTTATACATTTATGGTGAGTCATATTATAATCTATGTAAGTGAACCCACTTGTATTACAACATATAAGTAGGAGTAGGTATATTTGTATTAATATAGTTACATGTATGCATATTGCACTTTGTGTTATTGGGCCAATTGTTTTAAAGTATTTTGAATTAGGGGCACTAATATTCTATTGTGTATGACCATAGGTAATTTAATTAGATTTATTATGAGCCATTGAATTCAATCCTTAGGCATACATAGCTGTACCATAATTGATATATATTTTTTGCATTTGTTAAACTTGTAATTGATTGAATCCTATTGAATAAACTTTTAACTATTGATGTGTATGTAGATTGGAAGAAGAGGATCTCAGGAACATTCTGTGGAAGACCACCTTAAAGTCCCAATGGAAGATCCTCCGAGAAGGAGGGAGGCTATGAGGTCCGCCAAAGGAGGCAACCCTTCCAAGAAAAAGAATCAGTCGAAGAGTTGGAAGTTTCCATTGGTGAGAGTTTTGGATGATGCACGTCGAAAGATACTTGTGTTGAATGTTGTAGGTCTTTTTTGTGATATTCAATCTTTGGAAGACACCCGAGAGTGGGGGCCGGATGGGACGATCCATTATGTGAGAGAGTTTAAAGTAAAAATTAAAAAAAGGGCAGAATGTAAGGCTTTCGTAACCATGCTACATTCCCTATTCGATGTTGGAATATGGTCTCTGGTTGGAGAGGCTCTTCTTCAAGAAATGGCTCAAAATTCTAGCCTTTGGGACACCCATGAAGTGGTGTTTTTTGTGGGGGAGGGAAATTGGTAGAGGAAAATTTCGAAATGTGCACGATTTGTTCAAAATGATTCTAGATCCAAGCCATGGCAATGCACGAGTCTTGCAAGTGGATTGGGATTGCACTGCTACATCTCGGTCACCTACCGTGAACATTCTAAACATTGCCGCATGGGACCCTTTAACTCGTCATGACAACTTCCTCAAAACCATAACGCGACCATTTGAAAGCTTTAGTCGCAATCCTTCCGATATTGAATATTGTGTGATGTTTTCGGACAAGGCAATAAAATGAGCATTGAATCCACTACCAAAGGTATGTATTACAAAGGATGTGGATTGCCTTAGTGATAATGTGTAAGTTGAGGTTTATTGTTTATAGACTACATATTTACATATATTGTAATTGTGAATGCAGGATGCAGAAGGTGGAAACAAATCGATTGAAGGTACATGCAACTTGATGAATCCAAGCCCTGTACCTTTGGTTGTAGGGTTGAAGGTGAAAGTGTTTGATGTGGACGATGACAAGAAGGCTGAAGAAAATGTAATTGCACATGGAGTCATTGTAAACCTCGCAGGAGCTACACTTTACGGCCGACTCATTGAAGAAGGCAATGTGTCGATTACCATAACGTCCATTGTTCCAAGATCAGAGAAGGCTCTGTTGTACGAGGGCAACAACAACGACGATCCTCCCATGGTGCATTTGGAAGATACAATGAAGAGTATCACAAAGTGGCCTATAGAAGCTTTGGCTCCTTCAAACAAATGAATGAAGATATGAAGTAGTGGATTGCACACTCCAATATAAGATGAGGCATGTGCATATACGTACTTATATAAAGAAAGTGTTTGATGTGTGTTTTGATTTTGAATAATAAATGTCATTGAAGTGAATCTTTGAAGTCATGTATGTCTTTGATGATTTGTTCAATTGCAAAATCATGATCATGACATGATAGTAGAGTATCAATATGATCTTTAAGGTATGATAAAAGTGTTAGTATTTTTTTTTTTAAAACTGTCAATGGACATAATTCATCGTAGTTAGTAATGGAATATAGAAAATCAAGGAATATGAGTACATCACTTGCTGAAGTTGTAGTTCATAATTAATATGAATAAAAGCATGACTAATTGTAGTCACATAATGGTCACAATAATTTCCAAAAAATCACTAGGCGCTTTCCAAAATATGACTGCAAGAATGAACATTTCTTCATCTCGATGACGTCAATCTCCAAATATAACTTGGGGCAGTCATATTTAACAAGAAAGAAGAATGTGACTCGCAAGAGTCATATTGTACACCATCAATAAATGTAATTCACCGCAGTCATATTCCATGTAAGATCAAAGTATGACTGAAAGTAGTCATATTCCACGTCATCAAGGGTTAAAAAAGTCTTATGCCACATTTGTCAAAATATGACTCAAAGCAGTCATATTCCATGTGAGCACAAAATGTGACTCAAAGAATCATATTCCACGTAAGCACAAAATATGACTCAAAGTAGTCATATTCCACGTAAGTACAAAATATGACTCAGAGCAGTCATATTCCACGTCAGCAAAAAAAATCTTATGCCACTTCAGCCAAAATATGACTGAAGGCAGTCATATTCCACGTCAGCAAAAAATATGACTAAGTGGAGTCATATTCCACGTAGGATTTTTTTCCCTTTGCCCGGGCAACTCAAGAAAAAGTCAAGGGTAGTCAAAATATACGCCTTGTTGGCAAAATATGGCTAAATATAGATAATTATACTTCCCCAAAAATATGACTGCCAATATGACTGATATCCGAAGCGACTCGTCGGTAATGACTCATGTCAGTCATGTTGCAATCATCTAAAGTGGTTTCTGCGGCCAATCATATTTTTTGATTTTACGACTGCTTGCAGTCATATTCTGCAGTCATAAAACATTGTTTTTGTTGTAATGAAATGCTATCTGGATCACTCTATTTGTTGAATGCTATTTGGATCACTCTAGTTGATGAATGCTTTCTAGATCACTTCAATTGTTGGGGAATGGTTGATAATAGTCATTGAATTTCTATACTCTGCAACCTAGGCTGAGATGTGACTTTTTCACATCTCTAGTGGTCAAGATGAGGCTGATTCAGCTGGAGTGATTAAGATACGGCTTCTGATCTGGAGTGTTCTAGATGTAGAATAGCTAGGGGTTCTATTTTACGTTACGTATCTAAATTGACCTTGCTATGTAGCTTTCTGTGTCTTTCTGACCCCGTAAATGAAGGATTTTAAAATTCTACATGTCATATATTACCATTGAGTGCTTACCCATTTGAATATTTCTCATAGTTCTATTTGCTTCCTTGATTCTCAGGCTTCTTTTACATTCGAAGGTATCCTTTGACTCCTTGACCGATTGCATGGAAGTGAAAATGAATTTCATCAATGAGTGCAATGATGTACTTCGGTATACAATTGGGCTTTCCACGGACGAAAGCTCCGAAGAGTCAACAAGTCAAGGTCGGCCATTTAACAATGGTGATGATGTTATGCTTTTTGTTGTTGGATTCAGTGAGGTTGGACGAGGATTGGTTGTGGATGCTAGTCCACAAGGCCAGTGGCTTGGGGTGGACATTCCTTTGGAGCGAGGTGTTTTTATTTTGGTTTGGCTACAATCCTTAGTCCGTGGAGTAGAGGTTATCCCTTTGACACCGATTCAAAGTGGACTTACATCAATGTCGGATGCTTTGAACCTGATAGTGTTGTGGAGAACAGAAGAGGTTCAAAGAGCACCTACACACACTAGAAGAAAATGAAGGGTTCTGCGACTGTAAAGAACAACTGCTTTTTGAGTTGTGTAACTAATTTGCGACATGTGACAATCTAGAGGTCCGTAGTTGCAGTGGACAAGTCGCATAAAAATTAGAGTCGCAAAATGAAGTGAATCTATTTTTCATCCGGTAGCGTAGTTTGAATTTCGTCAATGGCCTTTTCTGACGTGGTCGCTTATGTGTACTCGCTGCCATGTAACGTCAGTCATTCAATCAATGAGTTGTGCGACTTGTTTGCAACTCATCTGTGACTCCATTGCGACTTGTTGGTGACTCATTTGTGACTTGTTTGTAACTTGTTTGCGACTTATAGATTTGTAGATTTTAAAATTCTAATCTTAATGATTTGTAGATTTTGGATATTATAAATCTAAATTCTATTTTAGATTTCAGATATTTAGATTTAAAAGATTTCATTGGTTTAGAAAATTATGTAATTTAAAAATTCTTGGATTTTTACAATTTGTAGAAACCTACAAATTGTAAAAATCTACAAAGTTCTGTAGAAATCTACACCTAATAGAAATCTTAAAATTCTACTAAGGGAGTTCATTACATAAGAATACAACAACTTACAAGTCTTATATGTCTAACCTAATAGTACTCTTGACAATTGATATGGGACAATTGCATTAGATGGGATTCAGCCATCGGGGAGGGCTGTGAGTTCTCCAGCCAAAACCCAGTCGAAATCTGCCAATACCCACCGTTCCCTGCCTGTGCTGACTTGGCCAAGCGACTGCCAGGTCAGAGTTTTTGAAAAAAAAAAAAAAAAAAAAATTGACTTTGTTTTTCATTTTAAGGACTTAAATTTTTTTTTTTTAAAAAAGAAAAAATGCCGGCGCATTCGATGGGGGTCCCAAGGAACGGGGCTGGGAAGGACGCTGAAACGGCCCTCCAGCCCCCAAGAATCCCATCTAATGCTATAAGACAAATAATCGGGAAACAAATTAGAAAACAATTAGAAAATGACTACAAAACAACCAAAAGAATTCTAGAAAATTCTAGTTGTTTTCTAGTCATTCTCTAGTTGCAATCTAGTCACAAAGAAGCTCTGTAATAGTGTAGGGTTACAAGAGTGTAACAGAGTTGTCATTTACAAATTCTAGTTGTTTCTAGTTGCAATCTAGTCGTTTTTTAGTCGAATTATAGTTGTTTTCTAGTTGCAGTCTAGTCGTTTTCTAGTCAAACTATAGTTGTTTTCTAGTTGCAAACTAGTTGTTTTCTAGTCACAAACTAGTGGTTTTCTAGTCGAATTGTGGTCAAATTTAGATAATATGTGATTGTGGTTTGCCACAGTGGACTCCACAATGCGTAGAGTTGTCCACATCAACAACTGTGATGAAAATTGGATGTAGAATACCTCATAGTAATTCTAATTGCCAACTTTGTTACAATCGTGTAACCCTACACTTCATTCTACGACTACTTTGCGACTAAACAACCTAGTTGTCAAATTTGGTGCATATAGAGAGGATTACAGTTGCAGGATAGTTGTATAGGACACTAGTTGCATAGTAGTGGGTTGTGCCGGACACATTTTTCTTCTAGTGACATCCGCCCATGGATTCTTCTTCATATGTTCTACAGGATGACTAGGTGGGTCTCAAGGTTCATCTTCAGAACTCCGAGGGCATTGTTGAGGCAACGGGGCGAATAATTTGCTGGAATCCAAATGACCATTTTCATGATGGAGTATTTGGTGTAGAGAGTTTGGGTGTAACTGTGTTGGATGTTTTTTTAGGAAACACAAAAGCTATAATGACTCATGCTCGGTGGCCATTATCAGCCCGTTGGTTTCCTTGTGGCCGATCTTTGAAGGAGATAATTGACTATTTTGCTTCCATTCCCGTTGTTGAAGACCACTTAATTTATCTTGGTGGAAGAGAGAAAGCGCCTTACCGATTCATAAACCGGAAGCCTAGTGTTCGCATAAAGGATTCGTTGGCCGTCTGTAAGACTAAGGACTCTGAAATTTGGAAGGTTACTACCTCCCCATACTGCAGTAGGCGGTGCTGCCAATTCTTTCTACAAAAGCAAACGTTGATTGTGAGACAGAGGTTCTATTTGAAGTCTTTTGGGGATCGTCGCAAATATGGAATTGCTACCGACGGTCAAATTCATAATTTTGAAGGAGATAGGAACCGGAAAGTAATCAATTTTGAAGGTGCAAAAATATGCATTATGGCTTAGTAACAAATTCACGGAATTTCAAAGTCCACATATCATGGTTATATGTTAATATATAAAGACGGCGCTGTTTTGGGTACTCATGAAAACAAAGGCATCAAGAGGCCTAGAATTGGAACCATTCAAGTCATTGGTACTATGAAAGCAATCAACAATGAAAACGCCAACCAAATGCCCCACCAGATGCACAGTATTGGACACGGGAGAATGGGCACTTTCAAATTTTTGTCTGTAGGAAATAACTGGAAATATGTCCGTGTTGAAGCCAATGAGGTACTGTGGGCGCAAGATTACCCACCCTTGGTAATCGGGCGAACACCGACCAGGTTCTATGCCTTTATCCACCTTTTAAATATATGGGGGTGTTGTGAGCGCGGTCCACTGTGCCTTCCAAGCAATGGATCTTTTTATGCTAATAATTTCTGAGTGTCATGGATGGCAGCGAATACTACTAGAATTGCATGGATAACTAACAAGCTGACTGTAATGAGCAAAGGTGATTGGTAATTCCTAACTCCCTAACTGTCTATCCTATGTATAGGGTTGGTTTGGTAGTTGCCGTCATTTCTAACGTCCCTAACTACGTGAGCGGGGAACCTTTACGTTCCTTCCATGAGTGTTGAAGACTATTTTTGGAGGTTTGACACTTCTCTCAGAAGATTCAATCCTACGGCTAACCCTAAGCTTAATTTTTTCCTCTAATTCCCAACTTCTAAATATAACTCTAGATCTTTACTCCTAAATATAACTCTAGATCTTTACTCCTAAATTTAACTCTAGATTTTTACTCCTAAATTTAATTCCAATTTTTTACTCCTAATATTTAACTCTAGATTTTTACTCCTAAATTTAACTCTAAATGTTTACTCCTAAATTTAACTCTGGATTTTTACTCCTAAATTTAATTCCAATTTTTTACTCCTAATATTTAACTCTAAATTTTTACTCCTAAATTTAACTCTAAATGTTTACGCCTAAATTTAACTCCAAATTTGTACTCCTAAATTTAACTCTAAATGTTTACGCCTAAATTTAATTCTAAATTTGTACTCCTAAATTTAACTCTAAATGTTTACGCCTAAATTTAATTCTAAATTTATACTCCTACTTTTAACTCTAAATTTTTATTTTGACTTATCCTGGGTCACTATTCACTTGAGCAGGCTAATTAAGGAAAAAAATCAATGCTAATAAGGAGAAACACCAAGTTTTGATTCAAGGACTTACCTCGTCACTACCGGTGTCAGAAATGCGCTCGTCCGCATCCGCGCGCCCATTTCCATACTCCATGGTGATCCTTGGGTCGTGGGAATTTTTCCCCAAGTTTATCCGCTTATGTTATAAAAATTGTGGATCCCGTGTGATCTAAAACCTTTTGTTTCCCTTCCTCCTTCCTTCTCCTTCCCTTCTCTCTCTTTTTCTTTCCCTTTCTCTCTTTCTACACTAACACTATTCTAACTAAACTTTTAATATGGTCTTACGCCTATGACGCTAATAATTGAAAGGCTAACTACCTTCTTACGTTTGTCATTGCGTCATCCTAATCCTCCTTCTAATGGCCGTGAGGGACTTTTGAGATTTTCCTACCACTCTAGCCTAGGCCACTATTGATCGTCTCTCTCCTTCTTCCGCCTATTTCAACTCCTTCTTCCTAATCTTCTTCCATTCTTGTTTTGTCGTTTCTGTGGTGGTGAGAAAATTGGAGGTGCTTGTTTTGCAGGTGTGCGCGTAGAGATGTCACTTCTATTCTCTCCCTTCCCTTTCTTTCCTTTTCCTCCCTTTCCTCCTAATCTATTTTCTAATCTCCTTATCAAAATGCCTTAGCTCTCGGTCTGACTTTTGACAATTTCCTATTTTTAGACTTCCAATATGTTTTTCTTGTAGAGGCTAAAACTAGCTTTCTAAGTTGATGTGGAACTTGCAAATCGGACTTTCCTAGCAAAAGTTATGCATGGATGAAGTTTTGAGTACTAATTAGTGTTTGAAACTTCATCCGCTTATATCTCTCTCAATTCAACTCGGTTTTCTTTGTACTTTATGTTTTTGGAAAGCTCTTGACCTCTACTCTGAGATTCTAAACTTCAATCTGTATTAAACCTTCTTCTTAGCTGTCTGACCACACCCTTGGTCTATTTTCTAATCTCCCTATCAAAATGCCTTAGCTCTCGGTTTGACTTTTGACAGTTTACTATTTTTAGACTTCCAATATGTTTTTCTTGTAGAGGCTAAAACTAGCTTTCTAAGTTGATGTGGAACTTGCAAATCGGACTTTCCTAGCAAAAGTTATGCATGGATGAAGTTTTGAGTACTAATTAGTGATTGAAACTTCATCCGCTTATATCTCTCTCAATTCAACTCGGTTTTCTTTGTACTTTATGTTTTTGGAAAGCTCTTGACCTCTACTCTGAGACTCTAAACTTCAATTTGTACTAAATCTTCTTCTTAGCGATCTGACTACACCCTTGGTCTCGGCCCTAAAGAAAGACTAATATTACAATAACAATTTGGCCCAAATAAGGCAAAAAGGCCTAACTACGTTGAAATGATCAAAAGAAAGGGGGGTTCAAAGCTTCGCCGTATTTTTGATGACACTCTAAATTCTATGACAATTTCTAACACATAGGTTCAAAGCTCCGTTGTCCCAAAGGGGGGTCCACCCAACGAGGGAGATTTTAGAAGAAGGTAGGAAAACACACTCTAAAAAAAACACATAACAAGGTCAAAGCTTCGCCGTCTCGAAGGGGGGTCCACTTAACAAGAGAGAAGTTAGAAGAAAGTGGACAAAAAACACTTAAAGAAAACACTCCACAAAGTCAAAGCTTCGCCGTCCCGAAGAAGGGTCCACTTAACAAGAGAGAAGTTAGAAGAAGGTGGACAAAAAACACTGAAAGAAAACACTCCACAAAGTCAAAACTTCGCGGTCCCGGACGGGGACCACTACAATGCCGATAAAAGAAGGACAAGGTTTCTAAATAGTACCCACAACACGCATAGAACTCAAGTAATCACAAGGGAGTTAATAATAAGGCAGCACTCAAAGACTAAAGGCCCTCCAAAGCGGCATCGCCAAGGTACGGTGGGGGACTGCTCTAGGGTTAGTACAATGACAAAAGACTCTCAACAAACAAGTTAGTTCACAAGGATACACCAAAGATAGAAAGACTTCCGAATAACAACAAGAGTATACACAAATACAAACAAAGTGTGTATAAGGCAAGGTAGAAGGACCCTCAAGGACCTTCAAAGCTCGAGATATAACAACAATAGGAGCAAAAAGTGCTTCAAAAATACCGTAGAGGTTTCTTGGCTAAAACGCCAAAAATCCCAATATAAGTTGGACCCACGGACCCAAAACATGATTTGGAGGTGATCAAGAGAGAAAAATGGGGACCTTAAATAGGTTTCCAAGGCCCCACCTTCCCCTCAAGAGCTCGAAAGTAACCTTATCAACTTGGATTTTCATCCTCATCTTCAAAGATTTTCATCCTAATCCCTAAAAAACTACTTTTACTTATCTACGCTGGACCAACCTCCTAACTTTTGGAGATTAACTCCAATTGTCAAACGGATTGCGCCATTGGCTCCAGATTGCCGTGTTTAGTCCAAGACTCCCGTAACCCCCGTACTGAGGACAAAAAACCATCGTAGGCTAATTTAGTTTAAAAACTAAATCGTGGTAAAATCCTAGATATTGGGGGTCTCTTATTTTGAGAAATGTAAATAGCTGAGGGTCTCCGGTAGGTGTGAGGGAGTCGGAAAAGACTCTTGGTTGACTTCGTTCCGCCGTCGTATGGTCCCGGAATGCCGGTCAACGTGGCAGGGACCCCGCCACGTGATTAATTCTCGAGGAATCTCGCCGGTTCGGGTACTTGCTGCTATCGGAATGTCGCGAAACTTCACGAAGCGCATTATTAACATAAAACAAACTAGTCTAATTTTTAGTGAGATTTTTTGGCAACCTGGGTAATTTCCATGAAATTCCCGTTGAAGGCTACCAGGGTTGACCACTCGCAAAAGGTTCTTCTGCAAGTTGGAAGATGACGGGATTTTTCACAGGACCTCTCATGGGGTCACATGAAAGATGTGCAGGTGCGTTTCCTTACCTGGCACAATTGGTCAGTGGAGATGAATTGGCCATCTCCTTGAATTAGCGACGGTGCGGGAATCTTTTGCGGATAGAGGAATCTTGGCAAATCGATTTTGTCGTTGGACTCCTGGCATGGGATTTACCCTAGGACACCATCCTTGGGCTGTAGATTCCTCCACGGGCCCGGTCTTGCGTTAGTGGCTCCTGCATGCTAACAATCGGGGTTTGGGAAATTCTAAACCTAATTCTAGGACCTAACCTAGTGGCCTCGTTGTGGATTCCTCGGACCGACTTAGCCATGAATTGCCACATTCATGGTGGGATTTAGCCCTTTTGGGCCTATGTGAGTTGAATCCTACAAATCCAACCGTTTCATTCTTTCTACCTATTTTTGGGCCCGGTTTGGTGGGATTCTAAGTCTAAACACAAATCTAGACCAAATACTATAATGGGTATGTTACAACCCTATTTTTATTCTACACTCTTTTTATGGCTTTTTGTATATTTTTCTTAATTTTAAATTGCAAATTTCCAAAAAAATAATTCTACGAGTCCCAAGTGACAAATTGGGAGCTCACAGGTACTCTCTCTTATCATGTTTAGAACTCATCTAGAGCCCTCTAGATGCTACATTCTTTGCTTTTGTATTTTACTTCAAATCTTGTTTTTTGGCTTGTTCAATTTTGTTTTGTATGATCTTCTGTCTTTGTCGTAGCTTATGTATACTTCTATTGGCTTTGCTGCCTTTGCAATTAAATGCTGTCTACGGCCTTCCACTTGTGAGCTAGTCTACAATCAATAGAATCAAGAAGGAATATTTCAACAATATTTCTATAAAGCCCGTTGGTAGCTCTTTTGCAAAGTGTGGTTTATGCGACCAAATGCAACAGTTTCTTTTGAAGTCCCCCAAAGAATGTCCTGAGTTCGTGGAGTTTTTGAAGCAACAAAATGAACATCTCAATCACCAAGCCTCTTGTCGGTGCCTATACGCTTCATGGCGGGAGGAGTCCAAAAGGAATCCACAGGACATTTTATTTGTAATTCATGACAAGATGGATACCTCAAAGACAACTTTACCACAGATGCACGTGACAACCAAGGCCACTCAAGGTCTGGGATAAATACTACTAAGCGTAACAGGTATGGTAGCTCATGGTCACGGTGATGGTGCATACTTATGCGCTTTATGCACCATCGTGTTGGTTGGGTGATTCAAACTTCACAATTTTGTCATTGGCTAGATTGTTTCGTCGCTTGGAGGGTCCTCCAATTCAAGAGACAAGTGACTTATTTCCGTACCCGCCAGCAAACCCTATGTTTGAAGCACTATTTAGAGGAAAATCACGTTGTATGGATTGTTTTACTTTAGTGGAACCATCATCTCAGTGTGGACCCTCCCCTCTTCCTCAAAAGTTGTATTTTTAGCTCAACAACTTGGCAAAGGATAACAAGAACCAGTACCTCATAGTATTCTTGTCCTTGTTGACTACATGTGGAGTCTTCAAGGAAATTCAAGTTGGTTTTCTACTTGTCGGACATACTCATGAAGACATTGACGCTTATTTCAGCCATCTCTCTAAGGCCTTGAAGACCAAGAATACTTTTGTCGTGGCCGACTTGATGAAGGCCTTCATGCAGTCGCAAGAGCTGGCCTTCATGCCTAAGTTCATTCAAGAAGTGGTTGATTTCAAATCATTTATAAAGGGATACCAAAGTAGTAGGATTGCTAGATTAATTAGATTGGGGGAGATGCATCTTTCTAAGTTCTATGTGGATAATGATGGGGTTCCTGTCATGAAGTACAAAAAGTCAGCAGTTGATTCACAATGGTTACCATCTGATAAACCTTCTCAAAGCCTCTGGAAGAAAGATTCACGTGGTTAGCCGAAGCTCCTTCTAGGCTGTCCAAAGTTTGTTCCACTCAAGCCCATCTGAGGGAGCAAAGTTTCCAAAGACATGGGAAAT
The DNA here is from genome assembly GCA_951230915.1 of Antitrichia curtipendula. Lineage (NCBI taxonomy): Eukaryota > Viridiplantae > Streptophyta > Bryopsida > Hypnales > Leucodontaceae > Antitrichia > Antitrichia curtipendula. The sequence goes on from OX579634.1 coordinate 6,678,659, forward strand.
CGAGAGAAGGCCATTGAGATGGCAAGGAAAGCTACTCTTAACAAGGGTTCTTTGATGGTAGGACTAGAAAAATACATTCAGTACTGGAAAAACGAGATGTCTAAATGTGAGGGGTTTGCAACTGCCTTTGGTCCGTATGTGGAATATTGGATTAGTATAATGCAAGAGCTTAAAGAACCACTAACTGATTGCCCTTCAGAGTTGGTTGAAGGCTTCTTGCCACAAGCCCACAACACGATTGGAGGGTGTGTGAGCTCCCAATTTGTCACTTGGGACTCGTAGAATTATTTTTTTGGAAATTTGCAATTTAAAGTGAAGAAAAATATACAAAAATCCATAAAAAAAGTGTAGAACAAAAATAGGGTTGTAACATACCCATTATAGTATTTGGTCTAGATTTGTGTTTAGACTCAGAATCCCACCAAACCGGGCCCAAAAATAGGTAGAAAGAACGAAACGGTTAGATTTGTAGGGTTCAAGTCACATAAGCCCAAAAGGGCTAAATCCCACCATGAATGTGGCAATTCATGGCTAAGTCAGTCCAAGGGATCCACAACGAGACCACTAGGTTTGATCCTAGAGTTAGGTTTGATCCTAGAGTTAGGTTTGATCCTACAGTTAGGTTTAGAATTCTCCAAACCCCGATTGTTAGCATGCAGGAGCCATTGACGCAAGACCGGGCCCGTGGAGGAATCTACAGCCCAAGGATGGTGTCCTAGGGTAAATCCCATGCCAGAAGTCCAACGAAAAAATCGATTTGCCAAGATTCTTCTATCTACAAAAGATTCCCGCACCATCGATAAACTCAAGGAGATGGCCAATTCATCTCCACTGACCAATTGTGCCAGGTACGGGAACGCACCTGCACATCTTTTGTGTGACCCCATGAAAGGTCATGTGAAAAATCCCGTCATCTTCCGACTTGTAGAAGAACCTTTTGCAAGTGGTCAACCTTGGTAACCTCCAACGGGAATTTCATGGAAATTATCCAGGTTGCCAAAAAATCTCACTAAAAACTAGACTAGTTTGTTTTATGTTAATAATGCTCTCCGTGAAGTTTCGCGACATTCCAATAGCAACAAATACCCGAACTGGCAAGATTCCTCAAGAATTAATCACGTGGCGGGGTCCCCGCCACGTTGACCGACATTCCGGGACCATACGACGGCGGAACGAAGTCAATCAAGAGTCTTTTCCGACTCCCTCACACCTACCGGAGACCCTCAGCTATTTACATTTCTCAAAATAGGAAACCCCCAATATCTAGGATTTTACCACGGTTTAGTTTTAAAGCTAAATTAACCTACGATGGTTTTTTGTCCTTGGTATGGGGAGTAGGGGATCATCGACTAAACACGGCAATCTGGAGCCAATGACGCAATCCGTTTGACAATTGGAGTTAATCTCCCAAAGTTAGGAGGTTGGTCCAGCGTAGATAGGTAAAAGTAGTTTTTTAGGGATTAGGATGAAAATCTTTGAAGATGAGGATGAAAATCCAAGTTGATAAGGTTACTTTAGAGCTCTTGAGGGGAAGGTGGGGCCTTGGAAACCTATTTAAGGTCCCCATTTTTCTCTCTTGAACACCCCTAAATCTTGTTTTGGGTCCGTAGGTCCAACTTATGTTGGAAGATTTTGGCATTTTAGCCAAGAAAACTCTACGGTGTTTTTTGAGCTCTTTTTGAGCTCCATTGTTGTTGGAATTCAAGCTTTGAAGTTTGTTGTGGAGTCCTTCTACCTTATTGCGTATGTCATTCGGTTCTTCTTCTTCTTGTTCTCTTGGACTAATGGGTTCTTTTGTTAAAGTATTCTTGGGTTGATTGTACTAATCCTAGAGATACCCCCCACCGTACCTTGGCGATGCCGCTTTGGGGGGCCTTTAGTGTGGATTGTTGAGTGCTCACATTGGCCATTATCATACTAACCCATGCATGTTAAAGTGGTACTAACTTTCGAGGGCAGTCTTATGTGAGAGTGATTCCATTTGGGAACTAACCTTCGTGTTAAGTTGTGTTCACCATGTGTGGAACCCCAATATACGGCAAAGCTTTGAACCTGTGAGTGTCAGAGGTCCTAGAGTGTGTGTTAAAAAATAGGGCAGTGGAACTTGAACCTCCGGTGTGTCCCTAAGTCCTAAAGTTGGTGTTAAAACCAACTTGGCGGTGAAGCTTTGACCCTTCCAGGTGTCTAGTTTCAAAGTCTAGTTTCCAAGACCTTTGTGGAAACATTCAAAGTTTAGCTTCCAAGATAGGTAGGGCCCCTTGTGGTTAACAAATTTAGTGTTCAAGTTACTCCCCTTTAGTCAGAGAAAACCCGGTTGTTTTGTTAGAGAAAACCCGGTTGTTTTGTTAGAGAAAACCCATTTGCTTCATTGGAGAAACTCAACCATTTTAGTTAGAGCAATCAGTTCTTAGTTTAGAGCAACCGATTTAGTTAGAGCAATCAGTTTTAGTTTAAGAGCAACCAGTTTTAGTTAGAGCGATCAGTTTACTTTAAGAGCAACCAATTTTTAGTTTAAGAGCAACCAGTTCAGTAAGAGCAACCAGTTCAGTAAGAGCAACCAGTTCAGTAAGAGCAACCAGTTCAGTAAGAAGCAACCAGTAGCCTAGCAGTCGGGAGGGGTGCCTCATCCAGCAACGGGTTGAGGGTGTCCGTCCAGTCAGCGAGTCAAGGGTGTCCGTCCAGTCAGTGGTCAGGATGGGTGTCTCGTCCAGTCAACGGTTGGGGGTGTCTCGTCTAGTCAGCGGGTTGGGGGGTGTCTCGTCCAGTCAACGGGTTGGGGGGCGTCTCGTCCAGCAAGCAGGCTGGGGTTGTCTCGTCCAGTCAAGCGGGTCGGGGTTGTCTTGTCCAGTCAAGCGGGCTGGGGGGTGTTCATCCAGTCAGTGGATTTTGAGGAGCCAAGGCAGTCCAGGGGGTCGGAGCCAAGGCCTTTGAAAAAAGAAACCGGTTACCACAAAGGCTCAAGGAGAAAAGAAATCAGAATCTAAAGAGGGAAAAATCACATACAAGGCTACGGAAATTAGAATCCGGGTGGGGAGTCGGGCTCGTTTCCAACACAAAAACCGGACAAGGGAATAGTTGAGAGGAGAAAGGAAGAGAAAATGGGGTCCAGTCCTGGCTAAGCTCCACGTAAGGAAATTGTCCGTCCAAAACCTGCAAAAAACACTCAAAGATAAGAAGAGAAGGAGAGGAGGGGATGGCTATATGGGCAACTTAGGTGAGAGTGACGATAAATAGTGACCTAGGTTAGCTAAGTAGGTGTTAGGAAGAAAATCTCAAGAATTCATAGCGACCATTAGGAGGAGGATTAGGATGACACGAGGACAAGGTCGTGTAAGAGGGTAGGAGAGACATTAACACCCCTTGGGGTTCGAATCTATAGTTGTAAGACGCTCATAAAAGAATAGGTAAAATAGAGCTAGTGCAAAAGAAAGGAAGGGAAGGAAAAGGAAAGAGAAGGGGAGAGGAAAGGAAGGAAGGCGTTTTATTCCACATGGGTGTAATATTCTCTCCAAAAATAAGCGGTGAGCTTGAAGAAATTCAACCGAAATCAAGGACCACCATGGAGCACGAGAATGTGCATACGGATGTGGACGGACTTTTCTCCGATACCGGCAATGAAGGGGTGAGTTTTTTTTATTTAACCTTGGGGGTGTTGTTCCCAGTTAATTTTTGATTCTTTTTTTAAAATTAGCCCTCTTCACGTGAATAGTAAACCGTGATAGGTAAAGTAAACATTGGGAATAAAAGCTAGATTATAGAGTTAGTTTTAGGAGTAAAAAGCTAGAGTTTAATTGAGAAGTAAAAAATTAGAGTTAGTTAGAAGTAAAAAGCTAGAGTTAATTTTAGGAGTAAAAACTTAGAGTTAGTTTAGGAGTAAAAAAGTGAGAGTTAGTTTAGGAGTAAAAAAATTAGAGTTAGTTAGAAGTAAAAAGCTAGAGTTAGTTTTAGGAGTAAAAATTTAGAGTTGGTTTAGGGGTAAAAAGCTAGAATTGGGTTAGGAGTAAAAAAATTGGAGTTAGTTTAGAAGTAAAAATATAGAGTTAGTTTTAGGAGTAAAAAGCTAGAGTTTAATTGAGAAGTAAAAACTTAGAGTTAGGTTAGGAATAAAAATCTAGGATTAATTTAGAAGTCAAATCCAAGGGTAAAAATTCATAGCTACATTTAGAGGCTAGAGATTTGAGTAAAAACTAAGCTCAAGATTAGCTTGTAGAATTGGAACTTCCGAAAGAAGTAGTCTTAGAGGTTCGTAGAAGGAACGCGGGGGTTCCCCTTTCACGTAGTTAGGAACGTTAGAAATGACGCCAACTACCCAACCAACCTTAGACGGAGGATAGTTAGGCGAAAGTTCAGATTTACTATCACCCTTGGTCATCGCAGTTAGCTTGTTGGTTATTGTCGTACGCGTAATCTAGGGGTAAGCACCTTTAACACACAATTGTGGTTAGATGACACGGAAAATCGTCCCAGGGACTCTACTATGTTGCTATGAATTTGGATTTAATCGGATTATCTCTAAAACACACCAAGGGAACCTAAAACCTCTCTTTCCCTCTTCCGGAACTTTACTTCTTTCCGGTTTCTAATCCGGATCCGTCCTTTTCCGGAATCCGGATACAGTAACTCTTCAGTTTGTAATACCCCTGTTTTACCTTCAGGGGGTCCGCTTTTACTATTTGAAGGGGCAGGGACTCCACCACTTATCAGTTACACAATCTAATACCTACAAAACAACCTAAGACACTCAACAGATCTAAATGTTGCAATAAAGTAGGTTTCCGTCTCCTCACGACTTTCCGGATGGCCTATCCAGAAAGCAGGTCACATAGAATCCGGTCTCTCCTCTCCACTACAACGACAGATACATAACTATCCGGATTTAACACAAGAGAAATTCTATGAGATAGTAGGTGACACTGCAGTTGGCAGATCTTCCGGTAAGTAGGGGTTTTCCCCTTGGCGGCTGCTTAACTCCGCACGGAACCAGAAGTGGTTCCGGAACCTCACCCTCAACACTCCAATCGGATTACCGTTCCAGTATTTTAAAGATTCTAAATGCACAAGTCCCACAGATCCGTCTTAACTTTGCCACAGACTCTCCCTTACTGTCTCACTCCAAACAATTATGGGATCCGGATTCCTCCTTCCTAGTCCCTCACAACTCTCCAAGAAAAAACACACACACACCACCCAAGTCCTCCAAAAATACTTAAACACATGGAAAGTATACTCGGTGTCTTAGATTTGAAATGAGGAAATTGAAATGAAACTTCAAATTGCATAAGGAAGAATGAATGGGCAACAGACCTGTCCACCATTTAAAACCAAAACAAAAAGGGAAAAAGGGGACCGAAAATCAAGCTAACCAACTACAAAAGAAGCCGAGATACCCGGCACCAAAAACTATCCCTAAAAATCCGGAAACGGGCCCACACTTACGGAAAATTCCGTTCCGGAAACTAAAAGCTAAAAATCCTAACTATCCGTCCTATCTACTTTCCGCGGCGCGTCTTCTTTGAACTACTTCCGCCTTGATTCGTAACTTCCTTCAGGTTGGCCTTGACAGGAGTCGACCGGAGAGCCGCGCGAGTCTGAATCTTCCTGGGAGGGGGCGGAAGATCTTCATTTGTTTCCGTCATGGATCCGGATTCGTAGTCGTCCTTGTCCGAATCCACGATCTCGTTTACATCCTCCATCTCGTCCAGGTCGATGGGAGCTTCTTTCCCCTTTGGTGCTTCTCCTTCTGGTGCATCCGTCTCGCGCATATGCACAAAATCCTGGGGACTTGTCCGGGCCGGATTGGCCACCAATCCCATCCGTCTGATGAGGTTGTTATCCACCATCGATTGTGTCTGTTTTACGGAATCGGAAGTTCCGCCATGTACTGGTGCGGGGGTTACCGCTTCCACTGGTGTTTCCGCCTGAGTTGGAGTATCTTGGACCGGAATCTTTGCGGCGATCTGACTCCGCTGCGCCAACCATCCCTGTGGAATTTCGTGTGGCCTAAGAAGTGACCCAAGTCCTTCTGATTTCGAGCGGATGGAGCTCTCGCCCACATGTTTCACCGGAGTCTGAAGGTACGGATTGGTTGACAGATCCGGAAATGATGAGAAATTCATCGCCTGTTCCGGATCCACCCGAGCCACCAACGCCTGCATTTCCTTCAAGACTCTCTCCATCCTCGTCTGGAAGTCCATCAGGATCATCACCACCTTCGATCCAGTGATGTGTCTATCCGTCACCAGCTGCACGTCGTAAAGGGCCGCCTTGTTAACCAAATCCGTCGGTTGGGTGACCAGCGACTGCAAACTCCGAACCATGCCGAGGGCGTCCTTCTCATTCCGTCTCGCCAAGGAACACTCTCCTTCCGCCCAACTGGTCCGGGCTTGGAATTCATCCCGGGTCTTCTCCAGATTCCGGATCTCCTCGTCCTTCAGGCGGATCGTATCCGAATCCGGCCTTCGTCGGATCTCATCGATAATCTCCTCGGGCGGAACCTTCAGTTCATCCGCGACCTCCTGGATGAATGCGGTCGTCCTCACATGTAGAAGTCGTGCCTGTACCATCCATTGGTCCCCCACGTCGAAGAACTCCTTTCTGGAATTTCTTCTCTCTTCCGGAACTTGGTCCGGCTCCACCGGGTTCATCTCGGGCTGCTTCCCCCTTGAACCCGGATCCGTGGATTTCCGCTTGGTTCCCCTCCGCCTGATCCGGTCCTCCTCAAGTTCCTCCTCTTCCTCTTCCGAAACTGGGACATCCTCCTGGACTTCATCCATCAATCCGTACTTGAGGATTTCGCATCCGGTTTCGTAAATGAGAGTCTCATCCGGCGTCAGTACATCTCCATGATGGTACAGGTGGAAAAGGTAGGGGCAGATCGGGCTGTACTTAGCCTTGCTGACGTGATCCGCCAATTTGGTGACCACCGTCGCGATAACTCTTCCCCAATGCACCACCTTCTCCTCCAGGCTTCCGAAAATCGTGTTGGCCACTGTTACGGTGACCCGGCTGGCTTTTCCGGATAGAGTATCGGAATCATAAATTCCAATACTCTCTGGTGACGCTCGTTGATGCAGTCCGCGATTGCATAGCCTTCCTTGGCGTTGGGTGGATTCTGGAACTTCCCTGTTGCGAACTTATCCGCCCTGGAAGCCAAGCCGTTCCCGAACTTCCGGAACTGATACACCTCCGCCCAGACGTCTTCCGTCCATTCCTTCCTCTGTCCTTTCACAGTCAGCTCGTACTGATTCGCCGTCCCATCAATGAGTTCCTGAATCAACTCATCTTTCTTCAAGTTCCAGGGTCTCTCTATCAGCCCTACGCATCCCATCCGTCGGAGATCCTCCTCCAACTCCTTCCGGACCTCCGGGTCATTTGGTATCGCCGGACAGACCATCCGGGCGATGACCGACACTCTCGCGGATCTCGGATTACTACTTTCCGCCATTCGGAACCCGGAAACTACTGGCCTCACCTCTCGCTATCCGTAAACACACTCTCACCAGACTTTCTCTCAACTAGCTAAGCGCGAACGAGTTTGAAAACTCAAAAGATGAAGAGAGAAAGGCGGGTGGTGGTCCTTAAATAGCCAGAACAGCGCCTTCAGTTCCTGGATTGGAACCGAATTAGGGTTCTGTTCCCGAGGCGCGTCCCCTAGCCTCGTAGGTTGGATCCCTAGTCCGTAGGTGGCGGCGTTCCGGTTCATTTCCGGAAACCCTAACCTGGCCGGATCGGAAACTGGTTTTCGGATGAAGGCTTATTCCAAACGTAAGCTCTTCCGGGAAACAACTACCATTTCTTAACCTAAAGAAGTTTGAAAATTTCTACCTATTCCATCTATTCTACTCTATCTATACGGAAATTAGGTTTCCATGTTGCGACATGACCCCTTTTTCAACTGTGAGAGTCCCCGCGAACATCCTCTCTCTCATCTTCCGATTCAAGATCCGGTTTGTACCTTTTGACCCTGGACTTGTTGACTCGGGTGTCAAGCCATACTCCCTGCAAATCTTCCAATTGTATAGATCCGTTGGGGAGGACATACTTTACCTTGTAGGGTCCCATCCACCTTGTGTGTAACTTTCCTGGGAAGATCCGGAATCGGCTATCGTACAGTAGTACCAATCCGCCCTCCTTGATCCCGTGCTCGGCTGGAAGCTTGTTGTCGTGAACCATTTTCCGCTTTGCTTGTATTTCTTTTGTTTGGTCCAACGCTACCAGATGAGCCTCCTCCAAGTCTTCAATTGCGAGCAGCCGGATTTCCGGATCACTGTTTGACACCGCATTCCGGGTCGCCATTACCCAATACATTTCCATCTCCAATTCAATCCCGTGTACTGCCTCCTGTCCGAATACCAAGTAGAAGGGAGTCCTTCCCGTTGTGGTCTTCTCGGATGTGTTGTAGGCATGTACGGCAGATGGGAGTTTCAAATCCCAATCCGTCTTGTGTTCCGAAATCATTTTGTTGAGTGATTTCTCCACAATTCCATTTGCCCTTTCCGTTAATCCGTTCGCCCTTGGATTATACGGAGTAGTCTTCCGGTGTTTGATGTAGTACTTGGTCGTGATGTTCTGAATAATATCGTTGAGGAAGTGTAGCCCTCGATCGCTCACCAACTCCAATGGATGACCAAACCTCATCAAGATTTCCGTAAACAGGAAAGTGGTCGCAACTTGAGCCGTATTCTTCCGTGTTGCTCGTGCTTCCATCCATTTGGTTGCATAATCTGTTGCCAGAATTATGTACCTCTTCCTTCCGGAACTAACAGGGGCAATGGGCCCAATGAAATCAATCCCCCATTTCGCGAAGGGTGCAAGTGGTATAATGGGATTAAGTGGCCAGTGGTTCCGGATGGATGGGGCACCCATCCGTTGACACTGATCACAACTGCCCACGTATGTCTTGACATCCCGGATAAGGTATGGCCACCAGTACCCGGCAGTTCGAATCCGGTTAACGGTAGTGATGGCTGCAAAATGACCTCCTGACGGTCCGGAATGCATTGCTGTCATGACTTGCTTCCGGTCCTTGGCCTCCAAGCACCTCCAGAGTTGATCATCCGCCCCCATTTTAAACAGTGTTCCTTTAATCAATGAATAAGGGGCTATCTTCCTCTGAAAAATGATCTTCTCTTCACGGTTCAATCCTTCCGGATATGTTTCACTGGTAAGGTAGGTCACGATGTCGTGGGAATCTGACTCCTTATTCCCCTCGAGATGAAATACCGGAACCCCCTGCCTTTCCGGAAACTCATCAGGAAATTCCGCGGAGACATCCTCTAGTGCTGTCTTTCCTCGATACCTCGAAAGGAAATCTGCATTTCCGTTGGACTTTCCAGATTTTACGATTACTTTGTAATCGAACTCTTGGAGTAACAATACCCATCTGGCTATCCGTCCGGATAGATCTGGTTTGTTTACCAGATATTTGAGCGAGTCATGATCTGTGTGAAACACAATCGGATATCCAAGAAGGTAATGCCGGAACTTCTTGCAGGCATAAATGACAGCCAGGGCCTCCCGTTCCGTGGTGCTATATTTTCTTTCCGGAAGACTCATCTGTCTGCTGGAATAGTAAATCGGGCATTCCCTTTGGCTGTCATCATACTGCCAAAGGATAGCTCCCAAACACCATCCGGAAGCATCGAGAGTGACATGAAATTCCTTCTGCCAATCCGGTGAAGACAAGATGGGGGCCTTCACCAGTGCCGCCTTCAAACTTTCAAAGGCATGTTGCCTTTCCGGATTCCAGATGAATTCCGTCTCTTTCTTCAACAGTTGGGTAAGAGGGATGGCCTTCAACGCGTACCCCTTAATAAACCGTCGGTAGTATCCTACACATCCAAGGAATCCCCGGATCTCCCGGACACAAGTCGGAGCTACAAGCGCTAGCATGGCTTTGACTTTGTCCATATCCACTTGCAATCCCTTTTGACTGACGACATGTCCCAACAAGATTCCGGAAACCATTCCAAAGAAGCATTTTCCTGGATGCAACTTCAGATTAGTTTCCCTACACCTCTGGAAGGTCATTTTTAAGTACTCAAGGTGTGTTTCCCTTGAACTGAATACTGCAAAATCATCAATGAATACTTCCAGAAAATGTCGTAAGAAATCCCGAAAAATATCCATCATCAATCGCTGGAAAGTTCCCGGGGCGTTGCATAGTCCAAACGGCATCCGGGTGAAAGCAAACGTTCCCCATTCCGTAGTGAATGTTGTCTTTAGCTGGTCCATAAGTCGGATAAAGACTTGATTGTATCTAGAAAATCCATCGAGAAAGCTATAACACTCATTTCCGGAGACATGATCAAGAATGATATCCGTGAAGGGTAAGGGAAAGTAGTCTTTCCGGGTTGCTGTATTTAGCTTCCGGAAATCCTGACATACCCGGATCTTGATCTTTCCTTCCGGTCCAGCTTTCTTGGAGACAACCACAATAGGCGACACCCATTCGGAGTTGTGCACCGGATAAATGAATCCGGCTTCTAATAAAGCGTCGATTTCTTCCTTCACCATTAAGGAATATCGCGATTAAGCCGGTACTGGCGTTGCCGGATGGGAACTGCTTCTTCCACCAGATCGATCCTGTGTTCTCCCAGCTCAGCCGGGATTCCACTCAGATCTGATGGTACACATGCAAAAACGTCCGAGTATTCTTCCAAAGCCTTCCCATACTCCTTCCTTTCTTCCGCCGACATAGAGTTACTCATGAAGAAGGATTTTCCGGATCCCACTTGGACTTTCTCATAGTCGGAAGGATTCACAATATTCTTGATCCGCTCCGGTTCAGTCTCCTTAGCATCATTCCGGAATTCACTCCACGAGGACTCTTGTCCTGGTCTAGTCATCCCAATGGCTGGAAGATTTCCCTCCAAAATCTGTTGGCGGATCCAGTCAAAAGAGAGTGGAACATCCATCTCTCCCATGGATCTGTCTTCTGGAGGTATACTCAGAATCTCGACCAAGGGTTCTTCCGTCGCGATTTCCAAGGTAGGTTCCGGAAACTCAAAATCAGTTTCCGTCAGAGACGTGAAATAACTTGGGACAGAATTGGAATCTTCTGGATCTGACCAATCGGTGGTGTATCCGTCTGATTCACTGGTTTCTCCCATATTATCTATATGTTTCCAAGGAATCCGGGTGGCTGGTTTTCCTACCACAAATTCCTTGGCTCCCCAATCCACTAGGGCTCTGGCCGTATACAGCCATGGCCTTCCGAGTAACATAGGAAAGGGTCTTCCCTTAGTTACCCGGATTACTACGTAGTTTAGGAGATACGTCTCCTTTCCTATCCGGGTCGGAACTTTTGATAGTCTGCCGACCGGATGGACTCGGGATTGATCCGCCATCCGTAATACTTGGGTTGTCGCCTGGAAAGCTATGTACCCGAGGTCAAAAGCCGTATCTTCCAACATAAGGTTGACTCCGGATCCGCCGTCCACTGGAACTTTGGGAACGATGCATCCTCCCACTTCCACTTCCAGTTCCGGTACTCCGTAATCTTCCATTCCTGAGAAGTTGACTGCAACTGAAGGCAGCTTCAATCTTCTCTTCCGTCTCTTTGTCCAAGCTTCTCGGATCAGCCTTTGGTAATTTATGTTGTCATGGAGTAATTGTCCAATGGTCACATTCGCCTTCTAATCCTTTACGTCTTGTACAATATCATACTCATCCACTTTCAAATTTGGATTGATAAAAACCGGAATATCATTGAAGGTAACTTTCCGTGCTACTGGTTCCGGAGTCATGACGAAAGAACCCAGATTCTTCCGTATTTCCTGGCTGATGTCGATGGGAATAGTATAATGTTCTACCCTTTTTTCTAACTCTACTATGGGTTGGATAGGTTCTATCCGGACCGAGTGATCAGAATCACTCAGATCCGTATCTCTGAATCTGGTTCTTTCTCTTCCTCTCCGTTCCCTATTTCTATATTTTTCTTCCCGGTTTTTGGTGGAACTCCGGGTTGATACTCTATGCACAGGTTCCTCTCGCTCTTCCGGAAGTTCCACCCTTGATTGTCATTTTTCCGGATTCTCAATTCCGATAGTAGAACCGTAATTAAGAGCGGTCTGATCTCTCGAGGGAACCTCTACCTGTCTATAGATGGTACGAACTTGCTGTGGTTTTGGACACTCATTACTTCCATGTCCATACTCAAGGCAGTTTTGACAAGGGAGGGGTAAGGGTACTCCTTGCCCATGTCCCTTATGAGGACAACTATTGGCGTAATGTTGAGGACTACCACACGAAAAACAAGTCCCAGGTGGAAACCGGGAAGGTGGGTAATTACCTTGGCTAGGTCCGGCTGTTGCATTATGTAGATTTGTCCGGACCGGTTGTTGTGGCATCCGTCCTCTTCCGTATCCCGTCTGGATCTGAAAAACCGGATTGACCCGTTCTTCATATTCTCCTTCCGTATCCGGTAGTGTGTAATACACTCCTTCCTCATCCATAAAGTGAATCTGCTTCGGTGGTCCTTGACTGCACTCGCTCGCGTAATGGCCGGGTCTCCCACACCTGGTACACCAAACATTTGCACGAGTTGTTGGCACCGTGCGTCTTGGCATCCGGTGTTCCGCCAAGTTGACCTTGATTGCCTCCAAGGATTCTTGAATACTCCTCATGAATTTCTTGGAGTCATCATCCTCGACCTTCACCTTGACTGTTTTCCGGCTAACCCTCTCATTCTTGCCGCGTGTCATTCTCCTACTGCTGGATGCTTCCGGCTCACTTCCGGAACTGTTGGTATCCGTAGCTGATGCATCAGTTTCGGTTCCGGAACTTGCAGTCTCGGAGTCAGAAAACTTCCGTCTTCTTCTCTCTCTTCTCTCGTACTTCTTGCTCCGTCCTTTGTCCATCTTATCGCTCTTTTTGACGGATCTTCGTAAAGATTGGGCAGAGTTCTCGTAATTCTAGGCGGATTCCATCGCCTCTAGTAAAGTAGTGGGCCGGCTTTGACGGATTTGGAACGCCATTTCTTCCGGAATCCTGCCACATACCATTCCACCTGTATACTCTGAGCTATGTCTATAGTTAGTTTCTTAATCAGAGCTTTTACTCTCTGTCCATACTTCCGGACCGACTCATTAGTATGCATCGTAACTTTGCTCAGTTTTCCCAATGCTCTAGCTTCTCCCCCAACTTCCCTAAATGTTCGGAGGAACAATTCAGTAAGACGATTCCAGTTGTTCCGGGTAAGTTCCGGAACGTCTTGATACCATTGCAGGGCTTCTCCTTTCAGTAAGCCTTGGAATATCCTCTGTCTGGCGGCTGGGTCCTCCTGGTTCGCGGCAGCAGTGGCCTCGAATTCTCCCATCCAATCATCTACATCCTTGCTACCATCCCCTCTGAATCTACTATACCGTAGACGGGTGGTAGTCACCATGATCTCTGCTTCTTCAGCAGAGGAATCTTCCTCAGAAGATTCGGATGCTACCTTCTTTTCCGGTTCCTCTACAACGAGTTCCAGTTCAGGGGCTGGTTTCGGATTGGCAACTGGATCCGGAAGATTCTCTGGTCTCACTTTCTGATGAGGAACGTGTACCAGATCTTCTTCCGACTCTGTCGCGGGAATTCCGTGTACCACTACTCTTCTACCAGTTTCGTTTAATCGCTCAGAACGACGACCTGCAGGAGTTCTTCCTTGTGGTCTACTCATGAAGTCTACAACTAATGACACTTTCCGATTCTACTCTTTTCTGCTCCCGGATTTTAAAAATCCGGAAGTAAGAAAAACTCTCTTGTTCTTCCGTCACCGTCCGAACTATTCCAAACTCAACGCAAGCTATCAGAGTCCCCGGCAGCGGCGCCAAAATGTCGTACGCGTAATCTAGGGGTAAGCACCTTTAACACACAATTGTGGTTAGATGACACGGAAAATCGTCCCAGGGACTCTACTATGTTGCTATGAATTTGGATTTAATCGGATTATCTCTAAAACACACCAAGGGAACCTAAAACCTCTCTTTCCCTCTTCCGGAACTTTACTTCTTTCCGGTTTCTAATCCGGATCCGTCCTTTTCCGGAATCCGGATACAGTAACTCTTCAGTTTGTAATACCCCTGTTTTACCTTCAGGGGGTCCGCTTTTACTATTTGAAGGGGCAGGGACTCCACCACTTATCAGTTACACAATCTAACACCTACAAAACAACCTAAGACACTCAACAGTAGGGTTGTCATAACGGGCGAGTTAGGGTCATCGGACGTCCCGGACCGGACGGACGGTCCGGACCAACTGGATGGCCTCAATTTCTCAAAGTTGTGGAATTTTTTTCAATGACACGTCAGCTTGGACAGCTGGATCCAGGGGCGGGGACTTCTTCAGTCAGGGCGCGGACTTCTTCAGTCAGGGCACGGACTTCGGCGCGTGAGGGCGCGGACTCCTTCAAGCAAGGTGGGGACATCAGTGTGAGCGTCAGGGCGCGGACTCCTTCATTCAGGGCGCGGACTTCAGCGCTTCAGGGCGCGGACTCATCGAATCAGGGCGGGGACTTCAGTGTGAGCATCAGGGCGCGGACTCCTTCAAGCAGGGCGCGAACTTCGGCTAGCAGGGCGCGGACTCCTCGAAGCAGGGCGGGGACTTCTGTGTGACAGTCAGGGCGCGGATTCCTTCAGTCAGGGCGCGGACTTCAGCGCGTCAGGGCGCGGACTCCTTCAAGAAGGGCGGGGACTTCACTGTGACAGTCAGGCCGCGGACTCCTTCAGTCAGGGCGCGGACTTCAACGCGTCAAGGCGCGGACTCCTTCAAGAAGGGCGGGGACTTCAGTGTGACAGTGAGGTCGCGGACTCCTTCAGTCAGGGCGCGGACTTCAGCGCGTCAGGGCGCGGACTCCTTCAAGCAGGGCGGGGACTTCACTGTGACAGGCAGGGCACGGACTCCTTCAGGCAGGGCGCGGACTTCAGCGCGTTAGGGCGCGGACTCCTTCAGGCAGGGCGTGGACTTCAGCGCGTTAGGGCGCGGACTCCTTCAGGTACGGCGCGGACCTGAACGTGAGTGGGAGGGCGCAGACGGGCAATGGTGGATTAAATTTATGTGTTCTACAATATATATATATATATATATATATATATATATATATATATATATATATATATATATATATATATATGTATAAAAAAAATTCGGAACAAATAGGAGACCCCACTGCATTAAAAAGAACCAGTAACTGGAATGTATTTTACATGATTTCCCCACCAAGGTTTCCAGGAGGCCCATCAAATACAAAATACACAAAAAAAATACAGGTAGGCTGCAATGTTTGTGATAACCAAAATAGTTTATAAAATTCATGCATTGCAAAGTACAATATCAATACAATGAATCTATACTTCCAAAATACGCTCACTTTCTCTGTTTCTCATAGGTTATTCAAACGACTCGACCTACGAACTTTTTGGGCACTTGGATTCGCTGCATTAGCATCTCGAACAACAACATCATCATCCTCTGGTGCCTCGTCATCGGCATCTTCATTGCTGTCATATTCATCTTCTGCTTCACCACTGTCGGTGGTCCAATGTTCCTCAACTTCCGAGTTTTCATTTCGAAGCTCTATAGTTGTTTGGCCATGAGTACGTTTGCGCTTCAACCTCTTGTGTCGTTGTGCGTTGGGGTCTTCTGCATCAGAATTTATAGTAGGCCCACCTGGAATTGTTCGAACAACAAATGCCGGAGTTGACCGGCTAGGTCCTGGTACATATGTACTTAGGAACGGTTCTATCACCCTATTTGGATCTCTTGCTCCAATTCCGAGGGGTGAACGATTAGCATGCCTTGGCGATGATGCTTCTCCAATATGCAGATCTTCTGTTCGTCCTCGGCCTGTACTCCCTCCACGGCCTGCAGCTCTACCATGGCCTCTCATCCGTCCACGGGCTTGTTGATATTGACCTACTTCATGATGAACGGAGGGCCGAGGGGCCACAGGTGGTCTACCACGTGAAACTCTTTGCAGAGTCAAATCAACATTTCCCACTGAGCCTAATCCTTCTTGAGGAAGTCTTTGGATGGCATTGGAAATTGTTTCTGAAGATGGATCTAGGGAATGTGGCACTTGTGTACCATGTTTAGAAATAGCAGGATGGCCCGCAACTGGAGCCGGTACAGGGGCAATGTCTTCGGGTGGTTCTACAAAAGCAAAAACATCATCATGGTCCACATGCTCTGGATCAAAAGGCCTTCTCATGTTACCAGCCGGTTGATTTCTTGCAAAAGGGCGTGGCACTCTTGCATTTCTAACGTTTCTATCATGCTGTCTTTCTAGAGCTCTAATGTTACGAGTTGCTGGTTCCACTCCCGTAGGGCGTGTATTGCCATCTCGATTGTGAGAAGATCCTCCATGATTTGGATTCGCATTCCTCCCCTTGTTTCTCTCGCCATTTTCATGTCCACCACCATTTCCATTTCCACCACCATTTCCATTTCCACCACCATTTCCATTTCCACCGCCATTTCCACCGCCATTTCCTGGAGGGAGGTTGTCATCATCGTCGTTGTTGTTGTGGGAAATACCATCATCAACGTTATCGTCATTTGGATTGTCGGTCTCCAAAGAAGACGACAAAGCTGGGACTTCTACAACCCCTTCATTTTGAGGAAGTGGAGGTGAAAGACTACGACGAGGATTTGGTGGTGGTGGTCCCCTACGACCACGAAGGAGTTCCTCCTCTCCATCATCAGCATCTCCATAGTAGTTCCGTGCTTCTTCGAGGTGATCGGCTCCTTGCCTCCAAAGATCTGGGTTTGCCGGATACTCTTGAGCTCCTCGGTTGGCTTCCCATCAACCTCTTCTTCTTCCTCTGATTGCAGTGCGTCAAATTCCCGATTGCGTTCATTCATCGGGATCGGTCCAAGGGCATCTGGATCAGAATCCTCTGAGTACATATTCGCATCATACCAACGAACTGGATCGGCTCCTGGTCGTTGGCGAAGTATACGGCTATTGGTATAAATATATACCAGGGACTCTGCCTTTTCAGGGGCCAATCGATTTCGGATCTTATTGTGAACAAAAGAATACATACTCCAATTCCTTTCACAGGAGCTGGCGGAACACGTGAGGGATAAAACACGCACGGCAATTTTCGAAAGAGCCCGATCTCCAACCCTGTGCCACCATTGGTGGGGAAGCATTTGTGTCGCACGGATGTTGGGTGTCTCAGCTGGACTGTAGGGTCCAATACCCTCCTCGAATTCTGTTAATTCCGCCATCACATCATCAAAATTGACACCCAGGTTCCCCATCATGTTGCGGATGACTCTGTACAATGCACGTAGGGCAGTTCGATCTTCCCTGAGCGCCACGTTATCCAAGAGGTATGGATTCAAAAGGGCCGCTGCGTAGTGTGTATCTTCAAAAACCATGTGCCATCTTGCACTGAAAGATTCTTCCAAAATGACTGCTATGTCATCACGTAAGCTGAAAGGTGGTTCTCTTAAAGAAAACACATGCCCTCGCAAATTGTGCATTACGAGCTACGCCCGACCCATGGCTGGTTCTCGTCCATCAAACACACGCAAAGCCTTCAATACGTCTTCAGTCATGTACACATAATTCACACACCGTTGCCAGAAAGCCACATCTTCAATGGTTCTTTTGACATTACGTGAAGCAGTAGCTGCTTGCGGTCCATTTTGTTCATTCCTTAGGGTATCAAAGAAATTTAGAACACGTGGGTGGTTATTCAACCGCTCCAAGACTCCTCTGAGTTTCACCAATCGCTGCAACATGAGGAAATTACAAGCGAAGCGGGTTTCGCTAGGCACTACGAGTTGCAGATTCGGACTCAACTCGTGGAAAACCGACATAGTCGCATGATGGTTTCGAATGTATTGGCACAATCTTTTTGCCCTGGCAATTAAATCGGAAAATTCTTGGACTTTGGCCCAGTCTTCCAACATGAGATCTAGTGCATGTGCCATGCAGCCTTGCGCAAAAATATGCGGGTATGTGTTAGTGATGTCCTTCAATGCGCCAAGCATGTTTGCTGCATTATCTGTGCACACTTGTGTTACATATTTGGGACCCACCTTCTCAATGTACACGTTCATTTGGTCCGATATGTAGCGCATGGTTTTCTTTTGCGAGGTAGTATCAATTGACTCCAAAAATACATCACCTGTGGGGCATGACATCATCACATTCATGAGGGGTCTCCGATTGACATCATCCCAACCATCGGTGCATATCGACACCCCGTAGTGCTTGACAGCAAATCCAACCTTCTCTTGAATCTGCTTCTCAATTTGCAACCTCCTCGGTTCAATCAAATTAGTCCTAAATTGATGGTAAGAAGGTGGACTGTATTCAAACTTCGCCACTGAGGTTGCCCTCACCGCTTCAATGAAGGCTGGATGCCTTGCCACATTAAATGGCACATTCGCTTCATAGAAAAAACTTGCCCACTTCTCATCCAACTCCTTCCTCTTTGCAATGTTGAATGCGTCCGCCATGCGTTGTTGACGTAATGATCCAGATCTCGTAGAATTGGATCCAGCAAGACTATTTGACGTTTGTAGAATATCAATTCCTTCTTAAACGTTTGCCCCTTCTTCCGCTCTTCCACCATTGATCCCACCCGTCACCTCATTTTCAGTGGCTTCACTTGAACTTGCAAGAGGAGTTGCTCTAGATGGCGCACTTTGAATTGGTTCTCCTTCATACATGTCCCCGACATCGATTCGTAGCGGGACAAATCCTGCACAATTGGCAAATCTATGTCGCACTGGACGAAGCATACTTCGACAAATTGACCTCTCCGATTTGGAGCCATATCCAAAGTGTGCAAAAGCACGCTCACGTTTGTAACTGAAGGTCCCAGCACAGAAAACACAAGTCACTTTAACCCCATTCTCTGTAAACTGAAGCCACGGCTCCCATTCCTTGGTCTGCTTCCTTTGACTTGCCATTGCGTTCAACGATCCAAGGATATTTTCTTCCGTCTTCCTCCTCCTTTATATTGAAGTTAAAAGGATCCAAGATATACCAAACACAGTATCAGTAACAGCAGTTAGCGCTACTCCACTGCTTGAACTGATTTTGACATCACCTCAGCAGCAAACTAGGGCCATCTGCCACCCAAGTAGACTCACAAGGAGCTCAAAATGAATTGAAGTCCAAGAAATAGAGGCCAGGTGACAAATGTGGGGAATGCTGGGTCTTCCTTTCCTTTATATACTTAGCGGTTTAGGGGGCACGGACGTCTTTGTCACCAAAGTATAGGGCGCGGACTTGAAGTCAGGGCGGGGACTCTAAGTCAGGGCGGGGACTCTAGGGCGGGGACTCGAAGACAGGGCAGGGACTCCAGGGCGGGGACTCGAACGCGCGGACTCCAGGGCACGACTCCAGTACAGAAATGCAGGTGTGCTCACGGGGATGCATCAAAAAGTACGTTGACCTTCGCCATCCTTAATGGTCTGGGAAGATTGTGTCCCTCCTTTTCATGGAAAAAAAGGAACATTAAATGTCGTCACGCCCCCAAATTCGTGGGCAAAGAAAATGGCTTTCACTCCCCAATGTTTTCGCTGAATGAATTGTGCTAGGGCGCGGACGCAGGGCGCGGACTCTGGGGCGGACAATTCACACAAATGGAGGAACTTGAGAGAGCGCAGCTCAATCTCAGACTCCATGGAATGGACTCAAAATCAGGGCGCGAACTCGAAGTCAGGGCGCGGACTTGAAGGCAGGGCGGGGACTCCAGGGCGGGGACGTACTTGTCCAGCCCAGGAAGCATGACTTTGAAATGCGCTTGTGCTTGACATCCTTCAACCGCCTTTTCCTTAGAGCGGGGGAAGCATTAATTTTAGCCTCAACAAATTCTGACAAGACAATGAAAGCAAGATGCCGAATAAAGAGCTCCACGGCCTAAGATTTAGAAGAAACTCCATGGAAGAGCATGTCCCCTTCGTTGTGATGAAAGGTATTAGGAAAACTCTCCTATCCCAAGTTTGTGCCATTCATTCGAGGTCGGATCTTTCTCTCTCCTTTTTTTTGGGCTTCATTCCTAGAACTCTCCCATTCCAACTTATTCTAATTTTTTTTCTTTTGGTTGAATCATTCTTTTTTCTATTTTGTTCCTAAAACTCTTCCATCTCAAATCAAAGCCAAATGTTCATTTTTGGTTCCATCATTTCTTTCCCTATTTATTTGGATCATTCCTAAAACTCTCCCATCCCAATTCATATTTTTTGGGTTGTTTTGTTGAATGATCTCCTTTTCTAATTTGTTTTGCTTCAAAACTTAGCAAGTCTCTTTTGTAGTATTCTTCCAACACCATGCCGATCTTTGTTTGTTGAATCATGCCCTTTCCTACTTCATTTTTGCTTATTTCTTGAAGTTCTACCACCTCAATTCAAAGCCATAATTTATTTGTTCCATCATTCTCTTTTTTTTCGTTTTTGTTTCTGCTTCATTTCTAAAATTCTTCCATTCCACCTCAATGCCCCTTAGTTTTTTTGGCTACATGAACTCCTTAAGCACTTTGTTTTCAACTCAATGCCATTTTATTTTTGTTCCACCATTCCCTTTCCTAATTTGTTTGGCTTCATTAATTCCTAAAACTCTTTAATTCCAATTGCATGCCAATAGTTATATGTAGAATCATTCGATTCTCTATTTTTATATACGTTCCTATTTTTTTCCTTCTTTAATTCCTAAACTCTTTTATTCCAAGTCTATGCCAATCTTTTTTTATTTAGTCATTCCCTTTCCTATATTTGTTCTTTGCTTCGTTCCAAAAACTCTTCCATCCTAAATCATTGCCATTCTTGATTTGTTGAATCATTCCCTTTCTTATCACTTTTGCTTCATCCATAAACAAATTCTTCCATCCGAAGTTCCGAACTCAATGCCATTTGTTTTTTAATCCATTATTCATATTCCTATTGATTTTTTATTTCATTCTTGTCTTAGAACAATGAGAAGTTACAAGTTATAGTTTGTTCTTCATGTAAAGGGATTCATTTTTTGGAATACTTGGCACAAGGGACTCTTTTTTAATTGAATGTACAGTACCCTCCAAGAACTCTTGCAACCCCATGTCTAGTTCTCATCCGAGTAGTTTGATTACAAATCAAACTCATGGTAGGTAAATTTAGATATTTGATTGAGATTTTTTGCCCCAAACTAGGTGAGTCATGCACCTTGTTGTAACTCATTCCACTTCTTAGAAAAATCTTTCTTTGTGAAAGGTGGTTGATTTTGAAAACACTAAGCTAAATTTAAAGGGACAATGCTAATTTGAAAATTTCATTGTAGAAGATCATAGGTAGTGGATTTCAACCGGTTTTGCGGTTGAGAGGATCAGCATTAGTGCATGCATGCTTCTAGTGATTGTTGCTTGTAGACATAGCCTAGAAGTTTTGTGAGAAAAAATTAATGTTTGTCTAAAATATTGTATATATGATGTTGCTAGAAGTTCTATAAGCAAACTTGTGAAGTTCTAAGCAATGTTGGTCAACTTTGCACCATGACATAATGTAAAATTCATTGAGTGGCCACCAAATTCTTTTGACCTTAATCCTATAGAGAATTTATAGAAGCAAGTCAAAGATCGAGTACAAAAAAGATGTAGATCCTACAACAATGACTAAATGTGGACATTAGTGAATATGGCATGCAAGGATATACCTCAAGAAAGTATTCAAAAGTCAATTTCTACGATGCCAAACCAAATCAAAGCTAAGATAGCAGCTCAAGGTGGTAGTACTTGATGGTAGTAGGTGTAACACTTTGTTGCAAAGTCGTTGCTAGTCAGCGAGACATACTGTAAAATTCATGATATAGTAGGCTTCTACAATACCATAGCTTCCTAATGATATCCTATTTGACAATATTTATTCAAATGTTTTTGAATACATGACCTTTGCCTTGAACATGTATGAAAGGAAATTGCAAAATACATTAAAGCCAAATAGACAAAAAATTTACCTACATAGTGTGCATCTTTGTAATATGAAAGATGTGAACAATGATGTTTCCTAAATATATATGCAATCAAATCTTAAAAAATCATCATACACATTTTTTAATTAATTATTATGTAATATCGTGAAAAATAAATAAAATAATTCACCAAAAATGGAGTTTCTATTTTTAGACATTGAAATTTCCTATGTTGGTGAAGGTTCCATAAAGCAATAGATTTAATAGGATACTTTTCATAGTATGTTCTTAAAATAAAGTTAAAAAGGAAAATTTGAAGGACTTCATAATGGGGTTGCAAGACTTTTTGGAGGGTACTGTACAATAGGGCGGGGACTCCATGGTGGGGACTTCAAATAAGGGTGGGAACTCGAAGTCAGGGCGGGGACTCTAGGGCGGGGACTCGAAGTCAGGGCGGGGACTCGAAGTCAGGGCGGGGACTCCAGGGCGGGGACTCGAAGGCAGGGCGGGGACTCCAGGGCAGGGACTAACTCGTCCAGCACAGGAAGCAAGACTTTGAAATGCGACATCCTTGAACCGCCCTTTTCCTTGGAGAGTGGGAAGCATTAATTTAGCCTCAACAACTTATTTTGGATTCTGACAAGACAATGAAAGCAAGATGCCGAATAAAGAGGTCCATGGCCTAAGATTTGGAAGAAAATCCATGGAAGAGGATGTCTCCTTTGTTGTGGTGAGAAATGTTTTTCCTTACTTCTTCTAACACTTCAAACTACTTTGAACAAACATATCATTTAGGTTGTAAAAAACAATGTAAATTCTTTGATTTAGGAAATGTTTAGGACACTTTGAGGAAATATTTAGTAAATGTTTAATCAATATTTTTGAAATGTAGTGTACTAGATAAAAGGATAAAACTGCATTGTATTTGAAATGAAAGAAATAGTAGGGGAGTTATTTAAAATTCTAGGCCTTCAATATGCAACTGCAATTTTTAATTCCATCATTTCCTTTCCTAATTTTTCGGGCTTCATTTCTAAAAGTCTTCCATTCTAAGTCACTGTCCTTTTGGGGGGGGCATCATTCCCTTTCCTATTTTTTTCCAGGAATTAGCACAAGTCTCCCATCCCAGCTTGTCAATTGTATGGCATTCTTTTTGGGTTGGATCATTTTGTCTTCTTTTTCTGTAGATGCTTCATTCGTAAGATTCTCCCATCCCAAATTATATTTAATTTTTTTGGTTTAGTTGAATCATTCCTTTTTCTATTTTATTCCTAACAATCTTCCATCCCAATTTTCAATTCATCTTTTTTTGTTGAATCATTTCCATCTCTATTTTGTTTTCGCTTATTTCCTGAAGTTCTCCCACCCCAAGTCCCCAACTCAAAGACACCATTTTTTTCTTCATTAATTCATAGAACTCTTTTATGTGAACTCCATGCCAATATTTATTCATCCAACTCACTTCCTTTCCTATTTTTTTTCTTCATTAATTCCTAAAATTGTTTAATCCAATGGTAAGCATTTTTTTTTTGCTTATTTCCTTTCCTATTTGTTTTATTTATTAGCACAATTATTCCATCCTAAGGGATTCCCTAAATTTTTTTCTTTATGGTACGAAATTGAAGTCTATCCATTCACTTCCCATTTTTCATATGACATAAGAGGTAATGTGAAACAATATTTGTTTCATATTTCTTTCACATTTGTTTGTTTTTATTAGCAACATTTAAAATGCACTTACATTTCTTTCCCTTCCTAATCTTTGTAAAATTCATTAGCAAAATGCCAAAATGGCTCCATTCCATCATGAGCCCGAAGGCCATTTAAATAATTTAATTTTTGTATTACCTAAGCCCTTCTTATTTTTTGTTAGTGATTTGCAAGATTATTGTATCCCAAATAGATGCCTTTTTTTTGGGTATATCATTTACTTCCTAATTTTATTTGAACTTCATTTGCAACATTATCCCATGCCATCCCAATGGCCAATGCCCTTTATTTTTTGTATATCATTCCCTTTCCTATTTCTTTGGGATTCATTCCCTTATCAAATGTTTCTTGGGATTCATTCCCTTTCCTTTTTGGGGGGGATTCTTTCCCTTTCCTAATTTTTTGGATTCATTTCTTTTCCAATTTTTTTTAGATTGATTAGCAAAATTGTTACATCCCAAGTTATATAAAAACTAAATGGCATTATTATTCTCTTCCTAATTTTTCTCCAACTCAATGCCAATTTTTGGCATTCAGTTTACCTTCCTACTTTTTTTGTGCTTCATTAGCAAAATTGCTCCATCTAAAATTCTCAATCAAAGGCCATTTAAATTTTGTATTCTCTAAACCCATTCTAATTTTTTTGGGCTTTATTTGTCACGTTATTCTACCCCAACTAAATGCCATTCATTTTTAAGTAGGTAATTACTTCCCTATTTTTTGCTTTTCTCTATCATTCCTTTGCCTATTTTGCAAGTGAATTTTTACCTATTTCAATCCCTATTGGTGGGGAGTTCCATCATTCCTTTGCATATATATATTTCCATCAAGGCATTAATGACATTTGAAAAGCGTTTTTTCCCCTAATTTCAAGTTCGGGCCACTTCGTGCCTTCGTGGTCCGTCCAACCTTCCCTACTTCTATTCATTGAGTGGAAATTGGGAATGAATTGTACTCCAATTCAATGACATTTCATTTCATGGTATAAATAATTTTAATATGTATGAAGTCCACAAGTCCATTCAAATTTCAAATGAGTATGTGCAAAAAATAAATGAAGTCACTTTGGGCAAAATCATTCAAAACAAAATCAAATATATTTCATATGCATAGTGTAATACAAAGTAGGAAAGTATATAAGCCTATATAATATTATAGTGCTAGGAAAATAAGTCTTCTAAGAAAACCTAAGTTCACTAGCTAAAACACTCAAAACTATACTCAAAACTATACTTAGTCCATGTTCATTGGACTACTTGCACTGCCACTTGGTCCAGCCTCATTGTCATGTGTCCCGGCGCGAATTGGAAGGTCTTCATCTATTCCCAAACAAAGTCTACGAACTGCGGATCGAGTTCTCCTCACTGGTCCGTCTTCCTCTAAAAGAGCCTTCAATATTTGTGATTGCTTGAGGCTTTGAAGACATTGGAGAGTTCCCGGGCTATGTTGTTCCAACAAGAAGTCCATCCCATCATTTCGAAAGGTTTCTCGCCACTCTGACTCCGATAGTTGTGCAAGTTCAGCAGGGTCTGGCATGTCAATGTCTTCCCCCCTCCGCATCCCCTGGTCGTCAGTAATGCGAACTCCATCAACGCCCCACAACCATCCAAGAGGATGAGGTCCAAATTGAAAGTATTCTTATGCCTCATTCCAATGCCCATTGAAGCATTGGAAGAAGAAATTCCGTCGTCCTTGGCTAAAGTTGTCCTTCAATGGAACCAAGTGGTGGCACACCTCCACAATTTGAGCCGGATCTTTTTTCCAACCCCATTCGGTACAAAGTTGTTGTTTGCCCAACGAATGGATGTTCAATTTCCAACTCCACACCAAGTCTATTCCCCACTTCTGAGAATGATCAGGGGCATTTTCAGCATTGAATTCCCAATGCGGTGGCATGTAGGGAACTAATCCAAACAACTCATACAAGCGCTTATGGAAAGGAGCCTTGCATAGTGAACAACGTCGACGGACAATCATCAAGCTAATTAGGCAGAATGGGTGGTACAAATGTTCACACGTGCCTAAGTGCATTCCACCTTCCGAGCCAAATGGATTAAGGCAAATGGGACATGTAGTTCCATCGTGTACGAAGGTTGAAGGGTTTGGCCACAGTAGTAATGGATTGCCTTCATGGTCCACGGCAGAGCCAACTTCATTCTTGAAATCCCAATCATGTTTGGACCAGTCGATGGTTGTTTGTCCACCAGCAATGTCAATGGTTGCCATTTCATCCATGTTGAAATGATCATCCACCAGGGCCCACGATGTCAAACCAAAAACCCTCTCTTGATTGTGTGCGCCGTAATTGTGGTCAATTTTTTTGAATTCCTCCACCATTTGCCTAGTCCTGTCAACACTGAAGACACATGCCAACTTCCATTGGTAATACTGCTCCATCAATGCATGCAATTGATTTTTCAATGTCAAATTCATTGCAAGCGCGTCCGTCAGTTGGATACTTTGGTCCACTGGCCCTGCTGCACCTACATTTGCGGGTAATTCTCCAAAGGACAAAGAATCATCCTGAGTATCCATTGTTGCACCAACTTCTGTAGGTTCCAATGGAATTTGAGAATTATTTGAAGGCCCTTGCGCTTCCCCTTGTGGATCTTGACCACGATTGGCCAATGTTGCTGCCTCAAGAGCGTGCCGAAGTACCTCCATCTCATGTTGTTGTTGATTGATAATGTTGTCCTTCTCTTGCATGTCTTCTCTCATTTTGTTAACATCATTATACAAAGAATGCAATTCCTCATTCTTCTCATTCACTTCAATCAACAAACCCTGGATTCGGTTTGTAGCAGCTGTAACATCCATTATTCCTACCACTGGTTCGTCAATAGGTGGCACCTGTTCCTCCACAACATTTTCGTGTAAAACCTCAGCAGTTTGACGCGAAGCCCTCCTCTTTTTAGCTCGTAGTAGTTGAATTCTATGGCTGACTACAACTGGTACACGAGATCCATCTGAGTCGTCGTCCGTAGATGAGTCTTCAGTGTCATATCTTCGTGGTGCTTGAACCTGCGTATTTGTTTTCCCTAGACCACCTTCCGGGTATCTTTTTACCCCCCTTGGAATGAATCCATTTGCTGGAGTAGGAATATTGACATTTTCTCCCATTTGCTTCAAAGTTGACCAATCCACTCTCTTGTTCAACTTCAGCTCCGCATAGACCCCTCGTGCAAGGAAAAGTTGCACTTCATTGCGTATGACGTTTGAGAGAGCATACAACACTTGGTACACCTCAATGCATCGGTTTGTAAACTCTTCGTCTAGGCAATATTTTAAATTTGCCTTGTGGAAGCGTCTGTGACAGTTGTGTCGCTCTTCCGGGAACAACTTGTCTATGTGGCACCACTCAATGTAATTGGCGCAGTCATCATATGTCCATGGTTCAAGCACGCCCTCCCACCCCCTGAATGCAAGCTTGTCAGGGTTTCGTAGAACATGTAGTCGCTTGCGATGTTTGTTTCCGGCTCGTGGTCGGGTCCTATCTCGTTCTTCCTTGGTCATTCTTGGTGGTGTATCCATTTTTGTAGAAAAAAGCAAAATCCTCCACGTGGCAATCAAGTAGACCCCGCACAACGCTCACAACCAGCTCAATGAAGAGATGGAAGGCTAAGAGTATGCAGGGCGGGGACAAATGAGGCGGAGACAGCCTTATATAGTTGTAGCTGGGGGACGCCAGGGCGGGGACTCCATCGAGTTGGGGCGGGGACTCCTCCGAGTGGGGGCGGGGACTCCTCCGAGTGGGGGCGGGGACTCCACCGAGAGGGGGCGGGGACTCCAGACAGTGGGGGCGGGGACTCCAGACAGTGGGGGCGGGGACTCCAGAGAGTGGGACTGGGACTCCAGAGAGTGGGGCGGGGACTCCAGAGAGTGGGGCGGGGACTCCAAAGAGTGGGCGCGGACATGATTTAAATATACAAAGTTAATGTGCTTAGACATATTTCCATTTTCTAAGGTAGAAGGCTCGAAAAGAGTTTTGGCATTAAGAACTGCCCCTATAAGTGGTTGTAGAATGGACATGATGCAGTTTTCAAATTGACCTCAAAAGACAAAAAGGAAGGAAGGAAAAAAACATTCTTTATCACAAGAGCCAATCATTATCTTTGCTATCCCCATTTTTCTTTAGAATTGCAATATGAAGGACGTAAGAATATAAATAGGGACCTAGGACACATCTCCTTTGAAAATTTATAATTAATTCAATAATGTTTAAAAAAATATGAAACCGATTGGGCTACATTCCTCATCAATTTTTCTTGGTTTCAAGGATGAGCTTAAAAATATTCCCATGTAAAGAAATACTGTAGAAATGCGAACCAGCCCTTAGATGAGTGATTTCTGAGCCTTCTACATTACTCCATGTTCTAAGTGACTCTAGCAGTCCATATTGAGATTTAATGTTAGATCATATCACTCTAACACCCCAATAATTTCCATATCCTAATCAATCCACCATTCCATATTTTTTTTGGGTGTTAAATTGCTTCATTATAAGTTTGTAACCCCCAAACCACTTCCATGTCCAAATCACTCCACTATTCCATAGATTTTTTGGATGTTACATTATTTTATAGTGACACCCAAATCATTTCCATATAAGAAAGCACTCCACCATTCATATTTCTTTTAATGTTAGATTATTTAAGTCCGTAAAAATAATTCCCCCCGCTAAAAATCCTAAAATAAATTGGTATGCTTTTCTAAAGCTTTGGTCACTCCATCTCCCCTTTTAGACATTGATTTTTAAAGCACACTTCCATTTCAAGTGATTGCCATAATTTTTCTGGTATTTTCATTCTCTTCCCTATTTTGTGGGCATCATTACCAAAAAAAATTATTTGAATTCAATGCCACTTGTGTAAGGTGGAATGATTTTTTTTTCCCGCTATTAGCAAAATTGTTCCATCCCAACTCGAGGCCATTTATTTTTGAATGATCATTCCTATTAATTTCATTTTTTGCTTTTATTAGCCAAGCTCTTTCATCTAAAGGAAATTCCATTTACTTTTTGTGGTAACGCAAATCTATCCGAACTAAATGGTAAATTTTTTGGGGTGTTAGTTGAAATCACTTTGACACACTATTTTTTGTGGGTCTATGTCTCTCACAAAATTATTCCATACCAACCCCAAGCCATTTCGGATTTGTTCCATGATTTCCTTTCCTATTTTTTTTTTCATTAATGAACAAAGGAGTTCCCATGCCAACTCTATGTCATTCCTTTTGGCTTGGATGATTATCTTTTTTTGTTCGCTTCATTCCTAAAACTCTCCCATCCCAACTCATAGTTATTTTTCTTTTTTTTGTTCAAACATTCCATTTTCTATTTTGTTTTCGTTCATTAAGTGAGAAGACTATTTTATTCGAGTTCATAGTTTAGCTTTATTCGTTCAATCTTTCCTTTCCCTACTTTATTTTTTTCTAATTTACTAAAGTTCTTCCACCTCAACTCAAAGCCATTAATCTTATTTTTGGGTTCCATCATTCCCTTTCCTTTTCTTTTTTTCGTTTTATAATTTTTAATTTTTTTGAACCTTTTTTTGTGTTCATGATTAAAATTATCCCAATGTACTTCAATGTTATTCTTTTTTTTGTTGGATCATTTATTTTATTTTGGGGGGGCTTCATTAACTTCTAAAATTGTAAAACATAGACATAGTGAAAAGATAAAGTGTATGTATTTTTATACCAAACTATTGCATTCACTATTTTTATAAAAGTTTTATCATCAATTCATAGAACTCATAAACATGCAATGAGAAAGAACAATGACATAACAGGTTAATATATTCACATGAGATTTTGAATGTACAATGCATCCGACTTCATATATATTTGAGGTGTTTGGCAATTGCGAAGTACATACACATGGTCCTCTATGAGGATGATTTACCTTCTATGCCTGAACTATATGCTAAGCTACAAAAAGTAAAAAAACTAAATACTATATACGATAACAACATTCTGGCATAGTCCAACGGTGGGGGGCCTTCTTCAATGCGTCAAGAACATCTGGCACTGACGCCCTTTCACTCACATCCTCTTTTACGAGGCTTTCCAATTTGATCCTGAGGTTCTGATACTGCTCTGGATTCTTCGTTGTAAAGTATTTGGAGTCCCACTCTTCCTTCCAAATTTGTACTGCTATCCATCCGGCCGCATATGCATCAGCTGCCATGGAATACAAATGCATTTTTTGCATGGCCTCAATTGAATTTGCCGAACCTTGTTCTCCGTATATATAAAACAATTCAGGGGCTGCAAACCTTCGCATTCTCTTCTCCTTCACTAGGATGTCCTTGTTGGGAAAGCCATACCTTGACGGCTCCTTCTCTACAGCTCGGCTAGAAAGTCCCCAATCACATATCCCTATATACACTGTGTGTTCTTTATAATCATCAAAATGGAGCAAAATATTGGATGGAGTGATGTCGTTGTGCATGTACTGCGCATCGTGGCATTTCCCTACAATGACAAGCAAAGAGAGTGCCAAGTTCACTCGGTTCCGTCGGTAAGTTGCAACCCATGTAAGCTCCTCTTTTGTCAACCCTGTACCTTGTTCATGCTTAATCTCATCGACATCCAATGTTTCGCTTACTTTCGAATTGTATTTGGATAAGAAAGAAATTAGAGAGCCTCCATTCCACCATAACGTGTAGCCTTCCATCGTTTTAGGGTGGAGGTACACAATTCGAATGATGCCAGGATGTCTCACTGGACACCCGCCCGCCTCATTGATGATTCCTTGGCGCTTCTCCTTTTCATTCGTGGTTTTCAAGCTCTTCCCAGCAAAAAATATCCAACTAGGAATGCTCTGAAGTTTTGTAAGCATCACCTTCCTCACGGTCCCATATGAACCAACGGCACTCTGTTCTGGCATGGGGATGACTTTTACTGAACTTTCAAGCCACTTGAATGTTCCACTAACACAATGAGCTGTTATGGTGTCTTCAATTGTCGCTTTCCAAGGTGCTTGCTTTTTCTTACGTGATGAAGAAAATTGTTGAGCAAAGTTTTGAATGATTTTCAACTTTGCAACCACCTCTTTATTTTGTGTGTCCCAATCGCTACCATCTTCTTTCTTCCCCATGTGGTAACACCAATTTGACACTATATTGGTTGTGAAGGCAACCACCTGTTTATCCAGTCAGTCTTGGTGCAACCAATAATCGGAGAAATTGTTGAATTTCTCAGATGCTTCAAACTTTGACTCCAACTCCGTTCGCAGGTCCCTCGTGAGTTTGTGGTACCCTTCTTCGTTGAGCGCCACATACTCCCTGGTCAACATAGTCGTACTGCGACGAGTGTAGAACACCACAACTATTGCTCTCCCTTCAACTATGAATTCATGTGGAGGCATATGGGGATTGAGTGTTTTCTTGCGTTTCTTTTGGCTTGATGAAGAAGGGTTCGATGAACCTGAGGCCATCAAGTTGTCCGTCGATGGAATTACCATCTCACCGACATCATCTAAATCTACAAACATAGGACGTTTCTCCGCCGATGCACTCCCTTCCCCTGCCATAACGAAAAGAAATTGTTTAATGGGCCTCTGCAAGCACAAAAGCCCCGAAAATTTGAAAAAAACCGGGTCACATATGAGGGCCAAGCCCACCACCCACCAAACTCACTCACATAGGCCGTGGGGACGAACTAGTGTGTGAGGCGTAGGGCGCGGACTTGGCAAAGAAATGAGGGCGGGGACTCGCTTCATATAGTTCCCCCGCTCCTCAAGTACCCGCCCCGACACGTGCCGTCCACGCCCCGTCCTCCTCATGTTCCCGCCCCAGTCGCTGGAGTCCCCGCCCCACTCTTTGGAGTCCCCGCCCCCTCTCACTGGAGTCCCCGCCCCCCACTCACTGGAGTCCCCGCCCCCACTCACTGGAGTCCCCGCCCCCACTCACTGGAGTCCCCGCCCCCACTCATTGGAGTCCCCGCCCCCACTGTCAGGAGTCCCCGCCCTGACTCTGGAGTCCCCGCCCTGCATGTTCCTAAATCCACGTGGCGTCCACGTGGTCTACTTTTTTGGTTTCATAAAGTCAACTTTGTGTTGACTGTATCAGGCGAGTGAGACCTCTAACGGACGTCCCGGACGGACGGACGGGCGAACCGGACATCCGTACAGTATGACAACCATGCTCAACAGATCTAAATGTTGCAATAAAGTAGGTTTCCGTCTCCTCACGACTTTCCGGATGGCCTATCCAGAAAGCAGGTCACACAGAATCCGGTCTCTCCTCTCCACTACAACGACAGATACATAACTATCCGGATTTAACACAAGAGAAATTCTATGAGATAGTAGGTGACACTGCAGTTGGCAGATCTTCCGGTAAGTAGGGGTTTTCCCCTTGGCGGCTGCTTAACTCCGCACGGAACCAGAAGTGGTTCCGGAACCTCACCCTCAACATTCCAATCGGATTACCGTTCCAGTATTTTAAAGATTCTAAATGCACAAGTCCCACAGATCCGTCTTAACTTTGCCACAGACTCTCCCTTACTGTCTCACTCCAAACAATTATGGGATCCGGATTCCTCCTTCCTAGTCCCTCACAACTCTCCAAGAAAAAACACACACACACCACCCAAGTCCTCCAAAAATACTTAAACACATGGAAAGTATACTCGGTGTCTTAGATTTGAAATGAGGAAATTGAAATGAAACTTCAAATTGCATAAGGAAGAATGAATGGGCAACAGACCTGTCCACCATTTAAAACCAAAACAAAAAGGGAAAAAGGGGACCGAAAATCAAGCTAACCAACTACAAAAGAAGCCGAGATACCCGGCACCAAAAACTATCCCTAAAAATCCGGAAACGGGCCCACACTTACGGAAAATTCCGTTCCGGAAACTAAAAGCTAAAAATCCTAACTATCCGTCCTATCTACTTTCCGCGGCGCGTCTTCTTTGAACTACTTCCGCCTTGATTCGTAACTTCCTTCAGGTTGGCCTTGACAGGAGTCGACCGGAGAGCCGCGCGAGTCTGAATCTTCCTGGGAGGGGGCGGAAGATCTTCATTTGTTTCCGTCATGGATCCGGATTCGTAGTCGTCCTTGTCCGAATCCACGATCTCGTTTACATCCTCCATCTCGTCCAGGTCGATGGGAGCTTCTTTCCCCTTTGGTGCTTCTCCTTCTGGTGCATCCGTCTCGCGCATATGCACAAAATCCTGGGGACTTGTCCGGGCCGGATTGGCCACCAATCCCATCCGTCTGATGAGGTTGTTATCCACCATCGATTGTGTCTGTTTTACGGAATCGGAAGTTCCGCCATGTACTGGTGCGGGGGTTACCGCTTCCACTGGTGTTTCCGCCTGAGTTGGAGTATCTTGGACCGGAATCTTTGCGGCGATCTGACTCCGCTGCGCCAACCATCCCTGTGGAATTTCGTGTGGCCTAAGAAGTGACCCAAGTCCTTCTGATTTCGAGCGGATGGAGCTCTCGCCCACATGTTTCACCGGAGTCTGAAGGTACGGATTGGTTGACAGATCCGGAAATGATGAGAAATTCATCGCCTGTTCCGGATCCACCCGAGCCACCAACGCCTGCATTTCCTTCAAGACTCTCTCCATCCTCGTCTGGAAGTCCATCAGGATCATCACCACCTTCGATCCAGTGATGTGTCTATCCGTCACCAGCTGCACGTCGTAAAGGGCCGCCTTGTTAACCAAATCCGTCGGTTGGGTGACCAGCGACTGCAAACTCCGAACCATGCCGAGGGCGTCCTTCTCATTCCGTCTCGCCAAGGAACACTCTCCTTCCGCCCAACTGGTCCGGGCTTGGAATTCATCCCGGGTCTTCTCCAGATTCCGGATCTCCTCGTCCTTCAGGCGGATCGTATCCGAATCCGGCCTTCGTCGGATCTCATCGATAATCTCCTCGGGCGGAACCTTCAGTTCATCCGCGACCTCCTGGATGAATGCGGTCGTCCTCACATGTAGAAGTCGTGCCTGTACCATCCATTGGTCCCCCACGTCGAAGAACTCCTTTCTGGAATTTCTTCTCTCTTCCGGAACTTGGTCCGGCTCCACCGGGTTCATCTCGGGCTGCTTCCCCCTTGAACCCGGATCCGTGGATTTCCGCTTGGTTCCCCTCCGCCTGATCCGGTCCTCCTCAAGTTCCTCCTCTTCCTCTTCCGAAACTGGGACATCCTCCTGGACTTCATCCATCAATCCGTACTTGAGGATTTCGCATCCGGTTTCGTAAATGAGAGTCTCATCCGGCGTCAGTACATCTCCATGATGGTACAGGTGGAAAAGGTAGGGGCAGATCGGGCTGTACTTAGCCTTGCTGACGTGATCCGCCAATTTGGTGACCACCGTCGCGATAACTCTTCCCCAATGCACCACCTTCTCCTCCAGGCTTCCGAAAATCGTGTTGGCCACTGTTACGGTGACCCGGCTGGCTTTTCCGGATAGAGTATCGGAATCATAAATTCCAATACTCTCTGGTGACGCTCGTTGATGCAGTCCGCGATTGCATAGCCTTCCTTGGCGTTGGGTGGATTCTGGAACTTCCCTGTTGCGAACTTATCCGCCCTGGAAGCCAAGCCGTTCCCGAACTTCCGGAACTGATACACCTCCGCCCAGACGTCTTCCGTCCATTCCTTCCTCTGTCCTTTCACAGTCAGCTCGTACTGATTCGCCGTCCCATCAATGAGTTCCTGAATCAACTCATCTTTCTTCAAGTTCCAGGGTCTCTCTATCAGCCCTACGCATCCCATCCGTCGGAGATCCTCCTCCAACTCCTTCCGGACCTCCGGGTCATTTGGTATCGCCGGATAGACCATCCGGGCGATGACCGACACTCTCGCGGATCTCGGATTACTACTTTCCGCCATTCGGAACCCGGAAACTACTGGCCTCACCTCTCGCTATCCGTAAACACACTCTCACCAGACTTTCTCTCAACTAGCTAAGCGCGAACGAGTTTGAAAACTCAAAAGATGAAGAGAGAAAGGCGGGTGGTGGTCCTTAAATAGCCAGAACAGCGCCTTCAGTTCCTGGATTGGAACCGAATTAGGGTTCTGTTCCCGAGGCGCGTCCCCTAGCCTCGTAGGTTGGATCCCTAGTCCGTAGGTGGCGGCGTTCCGGTTCATTTCCGGAAACCCTAACCTGGCCGGATCGGAAACTGGTTTTCGGATGAAGGCTTATTCCAAACGTAAGCTCTTCCGGGAAACAACTACCATTTCTTAACCTAAAGAAGTTTGAAAATTTCTACCTATTCCATCTATTCTACTCTATCTATACGGAAATTAGGTTTCCGTGTTGCGACAGTTATCCATGCAATTCTATTAGTATTTGCTGCCATCCACGACACTTAGAAAACCTTAGCACAAAAAGATCCATTGCTTGGAAGGCACAGTGGACCGCGCTTACAAACCCCCCACATATTCAAAAGGTGGATAAAGGCATAGAACCTGGTTGGTGTTCGCCCGATTATCGAGGGTGGGTAATCTTGCGCCCACAGGGTGACACGCGATGAAAACCCTCACTGAACTTTCATGGTCAATCCTGTGGATGTTGTTCCTGAGGAAGATGATCTGGAACTGTATTGTGGCCCTGCCAATGAAGCTCCACGAAACAGCTTCAATCCTTGGCTTGACATACGTCCAGGTTCTTGGGTTCTTTTGAGACTTGAAGACCCGGTTGTGTGGGTTGTTTGGCAAGAAAGAGCATTGTCCACTATATGCAGACTGGAAGGAGATACAAATTACGGGAAGTTCTTGCTTCAGTATTGGCAGCCAAATAACTCCGAAAGTACCCTGGAATTAAAGTACCGCACTTGTTGGTATAGTAAATGGGTTGTTGAGAATAGTTCTCTTACTTGGTTGGATGCAACTTGCGTAGTATATTCAAATTGGTTCAAGATTGTAGATCCTAAATCACAAATGATTCTTAAGAAAAGTAGGGAGGCTGCTTTAATGAATTTGAATAGGGCTAATTAGGTGGATCCTTGACTTTGTCTGCTTTTGGTTTACGAAGTTCGTCTGGAACCCTCTAGCTACATTTTTATTCTTTGTAGTCTTTCAAATTCACCTGGATGTCTCCAGATGCATTCACTGTCTTTGCATGCAAGAACAAGTGAGGTTTTTAGTGTACACCGTGTTTATTTCATTAGTTTGAGAAAATGTAAACTTTTGTCGATTGATTAGCAAGACTTTGTTGGATGGTGGAGCCTTGACTCCATTATGTTTTTGGTTTATGAAGTTTGTCTGGAGCCCTCTAGCTGCATTCTTGTTCTTCACTATCTTCCAAATTCACTTGGATGTCCCCAATTGCATTCACCCTCTTCACATGCAAGGACAAGCAAGGTTTTCATTGTACATTGTCTTAATAATTCATTAAAATGTGAAAAATAATGTAAAGTTCTATCAATTGATTGGGCTCCATTGGATGATTTTTAAATGTAACATTTCTGATGATGAAGGCTATTGTGCATTTATTTATAAAGAACTTCAAGGGGAGCTAGATTCTCTTCTAGCGTGTGTCATCTGGAACCCTCTTGGATGTATAGTGATTACTCTCTAGTATACTTATGAGTGCATAGTATGTAGTATTTGAAACGCCATAGCACTTGGTTTGTGAAAATCTCTAGATACATAGGCAATGGGAGGGCTCCAGATGCACAAGAAAACAGTTGGAGATTTTCACAATTTTTTATTTTTGGACTGCTCCAAAGTCCAAAAATAGTTAAATGTGGCATATGAAATGGAATATGACCTTCATGAATCATTTTTTTAGTGTAAAATATGACTATTGTGAGTCATATTTTTGGCTAATGTGACAATTTCTATGGAGTGTTACTAATAATTTAATGATTGAATGTAGTCATATTTAAAAAAATATAGAGTCACATTTTGGTATGATCATGAGTATTATGTGACTACAACCAATCATATTTTGGCCAAGATATATTGGAAAATATGACTCAAATAAATGAAATTCCATATTAGTGAGAGTTGCATTTTTTAGATTTGTGTGTAGTTTGTAACTGGAGTGATTAAGGTTTACAATAGCTTATTTCATGAACTACAATCATATTTTTCATACATTCAAAATGAATATGACACATCGCAATCATGCACCAACATGGTTTGGTAATTAAATAAAAGACTCCATCAAATTAAAAACAAGTACATACAATTTTTGAGATGCACAAGAGACACTTACATTGAAGAAAAAAAATACAAGAAAGAATGTGACTCTTTTCACTGACATTTATTAGTCATTAACACAAAATATATCACAATAACATTTTATAAATGTATATTGCCACACACTTTTAGGACCTATATTCCTTATAAAGATGTAAAGATGTTGCTTTTCTAATGTTGTAACTAGCCTCCAGTAACTTTATTCTAGCTTCTAGTGCCTACATATACAATCAACAAGGTTAATTTTCAATGAATGAACAATATAGATCAACCTTCAAAGATTTAAGGCAACATAAAATATTTAGTATAAATTTAAGATTTAAAAAGAAGCCATAGCCAATTAACCACTATATCTTTACAAATTGAAAAGAAAAAAGAAAAAGAATAACACCATAACCACTATATCTTTAGAAATTACAATTAAGTAAGAAGTAATAATGACACCTATGGGCGCAAAATTACCCACCCTTGGTAATCAGGCGAACACCAACCAGACTCTATGCCTTTATCCATCTTTTTAACATATGGGCGTGTTGTGAGCGCGGTCCACTGTGCCTTCCAAGCAATGGATCTTTTTTACTAACGTCTCTTAAGTGTCGTGGATGGCAGCGAAACTACTAGAAATACATAGGTAACTAACAAGTTAACTGCAATGACCAAGGGTGATAGTAAATCCTAACTTTTAACTATCTATCCTATGTCTAGGGTTGGCTGGATAGTTGACGTCATTTCTAACGTCCCTAACTACGTGAAAGGGGAACCTTCGCGTTCCTTCTACAAACCTCTAAGACTACTTCTTTCGGAAGCTCCAATTCTACAAGCTAATCCTGAGCTTAGTTTTTACTTGAATCTCTAACCTCTAAATGTAACTATGGATTTTTTACTCTCGAGTGCTAACTCTATTTTTTTAACTCCTTTTTAACTCTAGCTCTTTACTCCTAAAATAAACTCTAGCTCTTTACTCCTAAAATAAACTCTAGCTCTTTACTCCTAAAATAAACTCTAGCTCTTTACTCCTAAAATTAACTTTAGCTTTTTACTCCTAAAACTAACTCTAAGTTTTTACTCCTCCATTTAACTCTAGCTTTTTTACTTCTAGAACTAACTCTAGCTTTTTACTCCTAAACTAACTCTAAGTCTTTACTCCTAAACTAACTCTAAGTCTTTACTCCTAAACTTAACTCTAGCTTTTTACTCTTAAAACTAACTCTAAGTTTTTACTGCTAAAACTAACTCTAGCCTTTTACTCCTACAACTAACTCTAAATTTTTACTCCTTAATTTAACTCTAGCTTTTTACTCCTACAACTAACTCTAAGTTTTTACTCCTCAACTTAACTCTAGCTTTTTACTCCTACCACTAACTCTAAGTTTTTACTCCTAAAACTAACTCTACAATTTAGCTTCTATTCCTAATTTTTACTTTACCTATCACGGTTTACTATTCACGTGAAGAGGACTAAATTTAGGGGAAGAACCAAAAGCTAATTGGGGACAACACACCAAAGATTAAATAAATAAAAACTCACCCCTTCACTGCCGATATCGGAGAGAAGTTCGTCCACATCCGAATGCACATTCTCATGCTCCATAGTGGTCCTTGATTTCGGTTGAATTTCTCCAAGCTCACCGCTTATTTTGGGGGAAAATTATAACCCCGTGCGATCTAAACTCCTTCTCTTTTTTCCTTCTTCTTTTTTCTTTCTCCCTCTTGTCTTCTATGCCAACACTATTCCACCCAACACTTATGGACATCTTACAACTATAGACTCTAACTACGAGGAGGTTTAATGGCTCCCTACCCTCTTACGCCATTTATCCTTGTGTCATCCTAATCCCCATTCTAATGGCCACTAAGAATTCCCAAGATCTTCTTTCATAGGTCTCCCTAAAACAAAGCCTATTTCACTATTGATCGTCTCTCTCACCTTTTCTCCTATTTCACCCCATCCTCCTCTAATCCTTCCCCATTGTATAGAGTGGATTGTTTGGTTTGTGAGGGTGAGGTATCCTTTATGTGCAGATATGGCGGTGCTCAACTTTCTTCTCCCTCCTTCCCTTTTGTGTTTTTTGGACTCGACTCCTACTTTTCGACCCTAACCCACTAGTTTTTAGAGTTCTACCCCCCCCCCCTTTTGTTTAGAAAAAAAATGAACTTAACTCCAACCTACCCAACCCCAACTTGCCCAACCCCTGGCTGCTGGCTGCTGGCTCCGATGGCTACTAGCCCAGTGTTGGGTCTCACTTTTGGGGGCTAATCAAACCTTGGGGCTGAACTTAACTTGGTACTGGACTTGGGGAACTTGGGGTTGCTAGACTGTGCGGAAATTGGGCGCTAATACTACAGGAACTGACCTCTAAGCTCATGGAACAAGGCTATGGCTATGATTTTAACAACTAGAGTCTTTAAACGTCCTACATCTCTTGGAAGCTAAACTCTGGAGGTTTCCACAAAGGTCTTGGAAACTAGACTTTGAAACGAACTACCGGGGAGGGCCAAGGCTTTGCCACTAGGTTGGGTTTAACGCCAACTTTAGGACTTGGTGGTACCTTGGGGGTTCAAAGCTCCGCCGCCTAACCCTTTAACACAAACTTTAAGACTCTAATTTTATCACAGGTTCAAAGCTTCGCCGTCTAGAGGGGTTCTACACCCAATCTAGGACTTCTGACACTCACAGGTTCAAAGCTTTGTCGTCTATGAGGGTCCCACGCACAGTAAACACAACTTTTAACAAAGGTTAGTTTCCAAACGGGGTCATGGTAACACAAGAATGCTTCCACTGGTTAGTGTCACTCAGCATGCATGGGTTAGTACGGTAACGGTTAGTTTAAACACTCAAAACTCTACACTAAAGGCCCCCCAAAGCGGCATCGCCAAGGTACGGTAGGGGGTGTCTTTAGGATTAGTACAATAAAACCAAGACCACTTGACAAAAAGAACCTATTAGTCCAAGTGAATAAGAAGAGAAAAAAACCCAAATAACATACGCACTAAGGTGGAGGGACTCCACAACAAACTTCAAAGCTTGAATTCCAACAACAATGGAGCCCAAAAGAGCTCAAAAAACACCGTAGAGGTTTCTTGGCTAAAACGCCAAAATCTTCCAACATAAGTTGGACCCACGGACCCAAAACAAGATTTGGGGTGTTCTTAAGAGAAAAATGGGGACCTTAAATAGGTTTCCAAGGCCCCAACCCTTCCTCAAGAGTTCTAAGGTAACCTTATCAACTTGGATTTTCATCCTCATCTTCAAAGATTTTCATCCTAATCCCTAAAAAACTACTTTTACCTATCTACGCTGGATCAACCTCTTAACTTTTGGAGATTAACTCCAATTGTCAAACGGATTGCGCCATTGGCTCCAGATCGCCGTGTTTAGTCCAAGAATCCCCCTGTCCCCCGTACCAAGGACAAAAAACCATCGTAGGCTAATTTAGTTTAAAAACTAAACCGTGGTAAAATCCTAGATCTTGGGGGTCTCCTATTTTGAGAAATGTAAATAGCTTAGGGTCTCCGGTAGGTGTGAGGGAGTCGGAAAAGACTCTTGGTTGACTTCGTTTCGCCATCGTATGGTCCTAGGATGCCGGTCAATGCGGCGGGGACCCCGCCACGTGATTAATTCTTGAGGAATCTCGCTGGTTCGGGTACTTGCTGCTATCGGAATGTCGTGAAACTTCACGGAGCGCATTATTAACATAAAACAAGCTAGTCTAATTTTTAGTGAGATTTTTTGGCAACCTGGGTAATTTCCATGAAATTCCCGTTGGAGGTTACCAGGGTTGACCACTCGCAAAAGGTTCTTCTGCAAGTCGAAAGATGACGGGATTTTTCACAGGACCTCTCATGGGGTCACATGAAAGATGTGCAGGTGCGTTTCCTTACCTGGCACAATTGGTCAGTGGAGATGAATTGGCCATCTCCTTGAATTATCGACGGTACGGGAATCTTTTACAGATAGAGGAATCTTGGCAAATCAATTTTGTCGTTGGACTCCTGGCATGGGATTTACTCTAGGACACCATCCTTGGGCTGTAGATTCCTCCACGGGCCCGGTCTTGCGTCAATGGCTCCTGCATGCTAACAATCGGGGTTTGGGGAATCTCTAAACCTAACTCTAGGACCCGACCTAGTGGCCTCGTTGTGGATTCCTCGGACCGACTTAGCCATGAATTGCCACATTCATGGTGGGATTTAGCCTTTTTGGGCCTATGTGACTTGAATCCTACAAATCTAACCGTTTCGTTCTTTCTACCTATTTTGGGGCCAGGTTTGGTGGGATTCTAAGTCTAAACACAAATCTAGACCAAATACTATAATGGGTATGTTACAACCCTATTTTGGTTCTACACTCTTTTTATGGCTTTTGTATATTTTTTTTTCAATTTAAATTGCAAATTTCCAAAAAAATAATTCTACGAGTCCCAAATGACAAATTGAGAGCTCACAACACCATAACCATTATATTTCTAGAAATTACAAATAAATAAGAAGAAAGAATAATAATAGTAACAGAAGAAACAAGAAGCAAAAGATAACAAGTGCTAAGAAGTAAGATGCAACAAGAAGTAAGAAAAAGCCAAAATTAAGATGTGACAAGAAGCAACAAGAAGCACAAATTAAGATGCAACAAATAACAAGAAAAAGCAAGAAATAAAATGCAACAAGAAACAAAAAGCAACAAGAACAAACAAAGAGCATAAACTAAGAAACAACAAAAAATATGAACTAAGAAGCAACAAGAAGCCAAAATTAAAAGACAACAAGAAGCATGGACTAATAAACAACAAAGAACAAGAATTAAGAAACAAAAAGAAGCAAGAGCTAAAAGATAGCAAGAAACAAGAACTAAAAGGCAACAAGAAACCTGAACTAATAAGCAACAAGAAGCAAGAATTAAGAAGCAAAAAGAAGCAAGAGCTAAAAGGTAACAAGAAACAAGAACTAAAAGGCAACAAGAAGCATGAACTAATAAGCAACAAGAAGCAAGAACTAAGAAGCAAAAAGAAGCAAGAGCTAAAAGGTAACAAGAAAAAAGAACTAAAAGGCAACAAAACTTAGGAGACAATGAGAAGCAAGAGCTAAAAAATAGCAAGAAACAAGAACTAAGAGGCAACAAAACTTAGGAAGCAATAAAAAGCAAAAGTTAAAAGGTAGCAAGAGACAAGAACTAAGAGGCAATAAAACTTAAGAGACAACAAGAAGCAAAAAAAGAAATAGTCAAATGTTACACTTTGAGGGGGAGGTACAAAAATTGGCGGCTAGGGTTTCAAAATCCTAATCATGTAACTTGCCTTAGTCATGCGCATGACTTGTTTTAGTCATGTGACTTGACATAGTCACACAACTGACCAAATATGACTATACTAAGCAACTAAATTATTTTAATAATCAAATTTGATCCAAAGTGAATACATATTGACACTACAACTCCACAAAATGCTTAAAGGAAAATTGCAAAGCCTTAAGTACCTACAATTATAGAGAAAAAAGTGTGCAAAAAGTGTAGGAGTGAAAATATTCAATAGAGGTGATATTTAAATGCATCTTTGAAGCAAAACAAGAGTTTATGCTCTTATAGTCTAAGTATATCTTTGTAAGAACATTCAAATAACCATCTTTTAATTGCAATACAAACATGCGCATGCTTACAGTGAACTTCAATCTTCATATGAATAATTTTGTGACTCATATAGGGCCTATAGAGACCCTTTAAAATGTGGCTTGTATGACATTGTTGAGAACTTTCCTAATAAATAAACAAACTTCAATACAGAACATATGTGAGTGTTTTTACTATATCCTTGAAATAAAGCATGCATAACCATGTTCTTTATTGTTGAGCTAAGTCCTAAGTTAGATATTTAAGTATTATTCAATTGGCATTCTAAACATTGAACAAATTTTTCTAATGATAAACCTTAAGTGGTTCACAGCTTAATTAAAACTGACAAAAAATATAGAAATTAGAAGTTTGCGGTGTTTGTGGATGGTTTTGGCCAATCCAAGCCAAAGCTCTAGACTTCCAAATTCAAATTTAAAAATTAAAAATTTTGATAGCTTAAATTGTAGAGTGTTGCATGCCTAATTAAAAATAGAAAAATCTTTATATTGAGAATCTTTTAGCAAAACTTATGGATGGATAAAGTTCTATCTCTTATTCTTTTTTCAAG
This sequence comes from Antitrichia curtipendula, assembly GCA_951230915.1. Lineage (NCBI taxonomy): Eukaryota > Viridiplantae > Streptophyta > Bryopsida > Hypnales > Leucodontaceae > Antitrichia > Antitrichia curtipendula. The sequence goes on from OX579634.1 coordinate 6,721,592, forward strand.
ACTTTATCTAACATTTTCTTTTAGCCTATAAGTCTAAATTAACTTTTGCTTTCAAGATTGCATTGTAAATTTCATCTAAATGTAAGGTCCCATTATAGCTTGAATTAGATGAATTTTGATGTTTTTAATCCAAAATTAATGTTCTTGATTATCCGATTTCATTATAATCTATTTTCCTTATTTTTTATCCATTTAAAAAGTGTGATATATTCTTGAAAACCTTTAAAATTCCCTAAATGATTTTGAATTCAAAGTTGGATTTTAATAAATTCTTAAGTTTGAGTTAAACTTCTAATTTTTAATGTAATTATGGTTTCTACCCCAAAAAATAACAAAGTGCCAAATTCAACGACATGCCTCAGAATCCATTTCCACCTCATCCCCATTTTTCAACATGCATATTATGGTTGTATCATAGAACCTACCTTGATTCATTTTTGTTGCATTTTTTGTGTCTTTGTATACAACTTAACTCCTAAATATCAAAGATTATGTTTTCACCCAAACCGCTCTAAAACTGCTATTTCTAATACAATTATCAAATTTTAGAAAAAAAAATTGTGAAAAATGTATCCGTAGGATCTTGTATTAAACTAGTTTGAAAAGTTGTGGAAAAAAATTCAAAAATTTTCACCATGTGAATTGCAAGATAATAGTGTTTGAATTGATAAAATCATTTTTCTATCTTTGCAAAAATCTAGACAGCTGCACTTCACAAGGTCACATTTGTATGAAAAAATGTCTAAAATGGTGGTACTTCTTTGGACTCATTCTTCAAGGCAAGTTGGCTACATGCTTGAAAGTTTTCAGATTATTTGGAATTGTAAAACATATAGGAAAAAAATAGTAAGTAGAAAGAGGTAGAGAATGTTCAAAACACTAAAATTTTAAGAATTTAAATATGGAATTGAAAAATGACAACGGTTGCAATTTTGTAATAAAAAATCTACATCCAACGTTTTTATTTTTTTTCAAAAACATTGAAAACTGAGTTAAATAAAGGACTTCAAAGTTTATTTTAGAGTAGAGATTCCATAATTACCTTCAAACTAAAACTCCTCATAACTTTCATTTCATTAATCAAAATGGAATGATTCAAAGCTTCCCATGTATATATAATTCTAAAGAATCAATTTCATATTTTAATTTATTTTTTAAGTGATTCTTAAAGAAGTTTTTTCAACTGCTAGGGCTGCCTGCCAACCAATGAAAATGACATATCATGCAATAACTTTTTAACCACATAGTCAAAAGTTATGAAAATTGTTGGGCCTTAAAGCTACTCCTTGGGCACATTTTGTGTGAAAATTTCAAAGAAAAAATAGAAGAATTCCGCTTGTAGTGAGCTGCCTAAAATTGCTATGTTGTCAAAAATGGTGTTTGGTCCTTCAGGGATTAAATAACGACTTTTACAATAAGGTGTATAAATTCTATCTATAATCAAATTTTTTTTCTTTCAACATTTTCTTTCTACTTCTCTCTCTTGACTTTTTCCAAAAAAATTCTATATTTTTTTTATTTTTTCCTCTTTTGGGGGATTATTTTAGAATTGCAATCTTTGATTTCAATTACTACTAATTATTATTTTTAATTCTAGAAGTCAAGCAATTGTAATGACATAATCTTCATAAATGCTAAATAAATATCTATTGAAGACCTTAAAAAAAATGTGGTCAACTATGCATATTACAATCAACAATATTTGTTTAATACAAAGTCAAAATTTTATAAGGGGGTCAGCTTAGTCTCTTAACTATGCCCAACAGCCCAAAGCTTTAACCCCTCACCGCCCAAGGGCACCAAAAGTGTCCTCAAGGAAAATTCAAAATGCTGTAACTTTTGCATCAAATGTCTGAATTCAATAAAACTTGTTGGAAAAGTTGTGCTCTCTCTTCTAGTCTGTGTGGTACAATTTTCAGATTAACACAAGATGTATTAATTAAATGAAAGCCAATCGAAGTTCACAGGTTCAATCTAAGTTCACCACACTACATTTGATGGCTGCAACTTCGGGGGAGTGGATCTCCTTCATCCCATGTTATTTTTCAATAAAATTTGTTGGGTTATGTTTCCCTTTCAGTCTAGTTATTGTGGTAAAATTTTCATGTCAATTCAAGCTTCTTTGAATGTTTGGGAGCAATTCGAAATTTAAAATCCAGCTATTTTCGGATTACAGTCAACTTCAGCGGCTTGTTTCTTCTCCATATAGTGTCCATTTCCAATAAAAAAATTTGGAAAAGTTGCGGATACAAGTCTAGTTTGTGTGGATAAAATTTCATATCAATCCAAGTACTTATGAGTGATTGAGAAGCACTTTAGTAGAAGGATATTCAATGTTACATGGCATTTTCTGCAACTTTTCTTGTTGTTTTTTGACATTTCAAAGCTATTTTGCAAACACATTGAGTCAATTCAATGAATTTTTTTTACCAATGCATTTGTATGATGCTTCTGAATCACTTTATAGTTTTGAGTTTTTTCATTTGAGTAAGTTTAGAAATCGAATTTCACCTCCAAATGTGTTTTTAGGAAAATTTCAGCATCTTTTTTTACCACTAAAACATTATAATCTTTCAATCTATACGATCAAATGACTCCAAATTTGATTTATGTCATCTTCAACATGTTCAATACAAGATTGTACGGTTGAGATTTCTATACCCTACTGAAATTCAAATTTGTAGAACTTCAAAAGCAATGATGTTTTTGAAGCCATTTGGACCTTGGGTGGTGAGGGGTTAAGTAGAAACTTGGAGCCTATACTTCTACTTCAAGCTTTTAGACTTTGAATACAAATGGCATTCCTCACTTGCTCTTGCTCTATGAATATTCAAGTATGATTTTTTCTTACACTCTTTATTCTCTCCTTAAATTAGATTTTATTCAAACTTCAAGTATTTTTTTTAAACCCCACAATCTTCAATCTACATCACTAGTTAACTGCATTAGATTTCACTTTGTATCAACCAATCTAATTAACTCTTAATTTGTATTAGCCACCACAATCAATCAACATAATTAGTTAATCTGCTAGTGCAACCAATCTATTAGTGTATAAACTAGATATGGATTCATGTCCTCATGACTTAAGGTATTTGTTAAGCAGTACTCTTTCTCTCTCATTAAAGAAATCAACAATCTCTATATTTGAACCAATACTTTATAGGACTATCTTTGTCACCAAATATATATTTCAACTTGAAAAAAATCCTCCATAAAGAACCAAAATATATTTAATATGCATTTTGAGACCCTTTTCCTATCCTTTCCAACAAGATGGGTCGGGAATGAATCCATCTATTATCTCATGTTGTTAATTGTTTCACTTTTCTCTACTTGGTAACCCTTATGAGAAATTTAAATTTATTAATTAAAATATAAACATATGCTACCCCAAATATTTGAACACAAATTCTATAATAAGCACAACATACAACAACAAATTTTTAATAGGCATGAAATAAAGTTATGCCTACACCCTAAAGAATGAGATCTACAACCAAAATACTAGAAAGTCATCTTTGATTGACCCCCTTTTCCTTGGACTATCCAAAAAGTAAAAAATGACTTCCCCTCCAAATATGGCTAAAGCAAAAAATATGACTAGGTGCTCTCCAAATATGTTCCCTATCCAAATTTTCCATGGGTTGTCCCAAAAGGAGATAAAATGACTATTAAAAAAATATGACTGCAAAATATGACTTCTTCCAAAATATAACTACAAAATATGACTCAAGCAAAAATATGATTGGCTGCTCTTCAAATATGTTCCTTGCTCAAAAAAGAAAAAAAAATGACTATGAAAAAAATGTGACTACAAAATATGACTCCCCAAAAAATATAACTACAAAATATGACTCAAGCAAAAATATGACTAGGTGCTCTTCAAACATATTTCCCGCACAAACTTTCCTTGGGCTACCCAAAAACAAAAAAATGTTACTACCGAAAAGATATGACTACAAATTATAATTGACACAAAAATATGACTACATAATATAACTAGACGTTCCCTGAATATGTTCCGTATTGTTCCCTATAAAGTATTTAGCCATTTCCAATGGGTGTATACTATACGCCCATGAAGTACAAGGCCAAAATATGATTGGCAGTTATATTTTTTTCCAAGATGTTCGCCTCCAAAAATACGACTACGAGCAGTCGCCAGTCATCCTTAGTCATATTTTTGCAGTCATAAAATGCAGGTTTTGTTGTAGTGTGTGGAGGTCACGAACGTGGTGAATACTGAGCTTGGCAAGGCATAAAGCTCTTCTACATAGTTGGAGATTTAGAGCAACTACATCTGAAAAGTTTTTGGTTTAGGGTTAAATGTACTTACTATTGCTTTGTCCACCAAAAAAGAACCTGGAGTCTACATTGAAGAACCACATAGCTAGCACAAAACACTTGCAACTTCTGGAAGATTCTAAGAATGCAAATAGAAGGGGAAGTGCGCTTCTTTCTGGTAGAAGGGGAAGGCCGTAGACCACGTCTTTTGTAAGTGCACAATCTAATCAACAAGACTTTTGAAGATTCTACAAGAATGCATGCAAATGTGAACGAAGACAAGGGTGAGTCTCTTGTTCCCAACAAAAATTCCATTATTGGTCTTCTATGTTGGAGATTCTAGGGATCTCATTGTGTGTACAAAGGTGTGTCTTAATCCATTCAATCCTTGCTAAATGATTGTCATCTGGATATATTATGGTATTCAAAACAACATGTTATAGAGTCCACTATTGTAGATGGGTGTGAAGTTTGGATTGAAGGTACATTTTGCCACAAAGCTTGTCATAGGATGTCCAGATCTCTTGGGTGATGACAAAAAGACCAGCCCTATTTTGTGTCACATTTAGAGTGATGGAGTTGTTTTTTGCTAGAACTTTTGTTAGTAGAATTTGGTGAACTTGAAATTTTTATTGGAAATGGTTAACTTAATTATAATCATATCCTTTATTTTTCAGAAATTAAAAAAAATCATTTTATCTTTAAAATTCAATTTTGCTAATTTTTCACATTTTGAGGGTTACGAGTTTTAGTACAAGGGAGTATTGTGGGTGTTTCCACCTTGAGCTAGAAAGTTACACGCGGGTTCTAGCGGCTATGAATGGAACTCTCTTCAGGGTATATAAATCCTAGTTCAATTTTTAGCCTTCTAAGCAATAGACACTTTGTTTATGTTGTTCCTAACAAACTCAAATACCTTTAAAATACACTAATTGTTAAAAATGCTTAGGCCTTTGTGGTTAAATCAAATTATGAACGTAAAACATATTTCAAACTAAAATTATTTCTAAACCAATTGGTAGAATTCAACTTTCATTTTCCAAAATGGTAAAGCAAGTTGAATCCCAATGTTCCTAGTGAAAGATTTTAATGGATGAAATTTGACTCCTAACCTAACCTAAAAAATTCATCCACCAAATAAAAATAGAAAATCAATTCAAACTTATTCCAAACTTTAGGGTTGAATTATTAGTTATGTTAACTATAATTGAATTCTAAGATTAAACCTAATTCTAACCTAAACTAAAGAATTTCTTCCAAAATTAGGACCAAACTTCATCCAAACTTTTGTCCTTCAAAAATAAAATATTTTAAAAATTGAAGTAGATTTTAGAATCTTTAAAAAATTTCCTAATTGATTCTAATTTAAAAAAATTCCTTGGTTAGTCTTGACTCTCAAGGGATTTTCTTAATTATTCTTTGATTAATCTTTATTCTAATCTATTATTCTAAGATTAAGATTTTTTAGAGGTTTTAAGTAGTTAAATCATAAAACAAGAAATTACCTTCCCAACAAGGTAAAATAAAAAATTACTAACTTCCTACATTAAAATGTTATGAACTACACTAAAGATGATATTTAGTGTCTTGTACACTAAATACGAAGGCATACACTAAAAGCCAATTACCCTATGAAAGTAAGTAACATTAAATGTCAATTCAAACACTAAATGTGAACCAGAGTTGTCATATCAGACGGAATATCACTGTTCACGGACAGAATCGGACCGATTAGGGCTAGGCAACTGCAAACTTCAGAGCCTTGTAACTTTTGCAAAAATTCTTCAAATCAGTAAAATGAGATGTTTTTCGGCATCTACAATTTTTGTAGATGCCAAAAAACATCTCATTTTCCTTATTTGAAGAATTTTTGCAAAAATTACAAGGCTCTGAAGTTTGCAGCCGGCACATTCAAGTCTAACACTAATTGTGGACAACATCAGATTTAGTGTTGTAGCCAGTAGGGGGGTAAAAACACTAAATGTCACTCAACACTAAATATCATCTTTAGTGTAGTTCCTAACAGCTGGGCTTATTTACGGTTAGAACGGTTAGTCTTCTTCTTCCATAAGAGCCGCAGGGAGGGATGTGTCCTTCAGGCGTCATTTTATTGAATACAAACATGGTGATCCGATACAACGTGCATGACTTTACATTGAATTATTTCTGATTTAGTTTCATGTGAGTTAAGGATGTTATTCAGTTCTCATTGGAAGCAACCAGTTCGGTTTTCCCTATGAACCAGGATTGATTCTCTTGAATTATCATGGCTGATGTCATATTCCAACCCGAAGATGCCATTCAGTATTCTCATACAGCTTGAACCAATCCAAGTATTGACTTAGGTTCCGTGAATCCCGACATAAAAGTTATTAATAGATGAAAGTTTATTTTTAATTGGTAATTGTAAAACTTCATTCACAAATTATTTTTAATCTAAGTGAGTAAAATAATTTCTACCCAAATCTAAAATCCCAAGTTTTACCTAGATTCTTAAATCGTTTCTTAGATTCTTTTCAGATTCCTTTGGGTGAAATTACTAAATCTTCATCCAATTTTACTACTAAGTTCTTTCACTCATAACTTTCTTATTATTTGGTTGTTTTCTAAGTGTGAGATGTTTTTAGAATCCTCTAAAAATTACCTATCGTATTCTAAATTCTAAATTAACTTCTAAGACTTTGACCTAAGGGTTAACTTCTAGCTTCCTATTTCTAATTCTAAGTAAATTAAAAAATCAAAAGAATGATAAAACTAACATACCTCGGTATCGATGGTCAATACGGTACCATCGTCACAGACAACAAGCATGATGGTCTTGTAATACCCATCACCCTCCATCATGTGTATGTTTCGCTCGCCCTAATTGATGAAAAATTGAACTTTGAAAATCTTTTGAAAATCTTGATTTCCTTAATTCTTACTAGACTAATTCCTACAAAGCTTTATTAGTTTCAAAATATTTTAATCAAGTCCCTTGGATTTTAGGAACTACTTTGAATACTAGATGTTTTCTATTTATTCCTAAATCAAGTAGACTATTAAAACCTTATCTCCAATTGCCTTGATAATTTCTTCAATTAATTCAATTACTATAATTTTGTTAAACTGCCTAATTCTAATGAATAGTTAAATTATTCTTTGTTCAATTGTTTATTAGTTTTGTTCCTATTATTCCAAGGATATTTGTGTGGTTTTGTTTTTTCTTATTTGGCTTATTTGGCCTAATAAAACAAAATTTAAACAAACATTCAACCAACTAATTTCAAATAGAATTGCAATTAATGACAACAAACAATTTGGTGAATACTAAAAGGAATAAAAATCCAAAAACAATTCCTAATTGAATAGTAAGGACCTAAACCTAATAGTTTTTTATTGCCTACATTCCTCCCGAGGCTTCAAATCTTTATTCTTCTTCTACTTCCTTCACTTCAATTCCTTCTCATTCTTTATATTTGAGTTGTGAGTGAGAGACTTGCATTTTTGAATTTGAGGTTAAGAGAGAGCAACCCAATCTTAAATGAGCTATGGTGAGAGATGTTTTTCCAACTCAAAAATTAAATGGTATGGCATGGCTTCAACTGCTTGGTCTTGTTTTTTGGCTCCCTTGTTGTCGTATTGTTCTGAGCACCTCCACTAGTCGGACGTTCCCTCCTTTTGTTGGCCACATGGCGCCTTACTAATGGCCCGCCCCCATTTGTTCATGGTCTTTATTCTCGACCCCAATGCCTAGTTCTCATTTTCAGCCGGATACTTGGTCTTGTTCTCAGTCCTGATACCCGGTTCTTGTTGTAATTGGAAGATCGCCTTCTTTGGCTAGTTAAGCTCCTTTGTTGGTCAAATTCCTTTGTTGGATCAACTCTCTGGACAACTGGCTTGGATTTTTTTATAAAGGAAAACTAAAACAAATAAAAGTTAAGCAAAAGAAGACCTTTAATCTAATTTTTATGATTTTTGAAGATTTTGCCTTCTATAATCTAAACTAAAACAAATTCTACTCTATCACTCTAAATGTAAAAGAAAGCTCTAACAATTCTCTCAAATCTTTAACTAAAATAAACTCTATCCTAACTTTCTAAGATGATTTTTGGATAAAATTTCCTAATATTTTGATGATTTTTCTCAGAACAGTCCACTCACAAATTTCAACCAAAACTTATAAAGGCAAAAATGACAAAGGAAAAAGGCCACGTGTAGCGATTTAAATACTTCTTTGGCCTACTTTTTAAAGTCAGAGCTTCGTTGTGCAAGGCAAGCTAAATTTTGTTTATATAGGTAATCAAATATTCAACAAAGATTTTAATTTCTAAATGAGGTACACATGATAGTGTTTAACCAAAAATTAAAAATTAATGAGCTCAATTCCAAGGTATTTTCACTACTAGAAAATGATGTCCAAATTAACAAAAAATCACCAAGTTTTTGTTGATTTGGGTACTGTATCGACCGTTTTCACAATTCTTAGTTGATTCCACACAAGTTAACAAAATGGTCACCAAATTTTTGTTGATTTGAATAGTACAATGTCCAAGTCAACAAAATGATCAACAATTTTTTGCTCATTTTGACTTAAAGAAGTTTCAAGTCATTTTCAACATTTGGACAATGTTTAAATAGTGGTAGTCACGGCTTGTTCACAAATGACGTGAACAATGAATATTGAGGATGTGGCGGCTTTGGGTTTGTTGCTCCCCAATAGAATATTTTTAGCATGCTATTGAATGTTCATGCCCAATCTTCTCCTCCGGAGGTGAATTTTGGGCATGAACATTCATTAACAAGCTAAGTACATTCCTTTGTGCTCCATGATTCAACCGCTCATTGGCTCATTGGCGCCATGTCACAACTTTTTCACCCATTGTTCATTGTCCATTGTCGACACATCTTTTGGGGGTGTCACACCTTGTTCATCCACCAGGGCTTCCCATTGGCTCCTCCAAATCCTCACCAACTTCTCAATATCCATTGTTCACTCAACTTGTGAACATGGTGTGACTACCACTAATGACCATGGTTGAAATTCTATGTACAATTGAATTTTTTTTCAAAACTTAATCATTCACAATTTGGTATTCTTTAAAATCAGCAGACTTCAGAGGTCGTTTTGGCATAGTAAAACAAAAAATTTCAAAAAAATTTAAACTAAAAAAAGCTGTAAAATAAATCTAACTTTCATCTAAAAGAATCCGTTTGCAATTTAGATTCTTCAATCAAAAGTTATGGACAGAATTCAGAGAGGGGTTGGAATCAACTTTTTCTTTGTCATTTTCGAACATCCTCTCTGAATTTTGTTCATAACTTTTGATTGGAAACTTGAAATTGAAAACGGATTTTTGGAGATGAAATTTAGATTTATTTTACAACTTTTCTTAGTTCAAAGTTTTTTGAAAAAAGTTGTTTTACTATGCCCAAAAGGCCTCTGAAGTCTGCTGAATTAACAAAGGAACTGAAAAACAAATTGAAAAAACTATACTAATAAATTTTGACTCCTTACATATTCAAGTTGATTTGGGCATGGTGTAGTGGCCAAGGTCATGACCTCTCATTTGGGAGGTGGGGGGTTCAAACCTCCATGCCATGCCTTTGGGCGCCCTTGTGGCCTGCCCACGTGGCGGTTGCCTTCGTGGCTTGCTCGTGTGGTGGGTTGCCTTGGTGACTTGCCCCGTGTGGCATTTTAATATGTTTAGGTGGCAGTGTCACATGGTGCCATGTAATTGGTCGATTCGTATATATATTATTTATTTATTTTCTTTTTTATACTTGACCGAATCAACAAAAAATTTAACAAGTTTTTGTTAGATAGTGTCCAAGTCAACACGTCCAAATCAACATGAAACTAATAGACCAAAATCAACACTTTCTTGTCCATTTTTTGTTGATTCAGTCACAGATTTTTTTACTAGTGTCAAGGTTTAACTCCTAAATGAGGTACACATGACAATGTTTAACCAAAAATTAGAAAGTTATCAACCAACCTTCATTATACAACGAATTTTGGCAAGGTTTTTAGTTTATAATCTTTTGGCAATGTCAAGCCTTGTCACCTTAAGCCTTTTAAGCCAAAGTCTATTGCAAGTATCACAAATGGTTACTATCCTTTAAAGAAATGTCAAGTTTGGGGGTCTATCCCTCCCAATACTCTTAAGAAAGTTGATTCTTTTGGAGGACTAAAATATTAGCCATGAATTTATTATCACTATTATAACTTAAATTTTTATTAGGGTTAAAGTAAACAATCCTTCTTGTGCCACCAATTCTTCTGATATATACTATTTGTGACATAGTACTACATACTAATGCAACTAGATTCATATTGATATGATGGCATAAATACAATGATTTACCTTTATATAGTGGATCCAGTCACTAACAAGGTAAGTATATTTCACATTGTGTGAATGAGTATTTGAGAATGGTCCATATCATTAACTATCTTTAGTTTTTGTTGAATGGATTGTAAGCAATTGGATGGGATTTCCATATTCACTTTGCAATTATGTTTTGAACACCAAGTACGTTAACTATGAATTCTACAAGACCTAATTATAGATGTACAATGCAAATTTGACCCTATGCTCTCATGTTCAAAGCATTTACAGTCAAGCAAAAATCTATACAAGTCGGTCCTAATAATAAGGTCAAAATGAGGTGTACACACACTACTAGGGATTGTCACAAGCCTAATCCATTACTTTAGGTCAAAATTGGTAATTTAGGTCTAGTACCTAGCTATTTCTTCCATACTAATTTTAAAAGATCCATAAATCAAGCCAAAGAAACAAATTGCCTAGCACGTCTTCTATTATCTGTCTAAAAAAAAGCCCATTTTGCATTGTGCAAACTCAATGTGAGTAAGCAATCCACTTATGCATAGACTTTATTTTTGATGTATGCATTGCTCATGTTTCTTGCAACTTGAATTATCCCTCAAACATCAAGGAGGACATTTGGCGCCCGATGGATGATAGAAAATACTTCTAATAGGACAGAAGTGCAACTATTCATCCTTGGAATTTTGTTGTGAAAAGGGGTCTTTTACAATAGTATGATTGCTTTTGCAAATTTTTAAGAGAATGATTCACATGGTAACCAAAGGGATGATTTTCACAGTCACCAATCCATCCTTTAAGGGTTAAACATCAGAGCTACTAACTGTATACTCAACAGATATGGTTATACGGCTTTATTCTTGCAGTATATGCTAAAAGTACATCCACAAGCTAAGCTTATTTGGTTATTTTCATTGACAATGTGGTTGATTTCGTAAAATTCGGGAGATTCCCGTGCCACAAATTATGACGTCCATCTACACAGAACTCTAAAAACTAAAAAAATGGGTAAAGTATACATTTACCGTTTCACGCAGCGCGTTCTGAAAGGTGCCGAAGCAGTGGATTAAGCCACCGCCGATTGTAAGAATTGACGTTCAATGTGTGAGAAAAAAAACTCGATCCCGAGTGCTCTGTTTGTACGTGCTAGATGCATGTGCAAACTAATTTGCTGTAATTGACAGTAGTTGCATGACCTTTCATTACGAAAGGAGACTACTTCCGGCCTCCTCAATTTCGTCTGCAGAGTAGCCACTGGGCCTAAAATTCGTGACGCACGTATACTCTTCAATGCCCTTGAGAAACAACAAAGCTCGGTCGTACGCCTTGCCCGCGTCGCCCTCGCTCTCAAACGTCCCCAACGGAAACGTCACCTTCTCCCCCTCGCTCGACGTCTGGCTGATCTTCGCTTCATACAGCGACGAACCCTTTTTTCCTTTCCTGATGCTCACCCCTTTCATATGACTCTTGCCTTTGTTGAACTTGGCCGAAGACCTCCGGAGCTTCCACAGAAAGTCCCGGACGCTCCAACCAACATGCTCTGCGATGTAGTCTGCGTGATTGGACTCCCGAAAGTTCAGTGGGTACGCCTTCCCTCGCGACGTTTCCAGAATGCCAAGTTTAATTGCAGCCCTGTCGTGAGCCTGCTTCGCCTTGTCAGTTGTTGCGAAATCCCCCAGGAAGAGCTGGACCCCTTTCTTTTTACGGTTGTTGCGGAGCTGCTAATTCTTCAACCATAAGTGCGCCTTCCATTGCTTGTTCTTCTTGTGGTACGTCACACCGATGCTCTCCGTGGAGGGTACCACTGGTCGTTGGACTACAACTTGCTCTTTGGCTCCAATCTCGGGCGTTTGCATTTCGTTCAAAAAAACTGATTCTGGGAAGCGTGGGCGATGCTCCTGGACAATCATTTGCTCCAGGTCATGTACAAACTCGATGAATGTGATGTCCTGATAGTGAGCGTTGGTACTTTCACTAGAATTCTCTTTGCCAAGCCACAGCTAGTCGCGTGGAAAACCAAAGTCAGCACATTTCGAATTTTCGACGTCGATTGTGGTCAAATTGTCGTCAAACATGATCATGTCCCACTCGGGATCTAGTTCGACTCCAACGATCTCATCATTGGAAACGGATTCCGGCATGCTTTGCAGCTCCTCCTCCGAGATCATTCGCTCCAGATCAATTGCATAATCGTCAAATGAGACCTCCTGATCGCGGGTGTTGGTACCGCTCTGATCATTAGAACTCTCATCATCCAGCAACAACTCGAAGTTGTGAAATTCTTCGCAATTGAACTCTCACTGGAAACTTCAAAGGCTTTATGGCGGGGGTAAAGTGGGGGGTAATACCTAGGCGCGACCCAGGCAGTGAAGAGGCGCAACCCAAGGAGTGGAGCGAGTGGGCTTGACGTCAACTCAGATCGAGTTGTCCCTTCCACCGTTCCACGAGCTCCTTCGGAGATGTATTAGATAACCGACGAGCCGCGGTAGCGGCGAGTAGGTTATCGGACATAACCGGTTGTTCACGTTTCAATCACAACCTTTGATCTTCATGATCCAAGGGTGTAGGAAGCAAGTTGAAAGGAGAGAAGGTTATGAGTTGCAACTTGTTATGGCAATGGTGATGGGTTGCCAATGGGACGGTGCCACGTGAGCGTTGAAAACTCAACAACCGGTTATGGTCACTGTTCACAGATGTGGAAACCTTTAGGCAAATTCGTTAATTATACAGCTACTGGAAAAATACACGAGTATCCAACATTATTTTGCTTCATAGTTCTAAATTCACTTCACTTCTGTTCGCAGTGAATATGAAGCATTTCAATGCGGTCAAATATATATATGCATGAACAACTGAAATTTAAATTTGAATCCATAGGACATTTAGTAGTGCTTTCAAGTTAAATAAGATAATCAGATTTTGGACCATTAGAGGAGAGATTGAAAAGTCAAGCTTCACTATGAAAATATGGCACTTTCACCAAGTAATCAACTTTCAATATCCTTCAAATTATGAGGTAGTCACCTCCAAAATTTTATTGAAAATTGTTCAAAGAATTGAACTTCCCTCAAAAGGAAATTTGAATTTAAATGGTTGTTTTAATCCTAAAGCAATAAGTTGCATTTTTTTTGGCAACATTGAAATTGTGAGCACTTCATTACGAATAAAATTTTAACTTTTTGTCTTTGAAATTTTTCACACAACAATTGCCCAAGGAGTAGCTTTAAGCCCCAATAATTTTCATTATTTTTCACTACATGCATAAAAAGTTATTGCAAGATATATAGTATTAATTGCTTTTTAAGCAACTACAAAAACTTCTTTAAAATCCCTTTTCTAAAGAATTAAAAATTAAAATTGATTTTTTAGATTTTTATATATATATATATAAAGCATTGAATCATTCCATTTTGATTAATGAGATGAAAGGTTAAAATGAGTTATAGTTTGCGGAAAGTTATGGATTATGAAATCTCTACTCTACAATAAACTTTGAAGTCCTTTATTTTATTCAATTTTAAATATTTTAGAAAAGAAATAAAAATAGTAGTTTTACGTTGTTTGTTACAACATTATAGCCATTGAGATTGGCACTTTTCAATTCCACAAATAAATTGTTAACAAATTAGTATTTTGAATCATTATATTGTTTTTTTACTTACTATTTTTTCCCTGTATGTTTTACAAATTTCAAATTCTCTGAATTTTTTTCAACCATATAGTTAACTAGCCTCAATGAATGAATCCAAAAAAACACTAATGGACATTTTTGCATACAAATGTGACCTTATGAAGTGCAACTACAAATTTTACTGCAAGGCCCAATTTTATTTTGTTTTGACACTTCAAATGCTAATGTCCTTCAATCTACATGAGGAAAATTTTGAAAATTTTCCTACATCTTTTCAAACCAAAGTACTACAAAATCCTACACGAGGGAAGTTATGAAATTTTTTCTACATCTTTTCAAACCAGAGTACTATAAAATCTTACATTTATGTGCATCCAAAAATGTTTTCTTCCTAAAATTTGGAATTACAAATTTTTCTTCAAAAGAAAGTGAAGGATCTTTTTAACCATTACAAAGTATACTTAGTGGGAAGTTTTAAAATCCACCATAGATGTATATTAAATATAATGTGCAAGTTAATAATGTAATATTGTTGGCCACCTTTTTATGTTTCTCATAAATTAAGAAAAAAAAATGTACAATAATCATGTGCCCCAAATTTCACATTTCAATAAAATATTCACTTTTAAGAATTTTTTATTTTCCTATATGGAACTCATAGTACACTATATGAGCTCTAGTTTCTTAGAAGGGCTCAACTTCTAAAGGGATAATTTTTTTGCTAAAATTACATTTAATAGGAAGAACTTACAAGTGCCCAAAATATACAATGAAGTCTTCATTGTAAAACATTCTTGAAGCATATTCTTCACTATTAAAGAATACTCAAACCTGCATAATATCTCTCCTTAGTGTCCTTTGACTTTTGAATGTGCCATTGAAGCACGTCTATAATTCCCAACGTAGAGTAATCAGAGTTGTCCCTTCTATAGTTCAATTATAGAAAAAAGAAATCTTTTTTACAATTATATAGAAATTAAAGTAGAGGTTTATCGATAAAGTTATTGATTTTTGAAATTCTCTTTTCAAAAACACATAAAACAAAAATGAATTTTATTCTTCTTCTAACAATATCCAAAATACTTTTGTAAAATTTAATAAAACTATCTAATGTATTAAAATTGTTGTAATAGAAATTTATGAAGTGAAGCTTCATTTCTTTTTAAAGTAATGTTCACTTTTGCCATTCAAACTTCTAAACCTAATATTTTGATGTGTACAACTCTTACACTCTTTAATCTTCAAAGGACATTTCTTGTTTGTGCTTAGTCAAACTTTAGTAGATTTCTACATTACCCTTTACAGGACCAACACCATTTTTTGGCAACATATCAATTTGGGAAGCTCACTATGAATGGAATTTTTTTTTCTTTGAAATTTTTACACAACATGTGCCTATGGAGTAGCTTTAAGGCCCAACAATTTTTGTAACTTTTGACCTAGGGGAGGTCACTCTCACTACATTTGGGGTACCTACGTGTGGCGGAGTGATTTTTTGACCCCCTATTTACTTTTGAATAAACTATAATTTCACCCTAAAATTTTGAGCTTTGTTTAACAATGACTAAAGGTTTCTATTGACAAAATTTTCAATTCCAAATAACATAAGATAGATTCACTACAAGAAGACTGGGTGTTTTCAGGAAGGGAGTTCAGTAAGGAAATACTGAAATTCGAGATTCATTCATAAAAGGTCACGGACAACAGTACCAGAAACTGAATTACAATCAGACATTCCTAATCGGTCAATGAAAGAAAGCGGAGGAGTGCATTACTAGTCGGCTTCGGGTCGGCTTCTGTCTGTGGCGCTAATTTTGGAATACAATATTAGTATGCTGACGTTCAGTTTTTGTCATGGCATTCTTTTGCAATTTTAAAAGAGTGACTCCCACCACCCCAGCTACCCGGCTTGCTCCTCATTGGCTGCGCACGGAGTTTTACCATCTCCTTCCGGCTTACTGTAGAAAAGAGATGACCACCGGAATTATACATCATTGACCAGGGTTAAGTGGATTTTTTTACTGTTCCACCATCGTCTCAAGCAATGTGGACGCTTCCACTTCCATCAGCTGAATCGAAATTTTGAGATTTATCAATGTGACCCTCTCTTATCAATGTCACTGTTCAATTAAATGCAATGTGAAGGCCTGCACTTTGATTTATGAGGATTTCCAATTGCATCATGGATTTGGGTCTTCAAACTCAGAAGTCACTTCCACGGCCAAAGGAACTCTCCAATGTGACAAACCGAATCCCAGCACTTAAATACGTATATCAATTCATCATACCGATTGGATTTCACAAATTTCTTGCAATCATTGAAAATTAGTTTTCCATTTCCATCTTCCATCGCCATAGGAGACAAATCAAGTCACCAGATTACAGTACGAACTCATGCCATTTTGCCGACAGCACTGCCCAATTTCCTTCCCCTACTTCGATGAAGACACTGCCTTCACGGCACTGCTACTTGCTCCAATTCCGAGAATACTGTTTACTCGGACAGGAAAACACGTTCGACCTCGCAGAAGTCAAATCGGTAATCATGGAAGTCGAGTACTGAAATCTGCCAAATCATCCTAAACCACAACATTTATCACTTCCCACTTCAGGCCGCCTTCATTCAACTGAAATTTATGATGCAGAATCAAAAAGCTTTCAATTTGGATTGGGGTGCTTCAATGAAATTCCAAAAGATTTGATACACACACAGTCGTCCTAGATTTTACCTTACCACATCCTTCCACTATGAAGTCATCCCTCTCCTTCTTAACTTCGTCTTTCTTCACAGAGACATCCGCTTCTTCTTTCCTAATTCACTCCCGCTCTCTAACTACTTCGTCTCCACTTACAGAGGCCTCCACTTCTCCTCCCTTCATTCACTCCGTTTGTCTGAGACCAACTTCTGCAGTCTGAAAGCACACTTACGCCTACAGGAGCAGCACATTCAAAATGGTGAGACAAAATACCGCCACAGCAGGAGCTGTCGTCCAACCTTAGGAAGCGGCCAACGCAATGTGGTTTATCAAAACTATGAAGAAATCCTCTCCACGCTGCCTGGTGAGTTATTTCCACACTGCAAACGATTCAACTTTCTGTCTCTTTGCCCATACCGAAAAAACCCATGCTAATGCACTATACCCACGCGCAGCAATGGATTGTAACTTTACTCACAACCCGTCAGCATGTCTACAATGGTTTCTTCCGTCCTCGTTTGAAAATACTTACCTTCATTTTGAATGCACCTCCCCTTGTCACGTCCTCTTCAATGTTAAACCCATATCTTCATGCCGGATGAGCGATTTGCGAGACCTCCCTGTTCTTGGATGTACAACAAGTCCACCGTCTACCATTACAACTAGAAATTACAGACTACCTCACTCGCCAAAATCTGCTCTTCCTTTAACGACTTCTGATTCATTCTCTTCTGTCATGTGGCAGACTATTCCTGCGTGGTTCGTCAGAGCAAATTCCCACAGAATTCACAGATATGTCCGCCTTCGGTACGGCGATGACACACGCGTCTGGACTGTCAAAGCCAAGGTTGGATTAATCAACGGCAGAGATCACGTCGCTCTTGGCCGAGGCTGGAAAAGCTTCATGCGCTACTACAACATCGACGAAGGGGACCGCCTACTCTTCAGTCTAAGCAGCAGGTCCTCTTTCGAAGTTCATTACCTCGGCAGGAAAAGATCTTGAATTTGGACTTATCCGCTTCCAAAAAAAGGATGTGTACCAACTTCGACATTACGCATCTCATGCTCCAGTTCAGGAATGAAGGACGCTCCGGAGGCAAGAAGAACGGACTTCCGTCTCATAATGACACAGGTCTCGTGATTCACTCTTCTCCTTCACTGATATTCTTCAGTCAGACAAAAGCGACGCTGAGTTCAAACCGCTCTGTAAATTAGTTATACGCTATAATCCCGTACATTACTACTATAGTGTTTAGGGGATGACACATAGTGTCGACTGACTTGAATTCATCTTCCTCTTTCTTGAGCTTGAATTTCATAAAACGCTCTAATCGTACACCAGTGCATAAAAACAATTTCTAATCGCACAAGACAGTATACAACTATTTTACAGTGATTAACTCTTTTCACATTCCAGACTTTCAGGTGTTTCTGTCGCTGAAATTGAAGAAGGTTTACCTGACTTGTTGCTACCTTGCTAGTCGTCGTCTCTGTCATTGTATTTTTTCAATGTTTCGCTGAATTACTGTCTCCTGTCAATTCGCTTCCTCATCACTGTCGTCCTCGAATTCAATTCTCTTCCCTCCCGCTACAAACCTGCTGTCTTGAACAAGTATGCGAAACACATATGCTTTTTCAGAAATGGCGCTTCAGAAATACTACAATTCCTCTGAAAAATACTTCTACTGTAATGGTCAATTACTCTTCCAATGAAAACCGAAAATGCAGTGTTTATGACTTACCGCTAACGTCATTTGCTACACGGTTTATGACTTCCTTTCACATACTACGTGCACCTTCCTTTTACATGAACCCGTATATTCTTTCCTCGTCCTAATCATGCCCTTCCATGTCGGTGATGCATGCATGTACTGGGCCTTCCTATATTAGTTTCTGCAGACCATAATGACATGCACTCTTTATTTCATCAGCGTCCTCATAATCGACCATCCTTCACTTACCTGTACTGACGGTGAATGTCCATCGGAACCTGAAAACAAACAACCTCCACTTCACCATGAAATTCCGAGAGTACTTCAAAAAATCCCACCACTTCTCATGTGATTCGTGGAAAGTGAAGAATGGAACCGTCAGCCGTCTGCTTCCTTCTTTGAACAGCAAGCCTTAATACTTAGAATTCACAGAACGCATTGGTCAGTACCACAAACTTCTATACACTTTGTTATATGGGGTAACACCAAAGATGTCATCAACAATGCATCAACCTCTGTCATTCACGGAGAGCATTGAAGAAACACATACTAACTGTCCATCCATAGCAGTGCTCCAATTCCAGACATTAAATGCTTCCAATAAACTAGAACACAAGTATGGACCCTTTTTTAAATTTCATATACTACCAGTCCAAACTATTTATTCCCTGTTTCATTAATTGAAGGAGGGAATCACAAAAACATTCTACTTCTGCATTATACTCACCCACCAAGAAATGAGCGCATATGAGAGCTTCAGCTGGTACATGAAATACAAAATGTATTACAAAAATATCCAACATAACATGTATGAAGATAAATTATAAACTAGCATATTCGTACCTGAATATTGACTGTTTCATTTATAGAAACAGGTACATCATGAAGGCGATGGCTACCACAAACATCCGTCCATTAGTATAAGGCAAACTCATCCATTCTATTCACATTCTCAGATAAGGTCAGCCCCTAGAAAAAAACATGAGGTCGAACTCTCAGGACACCTGAAACTTAAAACTTCATTTCAGCTCTCTTTAAAGGGTTCCTATAGTCTAAGCAGGAATGCATGCATTCCAACGTCAACTGAAGCCGAAAAATCCCTAATTTTTCATCCCTATCCAGAAAAAAAAATAAAAAAACATTAAAAAATAAAAAAAAATATAATACTTCAATTGCAGTGGCCTACAATCTTCCTTCCTACTCAACTACTCTTTTGCGTCCTCCTCTGAATATTCATCCTCAAATTCAAGATCAGCCGAGGGCAAAGTATTATCAGGGACTACTAAATCTTCGTCCGTTACTTCTTGACCCCAACTTTCACCTGTTTCATTCAATTCGTTTGCATCTTCTTCGGAGTCAGCCTGCTGCAAGTCTCCCATCAAATTCATGTCTTCCATGTAAAAATCGGATGGAGTCATCTCCATTTCACTACCTTGGAAAACCCTGGTTGATCTAGGATCTGTACGAACTACTACCAACCACTCTTGTTCTCCTTCGGCGTCCATGAAGAACACTTGAGAAGCATGAACATGGAAGACAAAAGAATTGGACGATCTCCTCATTAGTCTTCCCAGTTTCACCAATGTGAAACCAAATTTGTCCACTTTCAAAGAAGCTGTTGGACCTCTACTAATAGGCGCCACCCAGTCGCAAAGAAAAAGAATTGGCTTCAATCGTCCATAGTCAATCTCCAAAATCTCCATGACTTTACCGTAGTATGTCACTGCTCCTAATACTAAATTCGAATCCGACAAACCACTTCGCTGCAATGTTTCGCAGGTTGCGGTCAAGCCAGAGTCCGTAGTGACCAAATTCCCCTCAGCATGAAATACTCGAAAGTGATTCCCGTAAGCTTTTATGGATTTGAAGGAACAAGTCCTTAATCTGGGTGGCATTGACAACTGTACCACATCTTCGTCAAATGACTCATTTCCTGCATGCACACGAAGACGTAACCACTCTGGGAAATCATTTATAACATTCAGTTCCGGTGGATACCGCATCCTCCTCCTCTGTCTTGGATGCACTCCACGTCTGTAAGAGTCTCTTGCTTTTGTCATTTCAGAAGTCAGCGTCTCATGAGTTCTGCACATGACACACACAAGAACAGTTTCTGACATTCCTTCAACCAACAGCGGGTGCCCCTCTCTAAGCGCATATAATACCAATGCTAAACATAATAGAGCACAGTTATAGAAAGGACATGGAATCGAAACTTCCATAATTGAAGTACTACATTATGCAAAAATAAAAATTGTAAAGTGGAACTTACTTTCGCAATCCATCAAGACAGGTAGAGTTATTGAGTACACATGCATGTGCCCACTCCCACTCTTCAGTAGAAAGAGTCCTTATTCTATAAGTTGCACAAGGGGCCTCGCCGGAGTCTCCTAATTCCTCCTTCCCATCCCACACTCTTTTCCTGGTAGATTCACACTCAAGGAGGTACTCAATGGATAAACCCAGTCCCACTTCCATTGCTGTACCCGTTGCCATACAATCTTTTGGGCGCGCTTTATTTCTCACATATGATTTCATGAATTTCATGTACCTCTCGAACGGGTACATCCAGCGGTTATGAATGGGTCCACATAATCCGACCTCCTCCACTAAGTGTACTAGGAGGTGCGTCATGGAATCAAAAAAAGATGGAGGGAAATGACCTTCCAGCAAACACAAAGTCAAAGCCACATTTGCACTCAAACTGTCCATCTGAGTTGGATCAATGACCTTAAAGCATATCCTCCTGAAAATGTTTCGCAACTGCATAATAGCATTAAAGATCCCATTCGGTAGCAAACCACGAAGACAAACAGGTAGGACTTCTTGAAGTAGGACGTGGTAGTCATGGCTTTTCAATCCATGTACAATTCCATCAGAATCAACACAGGACTTTAGGTTCGATATGCACCCCGTCGGAGTCTTTACGTTCCTCAGTCTGTCAATGAGCTTTTTCTTATTGTCAGGGGACAAGACATAGGGAGCCCGAGGAACATGGAAACCCGTCTGCGGTGGTTTCTGCTTCCGAATGTGAAGACCTCTTTTGCAGCCGGCCTCCTTCATGTCCCTACGAATAGCCGGACCATCCTTCATGCCCATGAGTGTTTTCAGTAAGTTCTCTGCAACATTTTTTTCACAATGCATGACATCCAAAACATGCCTGACGAGTAGTCTCTGCACAGAGGAGCACATTATTTTGTCACGACCCCGAAATGAAACCTAATTACAATTCAATGAAAAAAAAATAAGTTCTCACATGATATGAATGTATTACATCATGAACTGAATAAAATACAAGACAGTTTGCAAAAAATAGTATGGGAAAACACTTAAGGTACGCAAGAAACAGAAAGTCTAACCTCCCAATACGGCAATTTGAATAAGATGGAATTACGTTTCACTCCAAAATGTTTGACAGGATCACTATCACTACCTGCAGTTCCACCTGCTTGCAGCCACCTTTCTCGTGCTTCGCCCCTTCTTCTGTGTTCCACGCCTGTTACTCTTGTAGGTTTGGGATGATGTTCCTCTTTTTCGTTAAATGCATCACTCTTAAATCTGAAAGTGTGATGAGTAGGTAAATATCTACGGTGCCCTTGGAAAATGTTTTTCCTTAAACTTCGGGAAAACCTGGAATCCACATTCGGACCACAGACGGGACATCCCCTATAGCCCTTTGTGGCACAACCAGAAATTAAACCATAAGCAGGATAATCATGAATAGTCCAAAGGAGCATTCCTCTAAGATTAAATTTCCTGGTATCCGAACTGCTGGACATGTCCACAGCGGGTACCCCATCCCACAACTAAAGCAATTCCTCCATCAGAGGTTCCATGTACACATCAATGTTGGAAGATTTCACGGACTCTTTGCCAGGGATAAGTAGTGAAAGCATAACGAAAAATCTTTTGGTAACCATCCAACCTGGTAAGTTGTAATTGACGAGGAAGACCGGCCATGTAGAATGCCGAGTTGACTTGTCTGCAAACAGGTTCATTCCATCCAGGGCCAGACCTAACTTGACATTCCTACTTTCCTCAAAGAAACTTCGGTCAATGTTCTTGACCTCCTTCCAAGCGGGACTATCTAATGCAGATCTTACTTTCCCATCACTGGATGCATTGTTTTCATTCCATCTCATAAGTGTTGCTATATCCCAGCACCTGTACATTCTTAGCAATCGGGGAATTAACGGGAAATGTCTAAGCACTTTTACAGGAATGGTAGAGCTACCCTGCACATACCTTGATGAATGGCAAACGGAACACTCCGACAATGAAGCTTTGTCTTTCCAGAAAAGAACGCATCCATTCTTGCAGGCATGGATGGTATTGAAGGTTAGTCCCAATCGATCTATGAAGCTGCGCGCCTCATATCTGTTTTGGGGTAATTCGTTACCGGAGGGAAGTATATCCAGTCTAAGAAACGCGAGCAGTTCATCCATGAAGGAGTTACTCACATTGTGTAAGTACGCCAAATTCATCAAGACCAAAGCGGAAGCTAGAGCGGAGATTTTGGATCCCTCATATAGGGGTACCTGGCTCTGTCGCAACCATTCTACCATGTCCGGGTCTTCGGTGTTTGTTTCTTCCTCCTCCGCATATTGAAGAATGTCTTCCTCTCCGCCACTGTCGTTTACGGAAGCCTCCCTTCTTTCATCAGTTCCTTGAAACCACTCTGCTGCCATTCTCTGGAAGTCGAACTCTTTGTCAACTGTATCTTCTGGCGGCTCATGTGTGTCGTTATCGAAAACTACATTTACAGGTTCTTCAGCTACAAAGTTCAAATCCTGTTTGTCAGAGTCTTCCGGCTGCATAAAAATCAAAAGAATGAGACAAATGTGTATTGTGAGGAACATCAATTAGGAAAGGCAAATGGTTTCAGCATTCGCGAAGCAAACGTATCGGAGGGTTGTACACTGAATTAGAGAGTTCCGTGGAAGGATACATTGAAGAACAACGATCGTGGAAAGTGAACTTCAACGTGGCCGGCAGGTTTTTGGTTTCTTCTTCACGTGAGATCGAAATTATGCACCGTGGACCGAACTAACAGATAACAGTATTTGAAGACAACGCGAATATGTTACTAGCAATTAGGTTTCAATGAACAGAACAGAGGAGACGGACAGTAAGTAATTAAGATTGCATTCAAAAAAGAAGTGGACATCATGTGTCCTTATTGTTTTAGGGCTAAACGGAGCCACTTGTATTCACTGTCAAGTTTTGAAATAAAATTTTATCGTACAAGGAGTGCTCAAGTGTGCCTGAAACATTATGGGGAGGAGGAGGCAAACTTGCAGAAGTAGAGGCAGATGAAAAAGAAGGAGTCTTATGTCAAAAACAAACGTACATTTCAGTAGAAGACCCCAAACCCTAAACCCTAATTTAGTACTCACCAGCATGCAGTGTGTGAGAGCTGGATCTTGACCGTTTCTTCGGAGGTGAATATTAATGTTCGTTCGCAGTATTGGGCGTCCTCCGCCCTTGCACTGGTTGCAAGGGCATCTGTAAGAAACCAAAACTCTCTCATTCGCCCGAAACCGCTCCAAAGCATTCAACGCCATCGCAAGAGGCGAGAATCGGCCATCTTCCCTAGAAGTTGAAGGTCTCATGATGTTGAGAAGTCAGACGGATTATTGTAGTCTGGAACCGAAGCGATCACAGAAGTGAGAAGATAAGGTAAGTTGCTTTGTTTTCCTTGTTCGAAGTCATTGTTGTGTGAGCCCGTTCACAGTTGAACCAACATCGAGCATTTGTTTTTCCGTTTACGTGTGACAGACGTTTCAAAGGCTTTGGTAAACGAAGTCGCCATGGACTTGGATTCGAATATTTCAGTATAGTCGCCAACTGTCAGAGAAGGTGGGCCATGTGATGGTGAAACACTGTAGACCTTGTATGAAGAACAGGTTTGCAATGTGAGAAGCGTTCTGTATTTCCAAAAAAATCACTGGACACGGTGGTAATGCTCGTTTTTTTATTTTTTTATTTTATTGACTGTCAAAAGTGCCTCACATCTTCCACACAACTGTATATAGGTCTCTCACATGGAATAAGAAACGTCAACAGCGGACGCAGTTTTCATGACTTTTGTTTTTGCAGGTGGAACCGGATTCGGAGAAGTGAGGTTTTGAAGTCCTGTGTACAGAGCTACCTTGAGCGATTGAAATCAGACGTCATGGAAGCGAGCGAGGAGTGCAATGCTTATGAGGAATTGCGGAAGAGAAACATTGTGCGGAATGAAGAAGTTCTTCGTATGCTGGGATTGTGTGCTGCGAGGTGAAGCTCCTGTCCCAAGGAATTGAAATTTGATGTTGGACTTGGAGGTTTGTACATTGTGAGTGTGAAGGAAGTACATGAATTGTATGTTTAGAAGTAGTTGTTTTTTCATTCAGGCATTATCGAATTTGTCATGGTACTTCAGCGACAATGACTTCACTCATTGTCGCAGCTTTTTACGGAGTTGCGACAGTCGATGGCGAAATAGACCTTCGGGAAACCAGAGTGTCGTCCATTAAGTTTTTTTGCATGTTCCTGGTGCATTATTTAATTGACCTTAAATAAGTGAGTAAGAGTTTGTGAGAAAGTAGTTTTATGTGCACGAGTAGGTAACGTCTTCCTAAATTAAGTTAGTGAAGCCTGTTGGAATTCTTCCGGAAAGTGTAGAAAGTAATTGGTGGCCGCCTTTGTAATGCTGAAGCCATGTGCGCTATAAATGCAGCGATGTAATATTAGAAACAACCGGCCGTGGGGGTATCTTGCTGGAACTATTTCATTGGAGCAGTTCGATTTAGTGGACATCTAAAAGTCTTTCTTAAGAGAGGAAAAGGATCTTCGAAATGAATGTGGCAGAGAATGGGTATTTATTGTTGATTTTTGTACAGTCGTCTTTTCTGGGAATTGCAGGTTTGTCTTGTTCTATTTTTAGTCATGTAGAAGCGGTGGTCACATTCCCTTACTGACTCCCTCCTGTACGTGTGTTTTCAGAGAGGAAGAAAGTGACGGACGGAAGGATGTATCATCTCTGAAATTTCAAAAGAAAGCGAGGGGTGAGGTCCTGGAACCTCGTAGGAGCAGGAGGATTGCGGGCATGCAAGAGTCCGTACTGACGTCAACTGCAATTGAAAGAAGAGGTCGTGCGTTCACGGAGGGAACTTCGATTTCGACACACAGTGTTCGTGGACCGGAAGTTCCGGATGGTATAGGAGCAGAACTGCAGTCGGTAGTTCAGGTGGTGAGTTTTTCACGTTAACTCATACCATTTCTGCACGCATAAATGACGAGGTCCTGTGGATTGTGCATGGACGGTGTACCGTGAAGGCTCATGTTTTAGCTTTTGAATTGTCCTTTTTTTGTACTTTCATTTCAGGAGTACCTGTCGAAGAAGGAGATGGAAAAAATACCCAGTGATGGGGATGAATACACGACAGATGCATCATCGGAAAGCTTGGAGGAGGTGCATGCCGACCTGAATTTCAATGTGAATCCAGGCGACATAACAAGCGGTGTAAGAACTTCTGTGTCGCCTCACTACCAGGTGGCGCATCCCGGCAGTTTACCTATTGACTCCTTTCATGCGCATGCAGCATCAGCATTCGGAGCACAGTTCCAGGAGTTGGTTATGCGAGCGTTGTTTCAGTCGACGGGGACCTTCATAGGACCTTCCTCTCCTGTTATGGGCACTTCGGACTCACTGTCCACGGAAATGCCTTTACTTTGCGGTGAAGGAGTAAGCCCAGCGAGCACTTGGAAAGCAAGTACTTACAACCAAGTCGAAGCCAAGCGGAGGCGGAAGCCTAAAATGAAGAGGACATCCGCAGGAGAGGACTCAGATTCACAGAAAGACTTCCCTGTTCCAGAGAATGAGAGCCCTAAACAGAAATCTCTGAGGACATGAAGACTGAATCGGACTCGGGACAGGAGGGCCAAAGAGTTGACAGATAATCGGAGAGCAATGAAGAAGTTACCGTATGTTCTGCACGTTGATGGTATGAGGAAAGGAAAAGGAATACACAAGCATCAGTGGCGTGCGGCAGTGCGTGGTCAATGTACAAGGCTGGATCCAAGTATGGATAATATTAATCACCATCCAAAGCAGGTGGTAGACAGCATATGGCATGCTTTGGAGATGGAGTGGGAGTTCCAAGGTTTCACCCATAGGGCAAGAGAGATGTTTGAGAAAGCAGCAACCAAATGTATGAGGAACAAGAAAATGCAATTGAAATATAAGAGCCAAAAGACTGTGGAAGCTACAAAACCGAACGACGTGTTAGGAAGACACTGGTCGAAGATAGTGGACCTCAGCACAAAGTCTGTTGAGCGCATTCAGTCGTCTACCTCCATGCAGACGACGTCGAAGGGGAAGGAGAAAGTGGCAGTAGATGAAGA
Organism: Antitrichia curtipendula; assembly: GCA_951230915.1. Classification (NCBI taxonomy): domain Eukaryota; kingdom Viridiplantae; phylum Streptophyta; class Bryopsida; order Hypnales; family Leucodontaceae; genus Antitrichia; species Antitrichia curtipendula. The sequence continues at coordinate 6,748,635 of OX579634.1, forward strand.
GGACGAAAGGAACAGCGTTTTGCCTGACCAGGTATTTTTTCAGTTCACCTTTAAAGAAGTGAAGCTTTTTTTTTGGTTACCTCGTTGGCTTTTTGAGGATGTTGGTAGGCTTCATGCCTTCATCAGCAACAGTCTGTGTAGAAGTAGATTTACTGGTTTTCTCACTTTTCTGTGAATTATGCATTAGAAACAATAGAATTTTTATTTTTTATGCAATGAGGATTCGGTGTTACTATTGAATATATTGAAGCACAGAAATGATGAAGGCGTTCATTTCAGATCGATTGGAGAAGGGTGGTCATAAATATATATTAGAAAAAAAGAATTTATTTTATGAATGTCACATGTATTTCTTTGTTCATGTGCATGTCAGTGCTGTTTAGTTTACGACATGAAGCATGCATGTCGGAAACAATTGATTTTGTTTATGTTGTCCCTAAACTAAAGAATATAGTCGCATGGGAAGTCCTGATGTTCGAAATGGGAACGAGAACGTTTTATTGCAGGGGGAAGATGTGGACGCGAGAATAGAGAGTCTGCAGGGTGAACTCAGGAGACTAAAGAATTCCAGGAAGGTAATGATGTCTAATTATGAATGGCGACAGAGATTAATTAGTAATTGCAGAAGGAAATGAATGTCACGCTAGTAAAGGTGATTTTCAGAGTGTGTACTTTGATTTTGATCCCATGTCCACGATGAACGTGGGAATGGTTATAATCAGTGGAGTTCATGCATTTCTTTCCGGGAGGTAGTATTGAATGAGGTGAAAATCTAGTCTCATTTATTTGGGAACCTGGATTCGTTACATAATGAAATGTTGTGACATCGTCGTTAACGGCATTTGGAGAAGCAATCGTTGATGGAACTAATGTAAACTGTGCAGAATGGTTTTCGCGAGAAACAGAGTACAGGCGTACTTCATTTTGTTTCGGAAAGGGAACTTCAAGTCATAGGTTCATGTGCACAAGGTGTGTGGATTCGAACATGTGAATAGCGATTGACAGTATAATTTGTTGTCAACTATAATGAAGTATGTCGAATTTATTTTCTTGAGAGTGCATTTGAAATCAGTATTTTATAACAAGTTATTGTAGTTCATTTTGCCGAGGAACCCATACTCATGTTGATGATGTGATTTTGCATTATACTGTAAACGGATGGAGGTCATGAATTCAGCCTCGGACTGTTGTACCTACCAGTCCGACTAAGAAGAATGTGGCAGAATGTCTTTGTATAGCGATGGGGGGCCATGTTGGTCGAAATTTAGAAAGTCGTGAATCATTCAATAAATTACATGAAATGTGGAAAAGATTTAGTAGTACTACTAGCTTGCGTCTTTGAATATATTGCAGAGAAATGAATGACAACTTTGAAACAATTTGTAGGTTGGAATGCCATCAGAGGATGCACATGATTGAGTTAATAGAGAATGGAAATTACAGATATTAAAAAATGAAAACGGCGCTCCCTTACTTTGTATGGCAAGAGCGAAATTGGGTGTGTCATAGCCCACCAAGGTGGACGAAGCAGTTTATAATCAGTCGCCTACGATGTGCACAACAGTTTATTGGCATCCCTCTGAAGTAAATGACGGCTTACTCTTGCCTGCGCATGTGGTTTGTTGCAGGTGTTGACGGCATGAAAGAGAACGTGAGGCCTGGTCAAGTGGATTTTGTCGTGAAAACAGAAGACTCCGGAGAGAAGAGTTTGAAGGACGTGGAACCTGACTCACTAGTGGAGCTGAAGAGAGAGGGCATGCCTTCGGATGCACTACGAGAAGTTTCTGAGAACGAATCGGTGGGCATTGTCATGGACCCTGAGGTGAGATTCGTAACAACTGTAAATTTTTATATTTTTATTCAAGTATGAAACATGGAGTGGGGCTATGGACGCCAAGCATAATGCATGGATGCGCAGATAAATAATCATGATGGGGGCTTTGACAACTCTGAATTGCTAATTAAAAATGAATTTAAGATATGGAACTCCTAATTTTCGGAAATAAGTTTATGAACCGGTTGAACATGTAGTGCATCTGTTACGAAGATATAGGATGATCTTTGCATAATTATTTTTAATGTGCACCATGCGTGTCCATGTAAATGTAGAGTGTGCCTTGCACCGAAGAGCTCATTTTTAATTCCGGTGATGTCAAGGATGTACAGGATCGGAGTTACATAAAACAGAGTGACATGATTTCTGCTTCTGCGTGACCAACATGGTAGTTTGTAACTGAGATGAACAACGTCTATCATAATGTGAAGGTCATTGATTCATATTACTAGACTTGTATGTACTGAAGTCATTGGACTTCACGTGAATTTATGTGTATCAGATGAACTGCGGTGACGTAGTGCGACTACTGGCGACTGTCGACGGAGTGGAGAAGGAGATAGGAAAGGCTATAGTCATGGGCTTGGCAGGGTCGAAGTATACTCGCAAAGTTATTCCAAAAGGTTGGCGCAGCATCAAATTGACTTCATACACAGACGAGGCAGCCGCAGAAACTTGTCCAATTCCATTCGGATGGGCAGAACACATTAAGTACCAGACTGTCAAAGAAGCCAGTGGTCGAACGATTTTATGGCCCGATATGCGTCTACGAACCCTTTTCCAGCTGTGGCGCGTGTCGAAGAAGTGAAGTGATCATCGTGGATGCTCCTTCTATTCCAGCAACATGGCAAACCCGACTTGCTTCTGGAAGGCAAATGTTCACTGAAAAGAAGGATATTTACTAAATATGTACATCGTTAGTGTGCAAGTGTATGTGTATGTGCTGCTTGGTTTTGTTTGGATCTATGCCAACTCCGGTCTTGTCCGTGGAAGGAGGATGGGGAAATGTGCTTCCTAATAAGTAGAGGTGCAATTTCAATGTACAGAATAAAGACATAGTGTTGAATAAAGCGATTTGGATTTTTGAACTGCTTTTGCGAGCAATATTTTCCGTGGATGAATTGTTTCTGTGCACTACACGTGGACATTGAACGAAGTTGATTTTTCATATTCCTGCGGCAGTAATTGGCTTATCAGAGTACTGTACCGAAACAGTGAATTACTTAAATGTATGCCAAGTGTCTGGAGCACATGAGAAGTGAAAAAAACAACATGGTAATCGGAGTTACTGTCAAAGAAATCGGAGTTACCGTGGAGCAGTGAAACTCCGCCCGAACCTGTAATTGTATAAGTCATTCTGAAATCCCGACTGAAAGGACGTGCGGCTGCCATTCCAGAAGGTCTTTTAAAGCACGTCCTAGACACAAGAATTTAAGAAATTCCTACTTAAAACACTCGATCTTCCAGTATGCTTATTCTGCCTTAATACTGCGCTTAATTGACCCCTTCCTCTTGTAGTGATTGTCTAGAAAGGGTTGAAAAATAAACTAAAATGGCATGTTCTCCAACTAAAATATTTATAGAGCTCACATAAAGATGACTATTGCATCAATATTCAAACAAAATAAACTTTCAATAGAAAGCTATTCTATAGAATTTTTTTTTCATTTTTCAAATTTTTTTTTTCTTATATAATATAGAGGTGTGAAATTTATTTTTAGCTTTACAATGTATCTATTTTCTTAAAAAATTTATAACTAATTACTATTAGCATAAAAAGATACCAATAATTCAAAAAATAAACTTTTAAAGTAGTAAAATCTATCCATAATTTTTTTTGGAAAAAAAATTAAATTTTAAGATGTATTACATGTATTACTTTATCCGCCGCACGTGGGTTGCTAAAATGCGGGGAGTGTCCTCCCTGGGCTTTTGACTACATGGTTAAAAAGTTATTGTATGATATGTAATTTTCATTACTTAGAGGGCAGCTCATAAAATTCTTTAAAAAATATTTTTTTCAGAAATAAAAATTTGAATTTTTTTTTCTCTCTCTTTATATATCTGTGTGTGGGAAGCTTTGAATTATTCCATTTTAATCAATGAGACAAAATCTGAGAGGAATTTTAGTTTGCGGGTAGTTATGGATTTTCTACTCTAAGATAAACTTTGAAGTCCTTTATCTTACTCAATTTTCAATATTATTGGAAAAAAATAAAATCATAGGATGTAGATTTTTTATTACAAAATTGCAACCATTAAGATTGTTATTTTTCAATTCCATAACTAAATTATTAACAATTCAATATTTATAATTATTCTCTGCTTCTTTCTACTTACTATGTTCTACTTATATGTTGTACAATTCCAAATGATTTGAAAATTTTCAAGCATATAGCCAACTTGCCTTGAAAAAATAATTTAAAGAGTAACTACCATTTTGGAATTTTTATTTATACAAATATGACCTTGTGAAGTGCAGTTGCTTGGTTTTTTTGCAAGGACAAAAAAAAGATTTTTGTCAATTCAAACGCTAATATCTTGCAATCGACATGGTGGAAATTTTGAAATTTTTTCCACATCTTCTCAAACCAGAGTGCTACAAGATCATGTGGTTACATGTGTTGAAAAATGTTTTTTTTCAAAAAATTGGTACTTGTACTAAAATCAATAGTCTTGGGGAGTTAGGGTGTTTTAGGTGAAAAAATAATCTCTGACCTCTAAGGGTTAAAATATATTTTTCAAAAATGTGATATTTTTGGATTGCAATAAAGTATTTGTTCAATGTATCATTATTTTTCTAATACTAAAATCATTATAATAAATTTCATATGATTTCTAAATAGACTATTTTGAACATAGCACATTGATTATGTTGAAAAGCACATGAACCCTTTTTTTGCAAAAATACAAATAATAGTGACAAGAATAGCAACTTGGTCAACTTGATTTCATAGTTTCTTATAGTATCATGAGGCCATTGGTTTTGTTTTAACTTTGCTACACTCGCTTATGTGATTGACTTGCAAGTTGACCTCACAACATTGAAGATGTTGCTTTTGCTTTTATGGTCCTTTATGTCTTCAAAAAAACTTTTTAGTATAGGTTTTGAAGAGGTTCAATTCCATCATCAAAAGCAATTTAAACATCTTACATAAGCAAATAAATGAACTTGTAAGTTGAATTGTTAAAAATACAATTAAAACACATTGCACATAGCCTACTTCCATGTATGCATGTTAATTTAAAAATTTATAATTAAACATTAAATAATTCCCTAATCCTCTTAAATTTTATAGGATGTAATATTTTGTCACTGTTAATGTATGACAAATTGTAAAACAATTAAATAATTAAAACATTAAAATTATCTTCAATCCATTGATATCTTAAATTAGATGGTTTGGTTTGGTTTTTTATTTTATTTTTTTACGCTAAGATCTAAAAAATTATAAATTTTTCTACTGCGTTCTTTGTACCATTGGAAGACTATATGCAAGGACGTGCACACAGGCTTTGTTTCGTGGCAATCAGACATTTGGTGTGAAAGTTATGGATTAAAAAGTTTTCATGGGTTCAAAATTTGAATAAATTATCTTTTATTCTAGAAAAAACATAAATTATCTTCCACATTGGATGTCCCAACACCAAAAAAAAGACCTTGCACACCTTCCATGGAGTTTTATACTTATAATAATCTATAAATGTCCTAAGGCATTTTTTGAGCTTTTTGGAGTTTGATTTATATTGAACAAAATCCGAGACAAAAACCCAGCATTTTGACAAATTTAATCAATTCTTTTTTAATTGAAACCATACAAATTGAAACTCAACATTTCATAAATCACATAGAAAAAAAATCACTTATGGATTGAAAGATTATGATGTTCAATCTTGAGGGAGTTGAAACTCTATAAGTAATTTGAAGTCTTTCAATCCTCTTTTCACATGTCCAACCTAAAAATTAGTTACCAAAAAAATACAAAGTTACAAGGCATAATTTGCATAACCCCAATCAATCTATGGCTTCTTCAAATTTATTTTATAGTTTTCTTCACTAAACTTCTGATGTAAACTTCCCTCCAAAATGTAGTATAGTTGAAGCAAATTTCTAAGGTTTTTCAACACTAGAAAATTAAAGTTTGCAATGGACATCTTTGCAAAAAAAATTAAATAGAAAATCATGATCATTCATTTCAAAATCGGATTTTGATGCTAAAACTAGAATTCATAAAGAAATTTTTTCAAAATAATTAACTATCAAAATTAGTAACTAAATAAAAAATTATTTAACTTCAAAATATTGTTGACACAAGAATTTAATGCCTCTAACATTTAGGAGTTATGAATGCAACCTCTTACACAACAATAAAGCACTTGAACTCCTTTGTGCATAAAAGATATTGAATTTTAAAGTATTCAAAAATTAATAAATTAGAAAATTATTTTTACTATTATTTTGGTTGTTGCAACAGCATAAGGACTTAGTAATGTAAATATAAACAAACCTTTTTTGATGAAAATATTTAAAAACAAATATGTATATTTTTAAATATAAAATTAGGTTATCTTAGTAATTAATTTTTTTATGAAAGATTACAAATAAAATGAAAATAAGAAAACTAATTGACATAATATGTACTTGATAGATAGATTATTAATTAATAACAACAATAAGTTCACAAAAAATTCTATCTATGTCCACAAATAAGTGCTTAAAATATGCTAATAATAGTTCAGTAAATTTATAGATTATTATTATAAATAAATTGGTTGTTTTTATTGTACATTTTACTAAAAAGATAATAAAATTAAAATTAAATTTGAATTAGAGGGACATGCAAGAACATATGTATTAAAAATAACAAAAGTTTAGCTATCTTCTAAACTTTATGTTGCTTAAAAATTAGAAAAGCTTTAAAAAAATAGAAATATATTTCAATTTTTATTTTTATGTTGAAGGTACTTAATAATGATTAAAATAAAATTAATAAAAAACCCACTATGACTATAGCAATTGGAAAGTCTTCCAAATAATAAAATGTTTTGTTTGATAGCATGATGTGAACTTCCCTCCATTTCATTCATTGGATTTTTTGAGTACAGAACCCCGAAATATCCAAGCCTTTTTTTGAGCTTCTAGTAATTTGCTCTAAATTGAACAAAAAATCAATATTTTTATAAATTGTATCAATTTTTAAAAATTATAATTGTACAAATTCAAACTAGACATGTTAAAAATTACATAGGAATAGAAGACACAACAATGTCACTTATGGATTGAAAAATTAGAATGTTTGATCATAAGGGTGTTAAAGCTGCAAAAATGATTTGAAGTCCTTCAATCCTCTTATCACATGTTAAATCTAAAAAGTTGGTTTACCTAAAAAATATGAGGATAAAGGGCCTATTATGTATAATTCCAATCAATTTATGGCTTCTCAAAAAGTCAAAATCTACTCTAAAATTTTTGTAAATGAATTTTTAATGTGATCACTTCTCTAAGATGTAGTGTACTTGAGGCTCATTTCCAAGAGCCTTCAACACTATGGAAAGTCAAGATTGCAATAGACACCTTGCACAGAATAGAATAGAATAGACATCTTGAAGAGAAGAGTCATAATCAATCATTTTCAAATTCGAATTTTAAGTGCTAAAACTAGACTTCAAAAACAATTTTTCAAAAATATGGACTACTCAAAATAGCAACTTGGTTAGGTTTTATGCAACTTCAAATATTGTCGACACCCAAATTTGGTGCCTTGGGCATTTACAGGTTAATACCCAATATTAAAAGTGTACCAAAAAATCCCGTCGTTGTAGGGTCGCAACTTTTCTTTCGTCTATGCCAAGTGTTCTTCCTATTTTTCTTCTCGGGCTGCATCGCGTTAGGGTTCCATTCCTGCTTCCGTCGCTGCCTTCCTTTCGTATGTCGCTGGCTTCCTTTCGTACGTCGCTGTCCTCCTCGTCCTTCTCTGTTTTCGTGAAGACGGGTCGATGCACTGCTTTCAGTGTCTTGGTGTCTGTAATTGCAAGAAGTATGTCTTCTTGCCTAAGAATCAATATGCAGTTGCTATGTCACGAATTCAAGGTAAAACTCCCTTTGGAAACCAACTTTGGTCTCTCTGAATTTTACCTTCAATGTGGAGCCTTTTCTACATGAGTTTTTCCATAGAAAGGATGTTTACAAGAGTTATTGAGACTACTTCACTTGCATTTTTATTTCACTCATGCTTATTTGTCTCATTTCAAATGCAACAAGTCCTAGATTTCAACTCTAGCATAGGCCTTGAGTTCTTTAGCATTGCATACAGCTTGTTGATTTCAATTGGGTCGCACTTGTGACTGAGACCAAATACCTACACGACAATTATAATTTCAATTTGTGTAGCACGTCTTTAAATCTTGTAGGCTCACATTCTTCTTGATCTAACTTGTTAAGGGTGAACTTAGGATTTCCTCCATGTTTTTCCTTTTGGCGCTCAACTGACCTTGAACATGACGCTTTGTAGATTCCTTCAAAGGAAGAGTTTTTTGTAGATTTCTTCAGAGGAGAAATTTGTAGTGGTCATTTTGATCATTTGGTCCATTCTAAACTTCAGAGGGTCTTTTGATGATTTTGCAGGTGATCCACTTGAAGGCTAGCAGGTGGAGTATTTCAGCCGACATGATGTTACAATGCCCTCTTATGTGTGTATGTATTGTCTCAGTTCACGAACTTGGTCGTCGGATTTTTTTTCTCTCAATGCAATATTTTGAATTTCGGATCTCCTTAAATGTAGGAAACTTTGTTGAAACGTACAGGAATATGTGCTAGGTCACAAACTGCATTGTCAACTGTACTTGTGAAAGTGTCAAAAAGAAGAGATAGAAATCATGGGCGATAGATGAAGTCAGTGGATAACTTTGAATTTGCAAATATAGAGCAGTCAAAACCTGTGTATGATGAGCAGTGCATATGTATTCAGGATACAGATTGCATGAACAGAGGGGATGCATACCAAAGCACAAGCTCTAAGACCTAAAACAATTGACTTTGACTTTGCAGAAATTTATTCCGCTGTAAGAAGTCCATTTTTTTTTTGCGCTGATTTTTCTTCTTCTATACATGCACGACGTCTTCTTTCAGATAAAAGTCGGCCGTGTCTCACAGCATTACTTCAAGGGTCTTGTTTAAGGTATCGGCAGTGAATAGAGCAGGTGCCACCGCGTTTGAAACCTTTGATAAGTTCGTGATGGCCAGTTTTAGAATTATGCATCATATGCTATGAATCGATGGTGATGAATTTAGTCTATTATACGTTGCTTACAATACAAGTCTTTGTTGTCCTTGTGCAGGAACTCCAGTTAATTGCGTTGCATTAGCGCTCACGGCATCCTTATTTCCATGGTCAAAACCTACCATGGTGATGATGTCAACCTAATTTCCAGTTTGATTAATTAATGAGATTTCTATTATATCATTTTTACATAGACCTACACATATGGGTAGAGTCTCTACCGATCGTTCTCATGTTTGAGGTTGTTTTGATTAGAATTATGTTCAAGCTAACATGCCAGACACGGTTGGACACGCAGGTACTTAGTGGTATCAGCAAAGGCTCCAACTATGGTTATCACATGTACAATCAACTTCTCTTCCCAGAACTTGCCATTGTGCTGCCCTTCATGTGTTATCATTTGTTGCTGCGGCAGAAATTTGCATCCCATCTTTGCACTTCATCTCTGTATAAGAATCTCCTGGATTTTTAACGAAGTTGAAAATCTCAGCTGCCCACTCTATCCAGGTATAAGTAAGATCTAAGGTTAGACACAATTGGTTCACATGTTTGCAAGTCTGTTTCATCTTAAGGTAGAAAGTGCTCTTTGCGTCACTTTATAATGTTGTCTAGCTCAGGTTGTACATTCAACTTTGTACACTGAAACTGGCTATTGAGTTTCATCTTCTATATTTTTTTTGGTGAATTGCATGATTATGTTATTCGTGTGATTAATATAGATGTGAGTAATTGAAGTTGTGTATCCTTTTGGAGCCTGAAAATAAAATGTTATGTATAGAGTCTATTCAGGAATAGTGGCTGCAGCACGGGAAGCATTTATCGTTGGCGTTCCTGCAATATCTCTAGATTCTTTGATGGTGTTTGAGATTCTTCTGTTCAATTTTTTTAACATTCTTGTTAATTCTTTGTGCAGGAATTGCATGTGTTAGTTCCTTTGATCCTTTCGGAAGCTTATTTGAACAATTTAATTGTTTAGCTGCTTAGTTGTGATACTACCTACTTAGCTGTGATACTAATGCCCTCGAAATCTCCAGTAAGAGAGGCCAGAGCATCGACAAAGACTTCAAATCAGCAGGAGCTGTGAACCTTCAACTTATAAAAGCTTCCGACTGTGAGATATTCAGGAAGGAGAATATCTCAATGGTTGCTTTTTGAACGTTGATATTCCTTCAAGTCCATCAGAACACAAGGTAATATGATATAATGCTATTGATCTTCTTTTCTGAAATGTTGTGTCTTGTGGTAGCTTAAATAGAGTGTTATAATTATTTTACGCAAAATTACTGAAACAGTCAAACAGTGATGCCATCATGATTTGTATGTCATCATTAGAATTCTTTGAGGTATTTTTGGAGATAATCCATAATTGACTTGTGATGTTTTTGTGTGTAACAGAAATTTTCATTATTGAGGGACATTCTACTAGGGGCAGTGCTAAGCAGGGTTGTCACCGCCGTATTCGAACAAGTCATCTGTATATTGCAATCTGTAAATTCGATCAAACTCCTATCCAAGTCTCTCTACAACTCGACTTTAGGCTGAAATCAATATTGTTGTTATTAAAATCAAACTTCTTTTGTGATCATTTTCAAGGACCTTGTCTTCTCATAAATAGGTTATTTGTTCTGAAGAATTCCTTTTTGACTTCATAGTCTTAGATATGGAGCAGTTGTGCTACTGAAGGTCATACTGTCTATTTCTAAGTAGGTTGGTTCTTTGAAGGGGTGCAGGCGATATTACAATTAAGAGGGAAGATCATGAATATTCAGCGCAAAGACCAACCACCTTGTGTAGCATCATTAGGGCAATTTGAAGCCTATAGATGATTCACTTAAAGTAGTTGTGAAGTTATTATTTGCAATAAATTGTGCAATTTTCAGCTACTTTTACGTCATCACAGCTGCCTTTTCTCCATTTATTTTATCAATTGGAATTGCATCCAATCCTGAAGTTCGCTTCCACTGCATGAATGTGTATGCAAAAATTTATCCATTCTATTCAATTTCATCCCAAAATGAGATGGAATTCATCCAAGTCGCATGACAATATTCATCCGATTATTCAATAGAATTCATCCAAAATTGACCAAAAATAATCCAAATTCGACCAGAATTCATCTACATTGCTACTTGTGTGATATGAAAATACCCCATGCTAAAGCGTACAAAAATGGGGTTAATGGGGGGCATAAAGATTTGCCCCCCCCCCATCTCGTGCATTAGTGTAAGGTGGGGGTAAAAGGGGGGGTAACCCTTCGCAGTTTTGCAAGGGGGTAACCCGCCGAAAGTTCCCAGTTCTCCGAAACCGATCTGTGGGGCGTTTTTTTCGAACGTGATAGTACCCCAATTGGGATACAGTCCCGTGGTGCTGAGATGTTCAGACACGAAGAAATTCTGGCCAATTCCTTCCATTTAAGTACTTGTAGAGATATTTTTGACTTTGATGGCTTACACAATAACTTTTGGGGGGTAAGGCAACCTAATTGTAAAGGCAACCTAATTTCACTATTTAGTATAGACTGAATAGCGAATTCCGAGGGAGAGCTACGACTGGTAGCTACGTACATACACCTGCAATCTTAATTGAGCGCTAATAGACAATTCTTAGGTCGAGTGAGGGGCAAAGTGAAGGGGCAGATGTGTGTGCAATCGAAGGCAAAGTTGGAGAGGAATGAAGATGAGCTTCACTGCTGCCATTTTGTATTGCTTACGGATTTCGGCAGGAAGCCTGGAAAAAGTGCGTCGCGACTCACGAGCGGGATGATACCCGGTGTCCCCATATATCCATCCTTGGATGATACCCGATTTCCCATGTATGCATCCTTGGATGATACCTGGTTCTCGTGTGACAAGGCGTTCAGTTTGTTTGATGTGTGCAGCCCGGTTTTTCGGCTAGGGGTCACATCTTACAAATAACGTTTGTAGAAGTAATAATTTTGGACAGAAGTCTCATTTCTCTTATTGCCATGTTTTCATCCATTCAGACAATTATTTTGCAATTTGAATAAATTTTTTTCATTCAACCCCTAAGGACTAGGGCACATTTTGGACATAAATGAACAACAATTGCCATTTTTAGGGCTATGAGGAAAAAATGAAACAATAAAATTTTATCCTCAAAATAAACTACACAAACTTATAGTAGACTACTATAGGAATGAGTGAAAATAATTTCAAAGTTTTTGATCTTGTGGATTGAAATATTACAGCATTTGAAGCTAGACAAAAAAGTTTGTTTTGATCCTAGCCACTAGTGTCAACACACTTTAATTTCTCTTAGAGTGAGATCTTTGCACTACAAGTGGGCTTTGTTTTTACAATTGCATCCTATACAATGTTAGTTACCTACCTACCAATTTTCAAAGATAGGAGAAGAGTTTTAAACCTGTTACCTAAAGCTACTTACTTTGCCTAATCAATTATTTGTTCAACAACCATTGGGTCTTTGGGGGTGGGTGGAGGTGATCTTTTAGATTCCTTGTTGGTTGAAAATCATACCACGCTACCACGAAATTAGTATAAAATACATCATATTTATTTTATTAAAAATATTGTTAACCTTTATATTAGTATCCCATACAAATTTGCATAGTTCCCAAATTTGTGAAAGTTAGTATTATTACTATTGGATACACTGATTGAATCAACTTGTTTAGTTGAATGAAATAATCTCTTTAAAAATCAATCTAAAATTATAATTTGTCCATTATCTACTACCTATTTCAATTGTAAACAAATATGATGTTTTTAGAATGTTGCTTTAAGAAATAAATTATTGATGGAAATTTAGAAAAAATCCAATATTATTAGATATTTTATTGTAAGAAAATAAATATATCAAATTATTAATGTAATATAACTATATAATATATAATGCATCATTCTTGCATTTAAGTGACAATTCATTTTCTTTATAGTCAAGTTTAGATGGCCTTATGAAAAAAATGTTTTAGACAAATATGATGTTTTTAAATTTAATATATTATTGAATTTTGAATTTTGAATAATGAAATGAAATAAAAAAAACTATAAACTAAAAAAAATAGTACTTAGAGGTGTATGCAATGCTTTAGAATTACTTTCATCTTAAATAGGATAAAGTTTTTATAAAAAATGGTTTTTTGGGTTTTTGTGGATTTTTGTGGAAAAAGCGCATGCCATCTTAAGTTGCAAACAATAATCTAATATTATTCTATTTTAGTGAACTCCGAAATGGGCGCGGGAACGGTCACTCTCGATTGCGGGGTGTGGCGGGAAACCCCGAAAATGGACCTGGTTTAGGCCCTCAATCAGGACCTCGGATATTCCAGCACAAGAGTTTACTGTCGCGGCATTCGCGCTTCCTCTTCTCCAGTTCCCATTCTCTCGCACGAAAGCTCAAGTCCCCAATTTCGTAGCCCGATTGTCGCTTGCACGCACGCACTTGCAGCTATGGCGAAGGAGGAGGAGGAGTACCGCGACGAGATGGAGGAGCGTCTGGTGAACGAGGAGTACAAGATCTGGAAGAAGAACACGCCGTTCCTGTACGACCTCGTCATCACGCACGCCTTGGAGTGGCCGTCGCTTACGGTGCAGTGGCTGCCCAAGCGCGATGAGGTCGCGGGGAAAGACTTCTCTCTGCAGCGCCTCATCGTCGGCACGCACACCAGCGACAACGAGCCCAATTATTTGATGATCGCGCAGGTGCAGCTGCCGCTCGAGGACTCTGAGAACAATGCGCGCCAATACGACGACGAGCGCGGAGACCTCGGCGGCTTCGGATGCTCCAGTGGCAAGGTACGTTTTTTTTTGTCACTCGAGGCCTTGATTTTTGTCGTTTCTTTTTCAATGATGGCGACGTGTTTTTTTAGGTGTGGAGGTATTTGAGATTTTATTTTAAGGTTTGATTTGAGTCGTGGTTTCATTACCGGGATGATGCAAAGGATGACACAAATGGCAATTTAACTTTGGGAGTAATGTTGAGGTTTTGTACCTCTTTATCAGGTTTAGGGTTTTTGTAAAAGATATTTAGGTGTCGTTTGGTCTTACTTTTTAAAAGTTTTGGCGGTTTAGTTTGATTTTTATGTGCAGGCGTCTTGGTTTTTATGAGAGATTGTTGAGTTTAGATTTGAGTTCTTGTTCCGTTAACTGCATTCATGTGAAGGATTACAGATTGGCAATGTGGTAACTTTGAGGTTGTACAGATGAACAGACTTCTTGGGGTTTAGGGTTTTCGTTGCAGGAATTAAAATTTTGTAGTTGTTTTGGCGGGTCGGTTCTCTCTCGGCGACCATTTACATTTTTTGGGTTGTCGGAGTGATGTGGTGGTTTCTTGTAGTTGTTGGGAAGGATTTCAAGGTCAATGCAATTTAAGCTTCAGTGTCGAGTGGTTGTAAGCATGAACCAATCCTGTACTTATCCAGAAGTAACAGGTGTTTTCTTTTCTCCGTACTTTTAGAACGCTACCTTCCTCGAATTTAGTTGTTTGAGTGGCGTCAGGGTTTCTGCAAGTTATTGAATAAGGCGTACTGAGATATTTATCAATAATGAGCTATTGAAAAGAGGGTTTACTAATATTTAGTGACAGGATCTGAAAGGGGTTGCCGACTTGTAATTGGTTGTAATTAAAAGACAGCATCAGCTGCGACTTGTAATTGGTTTACTTTCGCAGAGTTAATTGATGGTTTGGGCGAACGAAGGCTACGATGACGAACCTGGGGATATGTGTGGGCTCGACAGGTACAAGTTATTCAACAAATCAACCATGAGGGAGAAGTGAATAGAGCGCGGTACATGCCCCAAAATTCGTTCTTCATTGCTACCAAGACAGTGAGTGCAGAAGTATACGTTTTCGATTACAGTAAGCATCCTTCGAAACCTCCTCAGGATGGGCAATGCAACCCAGATATTAGGCTACGCGGGCACAAAACAGAAGGTTACGGCCTTTCTTGGAGCCACATAAAAGACGGACACCTTCTCAGTGGTTCGGATGATGCGCAAATCTGTCTTTGGGACATTTGTGGAACGTCAAAGCCGAATCGTGTCGTGGAAGCCCTGCAGATTTTCCAGGTCAGGATGTCCTTTTCATTGTCCGGTAGTTTTCTTGATGGTTTACCTTTTTCCGGACGAGCCTTTCAACTATTTGCTAAGAAATGTGTATATTACGAAATCAGGCAATGTTTTTGTTCAGAATTTGGACATTTGACCTCAAGGGTTTCATACTTTCCCCAGGTGGCCATGGAGAAAGTGTCTTGACAATAAATGATAAAATTGCATGGGTGCTTATCCGGCAGTACGTTTCATTCAGTGGTGCTGTCTGGTCGTGGATTGCTTCAAATTCCATCAGTCCACAAAATGGTCTCATAACAAGATCGCTTAGCCTTTTCTTTTTTTAATATTCATTTGTCTTCCCATCTTCTCCTACGAACTCCAAATAGTTAAGACTCATCTCGGCCTCAAACTCTTTGCTCGTAATCAGATATAGCTGCTGGTGACGAAGCATGAAATTAAAGAGCTGGCGTTGACAGTCCATATCTATGCGCAGGGCCATGTTGGTGTTGTGGAGGACGTGGCATGGCATGCCCAGCATGAATATCTATTTGGCTCAGTTGGCGATGATCGACAGCTTCTCATTTGGGACACACGAGTTTCAACTAACAAACCTCTACATGCTGTTGATGCTCACGGGGCAGAGGTGAGATTTGCTCGAGTGTTCAGTTTTCACGGATGTAGCTGTCCTTTCGAAGAGTGGGGCTACGTTATCTATGCTCGAAAGACCCCGCACTCGTACTTCTCAGTACGCCTTGCTTTCCAATGCTGAGTGTTCCAGATATGTGATGCAGGTCAATTGCTTAGCATTCAACCCAAAGAACGAATGGGTGCTGGCGACAGGTTCTGCAGATCGAACGGTGGCTTTATTCGACTTACGGAAAATGTCGAGGAGCCTCCATACCTTTATTAATCATACGTACGCTGTTTCATAAACCGTTTTCGTTTTCTACTCTGGGACCTCTCAACAGTAGCCCTGTCGAGTACGATTATGGAACTGCCCAGGTGTTTCAGTTTCTGTTATTGCATGTCATGGTGGCCTGATGATAATAGATTCTATGCTTGCCAGTTTCTAGTCTGAACGGTGTCAATGTTGGAATCATTTTGGCAGGGAGGAGGTATTTCAAATAGGATGGTCTCCAACCAATGAGACCATACTCGCTTCTTGCGGTGCAGACCGGAGGCTTATGGTGTGGGATCTTAGCAGGTAATCACCTCCGTTCCCATCTCTGTCTCCTGTTTGGTTTTACTTGACCTGGCCGATTGTTTTGATGAGTCAGATCTGGTGGTTGTAGTATATCGTAGATATGCATCCCTGAAGGCTTTCGTTTAGGTTTGAAGACAAACAAGACTACTGTCTGTTTTAAGAGAACAGTTTTTTTTTGTTTTTTTTTGGTCTGCTGCCATTGAAGATATTGATATTATGACTATAGATATTTACTTTATGCGTTTGTGAGTTGCAGAATCGGAGAGGAGCAAACACCCGAGGATGCAGAGGATGGTCCACCAGAGCTTTTGTTTATACACGGTGGTCATACAAGCAAAATCTCGGACTTCTCGTGGAATAAGACTGAAGACTTCTTGATAGCCAGCGTTGCTGAAGACAATATATTACAAATTTGGGAAATGGCGGAGAACATCTACCACGATGAGGATGAGACTCCTGCGGACGATGGGCCTTAACTTAGCTGCTTCTTTTCCCCTCCCCCCTCTTCTTCAGATCAACTCATGAGAAAGCTGTACTTACACATTTCTAGGCAAATCACGAAGTCTTGCCTCGTGGGGCCTTGACTGACAGTGGCTATGTCGGACATGGTTCAATTTCCTTTCGAGAAAGCGGTTTCGCTGACCTAATGCTGCAAGTTTTGAAACGATTACGAACGCAACCCTTGCTTTCGTCATCGTTCTCGTTAGCTGAGATGTAGCATCCAAGAGCACATGAAAATCACCCGACGCTCCGGGACGGTATTTTGTAAAGTTTCAAAATAGAAAAACGGTTATTATTTTTTGTCCATATCTGAGTTTCTTTCGTTCCCTCTGCGCTTGGTTTCATCTTGTCTTCCAGAGATTTATGTCATTCAAGTGGGTCATGAACTAAACAAAACTCTCTCCAAAATGTACAACGAAGGCAACCCAGTTTCCTGCCAGTATAAGAATATTCCTGCTGCATGTTTTTGGAGGACAGAATGCAAGCTCCCGTATCCGCAGCACAGGTATCATCACTTACATGGAGTGTGGACTTCTGTGAGTGATGATATCTATGCTGCAGAGCTTTCAGGTGCACCGACACGGACTTGGAACCTAAACTCGGGAAGTGAGCACTTCCTGAGTGTAACCGTTTTTCGCTTCTGTGTTTCCTGCGAGCATAAGAATATTTTTTATTGAAGCTAGAAAGCTTCCGCATGGCCCTATTGTGGCCCACAGCGACAGCGCATGATGTTCGATCTCTAGAAGGCGCTTCCCTAGTCCCTCCTACACATGATGCCAGGAAGAGTGCAGACTCCACAGAGGGATGGCTGCCAGGTGACAAGGGAACTGCCCGCGTGCAATGAACCGAAACGACGCAGGCTGTGTTGCATCGCCCGTTGCAGGGAAGTTTTTCACCAGAGCAGCGCCGATCATCGACTCGCAGAGGTGAGATACAGTCAGAGAATGTTTCTAGTCTAATTTACTTTTGCCTCGCGCTAGGGTTTGGTTTCGTTTGCTGATATGCTATCTGCGTGCCTATATTGCAAAATCGTCAAGGATTGACTATCCACGCTCAGACACGTCTTCTCCATCTGCGCTGAATCTCGTCATGAGCAGACCTGTTCGTGCGTAGAACCCATTGCCGTTGTTTCAGCCCTCAACAAAATTGAGGTCTGCAATTGTAAACGCTTCTTTAGAACAGAGTATAGTTAGGGTTTGTCCATTTCCTGTGATTCTCAGTCCAGGTGTCCATCCATGGCAAGAAGTTGGGGTCACTTTTCTTCTATTCTAGTAGAAGATTACTTGATCCATCGTCACGGTCTCTGAAGAATTTGAATCAGTTTTCAGGAGAGAAATCTCAATTTTCAAACTTGTGCACCATTCTTCTAGCTTTTCTCTCATCCGACTGCTATGATTCTCTGTTTAGTTCATGGATATGGAGACTGCGATCATTAGTTCACACCTACAAATCTGGTTTTCATCGAATGGTCTAGCAGAGCAGTGACAGCGTAAGCAATTGGACATTGGAATCTGGAGCATGAATCCAGGGCGATTAGCGCTGAAAGCGCCTCCACCGAGTCAAGAGAAGGCGGCAGCCACCGTCCAAGCCCACTGGCGAGGGTTTGTGGTGCGGCGCACCAAACCTCTGGAGCAGCTCCAAGTCATTTACTACGTGCGGCAAGACCTCAAGGCACACATGACGGTGTTGGCCGACGCTGCCATGTACGAGAAGCTGTGCTCCGATGCCCAGGAGCGCTTGAGGTGGGGCGAGTGCGCCATGGCGTTGCTGCTGCGGTTGGACGGTGTCCAGGGGGCCCATGCTGATGTGCGCGACATCCGGAAGTTGGTCACCAAGGAAGTGATCACCTTCCAAGAAATCGTCGACTCCACCTCCAACGACGCCTCCAGTGGCAAGGAAGTCGTCGTGAAGAAGGGAAGACGTCCTGCTTTTCAGAGTTTGTACTTCACCTTGCAGCAACGAGGTTGGATTTTCCTTTCTGCCAAGCATCTGTACAGCCATCTCTAGGACTTCCTCAGCAAAAGTGCAGGAAAGTCGTAGAACTATAGTGGGGGTGTCGAACCTCCGCGATTTGCAGGTCTGTTAACAAATTGGGCACAAGGTGATCCTTCTTTCCCGATGGAAGATGTGGCGGAAGATGTTTTCTTTCAGAGTTTGGACTTCACCTTGGGAGCAACTGGGTTGCATTTTCATCTCTGCCAATAGCCATCTCGAGGACTTCCAGAGCAGAATGGGAAGAAATTCTACACAGAAATCAATTGGGGCACAACGTTAGTCCGGGAACAGGATTTGGGAATCTTCTTAATTTGTAGGTCAGCTGTAACCTAATTTACTGTTATTAATTCCTTTTAGTCCCCGAACTGCAATAGAAAGCATACTTTGGGATGCTCCTAGCCAACTGTAATAACTTCCAAAATATTTTTATTACCATCCCAAAATGAGCCTTGCTTTAGGGCTTAAGGGCAAGACATATATTTGGGCTCAATTAGTTGTGTTTGAATTTCTAAGTGCTTAGTGGGAAAATGGTGTTATCTAATGTCTTAGAAATGCATTTTGGCATTATTTGCTAATACTCATAATCTAGGTGCAAACATACCTTATAAATGCAAATGCAAGATATGTTGACATTGTATGGGATGTTGTTGGAATCAAAAAGGCACAAAAATCGACACTCTCTACATTTCTTTAGATTGGTAGTAAGGGATTTAGGAGTTGCACCTCTCATTATATTCTCCTGCTTGGTGACAATTGCAAACAAAAAAATATATTCGTACTTGGAGATTACTTAGGCTCCCTCTAGGTTTGCAATGATTAAATTTCTAACAAATAAATTTAATTGGACTTCAACTATTTCATTTGGTGGTTGACCTACATTGAGAGACAACTTGTCTGAGGTTCCATGATGAGATTCCATGATAGCTTGTTCATTCATTTATTGAGTATTTTTTCATCCATATTCATCCATCCTAAATTGCAATTACATTCATCTAGAGAGCAATTCTTTATTTTGACTTCACTTAACTACAACAAAGCTTCATTGTGAACTCCTGATGATTTCTTCTAGTATTGAAGAGTTTTTCCTAGTATTAGAGTTATTCGTAAAGTCATCCCTAGTTTGGTATCCAGTTTTAAACAAGCTCTTATACAAACTGGTGAAAGGAGGTAAAGCAACCCATATGGGATATGTAAATGGTTGGAGTTGTAAGTAACTTGTAAGAGCTTGGAGGAGCTCAATCTTAAAATAAACCCATATCCTTTGAGAGTTCATAAAAAACAGTGGATTTCATTATAAAAACAACCTCTCCACCCTCCATTCTCACAAATTGTCAATGTACAAATTCTGTGACAGGAAAACTCAGGTCCAAACTTTTTTAGGCTCCATTTCGATGCGAAAGAAAGTTTGGTCCCAAGTTTTGTTTTGCTAGTGTTGATTGCGCGAGCTTTTTACTTTTTCACCTGCTTTTTTACATAAAGCAGGGGTTCAAACCCCAGTTTTACCTCTAAACTCGGGTTTACTTTACGAATAACTCTATTGTAGTGTAGTTTTTTTGTTGTCTTTTGTTGTTTCTAGCATTGGGATGTTCCCCGCTAAAGACTCAATATGAACCAAGGTTTTCAATGTCTCATTACATCATGATGTCTATAGAAACGTTAGTCTTCAATCCCAACATTCATTAAAATCATGGCTAAATATATACAATCAAATTTTATTTATTTATTTATTTATTTATTTATTTATTTATTTATTTATTTATTTATTTATTTATTTATTTATTTATTTATTTATTTATTTATTTATTTATTTATTTATTTATTTATTTATTTATTTATTTATTTATTTATTTATTTATTTATTTATTTATTTATTTATTTATTTATTTATTTATTTATTTATTTATTTATTTATTTATTTATTTATTTATTTATTTATTTATTTATTTATTTATTTATTTATTTATTTATTTATTTATTTATTTATTTATTTATTTATTTATTTATTTATTTATTTATTTATTTATTTATTTATTTATTTATTTATTTATTTATTTATTTATTTATTTATTTATTTATTTATTTATTTATTTATTTATTTATTTATTTATTTATTTATTTATTTATTTATTTATTTATTTATTTATTTTTGTTTGAGTTGGATGGACCAGCCATCTAGCTTGATGGACTAGCTATCTAACTTGCTAGGGGAAAAAAATTGGGCCTCATGGATCCATACTTGATCTTGACATGTTTGAACACATTTTGATGAACATTGATAAACATCCGATGCTAAAAGCCTACATCATGTCAGGATAGAAAACCTTGGTATAAATCCCTATGAAATACTTTACGGTCTCAAATTTCATGAACTAGTAACAAATCAAAGTCTTTGATCTGCATAAATTATAAGCTTTTAAGTACAATATCTAAAAATTTATTGAAGGTACTAAACACTGGCAGATAATGAAGTCCTCCAAATATATTATATTCAAAAAGCTTATAAGAATCATGTCAAATAAGATATTTTAAAATGGCAAAGTAAGTATGATTTGGAGAAAGAGGTTTGGAATATCCATTTTGTTATGAACAAGAATACTCATAGGCTTCTTGACACGTTTTTTTCCAACCTCAACTGAATGGGCCTCTATGCTAATGCATGATCCAAGGTCCCAATCAAACCCTCAACCTTAAAATTCCTAAACTACATTTGTGCTTATTAAGATTATTGTCATTGGTTTTATTTTCTAATTCATCAAGCCCCCAATTGGAAACCTCAAAAAGCACAAATAGGGCCAATCCAAGAGAATCCTACTTCATCTTGCAAAAATTCTTCATGCGTGTCCAACCTCTAAAATTGCTGCAGAATGGGATGTTGTGTGCCATCTTTTGAGATGATAGTTTTTTATAGTCACACAGAAGTCACAATGCACCCAAAGTCCAATTTTTTTTATTAACCCCTAAAGGTTTTTGACTATGTTTTCACAAAAAACGCTCCCAAACTGCCATTTCTAGTACAAGTACCAAATTTTGGAAAAAAAAACATTTTTGGAATCATGTAACAGTAGGATCTTGTAGTAAACTAGTTTGAGAAGATGTGGAAAAAATTTCAGAAATTTCCACCGTGTAGATTGCAAGATATTAGCATTTGAAGTGACAAAAACCCTTTTTTTGTCCCTGCGAAAAATCGGGCAGCTGCACTTCACATGGCCACATTTGTATGAAAAAATGTCCAAAATGGTGGTAACTCTTTGGATTCATTCTTCAAAGCAAGTTAGCTTCATGCTTGAAAAATTTCAGATCATTTGGAATTGTACAACATATAGGAAAAAAATAATAAGTAGAAAGAAGTAGAAAATGATTCAAAACACTAAATTGTTAAGGATTTAATTATGGAATTGAAAAATGCCAATCCAAACGATTGTAATGTTATAATAAAAAATCTACACCTTGTGTTTATATATTTTTCCAAAAATATTGAAAATTGAGTTAAATAAAGGACTTCAAAGTTTATTTTAGAGTAGAGATTCCATAACTACTCGCAAACTACCCACAACTAAAATTCCTCATAACTTTCATCTCATAAATCAAAGTGGAATGATTCAAAGCTTTCCTTGTGCACATAAATCTAGAGAACCAATTTCAAATTTTTATTTCTCTAGAAAATGATTTTTAAAGAAGTTTTTTTTGCTGCCTGGGCTGCCCGCCGAACAATGAAAACTACATATCATACCATAACTTTTTAACCATGTGGTCAAAAGTTATGAAAATTGTTGGGCCCTAAAGCTACTCCTTGGGCACATCTTGTGTGAAAATTTCAAAGAAAAAAAACAAAAATTCCATTCGTGGTGAGCTGCCCCAAAACGCTATGTTGTCAAAAAACGGTGTTTGGTCCTTTAGGGGTTAATTCTCCAATAACCCCCCAGAATTTTTTGAAATTAATTTTTAAAATTTAAAATTTTCATTCCCTCCCCCTTCTCCCTGCCCTCTTGTAATTTTCAGAAAGGAATGCAACTGACAAACAATATGGGATAAACAACATCCCGTATCCATATTTGTATTTGTATTCATACCTAATATTGTATCATATATGTATCCATATCTCCATTCAGTATTTATTGTGTATTTGTATACGATCCTGTATCCATATGTAGTGTTGATTTTGGTATCCGTATCCGTATTGTTATTTGGACGGCTCAAGTTAAATCTCACAAAATCAACGGCTTGTGATTTTCTGAGAAATCAATGGTGATTTCGAAGGTAAAATTTTTTAAAAACAAATAATCAACGGCCTTTAAATTTTTTGAGAAAGGAGGGGGGGCAACTAATACAAACTAGGGGTGCCATCTTTTCAGAAGATAGTCATTCAGATACTGATCAATGTAGAAAAATTAAGCCAACGTTATTAGCTGCATCTATTATCACATTATCTGCAATTCCATTGAGATAGAAATATACAATTATTCTTGGATTGAGATGTTATTGGAAAATTAGCAACAATATTGTAGTAGTATTTAGTATAGTATTTTTTTGAACAATTTAGTTAGTCTTTCTCATACTATAGATATCAAGCTCCACCACACCTGAAATCATGACAAGGGGGTGACTTTGGAAATCATTCCTTTCCATTGCCATGTGAATCATTGGCTTAAGAAATAGCAAAAGCACTCATTGGAAGTCAAACTATTGTAAAAGACCTCCCCTTTTCACAACAAAATTCTAAGGATGAATAATTGTAGTGGATATCACTTCCGTTTCTTTTAAGTTCTTTTAACCCCTAAAGGTTTTTGACCATGCTCTCACCAAAAACGTTCTAATATTGTCATTTCTAGTACAAGTACCAAATTTTAGAAAAAATATATTTTTGGACAAATGTAACTGTAGGATCTTGTAGTACGTTGGTTTGAAAAGATGTGGAAAACGTTTTAGAAATTTCCACCATGTAGATTGCAAGATATTAGCATTTGAAGTGACAAGAATCTTATTTTTGGCCTTGCAAAAACATGAGCAGTTGCACTTCACAAGGTCACCTTTGTATGAAAAAATGTCCAAAATCGTGGTGCTTCTTTGGGTTCCTTCTTCAAGGCAAGTTGGCTACATGTTTGAAAATTTTCAGATCATTTGAAATTGCACAACATATACAAAAAAATAATAATTCCAAAGAAGTAGAGAATGATTCAAAATACTAAATTGGTAACCAATTTTTTATGGAATTGAAAATGTCCAATTCCAATGGTTGTAATGTTGTAATAAACAATCTAGACCTAATGTTTTGTTTGTTTTTTCAAAAATATTTAAAGTTTATCCTAAAATAGAGACTCCATAACTATCCGCAAACTAGAGCTTACTCATAACTTTCATTGCATTATTCAAAATAGAATGATTCAAAGCTTTCCATGTACATACAAATCTAAAAATTCAATTTCAAATTTTTATTTTGAAAAAAGTGATTTTTAAAGAAGTTTTTTTACTACTTAGGTTGCCTGCCAAGGAATGAAAACCACATATCATACAATAATTTTTTAACCATGTAGTCAAAAGTTATGAAAATTGTGGGGCCTAAACCCCTAAAGCCCAAACTTAAGGGTGTTTTCTATCAAAAACCACTAAAAACTACCACTTCTGCAGTTCTGCTACATTCACTTAAAAAAATCTATTTTTTTTTATTTTTTGGAATTTAACCGTAGGATCTTGTACTTAACTTGTCTGAGATCATGTAATAAGAATTTCATCAAATTTGACCGTACGGATTGAAAGATATTAGCATTCAAAGTTGGACAAAAAGTTTTTTCTAAAGAAGATGCTTAAATTGTCCGAAAAAATAAGATTGTCCATAACTTTCTCATCCCTAATCCAAATAGAATGAATCAAAGCTTCACGTATAGATTAAAAAAATGTATTTTAGGAAAAAAATCCAAAAAAATATTTTGACTTTTTGTAATTTTTTTGAGCTGCCCACCAATCTCCATTTCTTGTTTATTATGCCATAACTTTTTCATTTGGCATCCAATTGAAACAAAAAAATTATATATCCACAAAGCTCTCGCAAAGCTACACAACTTCAAAAAATCTCAAAAAAATTCACTTCAAATTGAGACAATAGAAATCTACCCGGACCCAAATTGTCCCCCGAGGGGACAAGTGGTCCTTTAGGGGTTAAAGCTACTCTTTGGACACATGTTGTGCAAAAATTTCAAAGAAAAAAAAACTCCATTTGTAGAGAGCTGTTTAAAATTGCTATGTTGCCAAAAAACAATGTTTGGTCTATTAGGGGTTTAGTAAGTCACTGGAAGAATGAAGGTTGTAGATCACAAAAGCAATAGTAAACAACAATGTTTCCATTCAAAGATTTGCTATCATAGTCATTAGCCAAATCATTCTTGCACCTAACTTTCTAATTGAAGGCCAACAAGTGTAGAATGGAGTTGTTGTTGGTAGTATGACTATGGTAGCAGATCTTTGAATAGAAACATCGCTTACCTATTGGTTTCAATATCCACAATTAAATAGCTTTTCTAGAGCTCACATCATGATAGCAAACATCAAATTTAACAAACAAGATCAATCCTACAGTTTCTGATGAAATGTAATAGCTAGTAGAAGCAGTGGAGTAGAAGAAAGAGTTGAAGTATTGGATGCTCATCAAATTTGTCTAAACTGATTACTCAAATTAGGCTAGATTTTAAGCTTGGCCTACTTAGATTTGCAATGATTAAATTTCCAACAAATAAATTTAGCTTGACGAGAGTGAAAACAAACTCCAACTATTTCATTTAGTGGTTGATCTACATTGAGAGATAGCTTGTCTGAGGTCCCACAAGTACCTTTGAGAAGTCAATACAAGGGATTTTTGGAGTTTCATTACATATGCATCTAGAACTTCATCACAAAATGATTATCCCTTTGAGGACCATGGATTCAAGGCTAGATCCGAAAGGACCATTGTCCCCTCAAGGGACAAATGAAAGTTTGTTTCCTATGATCTCAATATTTGACATAATTTTTATTTTTTAAAATTTGAAGATAGAAAAACACATTCGCTTCAGTCCTAGATATATAAACTTCGTTCTTTACATGCTACGTGCTATTCTTGAATTTCCGGGCTAGGGACCCTTTGCTCCTGAAGAATTGTGACTCCTTTCACTGTAAAGCTTTTGAATGCAAGCTCCACAAAAGACGTTCATCTATCACAGGTGCTAGTTGTAAGTTTTACAGACAAGCATAACATAAAATTGTTCCAAGTCGAATCCAGCAAACAAAAAACAAGCCATTTATAGACACACAACTTCAATTACCAAGGAAATGTCTCAAACCTCGGAGTCATTTAGATGATCAGAATATAATTTAGTCACAGTGAACAATTACTGTACAATCCCCAAACTTGAGGAAAGTCTATAGAATCAGGCTGTAAGCATGACATTAACACGAGCAGCCTTGAAAACAATTTCAATGCAGCTATGCCTTTAATGTTGGAGCTAGTGATAAGATTCACACCAGTCCAACATGATTGCAGCTGCATTAAAAAATAAATTAATGAATTGAATCAAATCAATCTCTTTCGAAGGGTTCTATTTCCTGCCATATCTCCTGATTGCAACTGCTACCCCCAAGAGTACAAGCGGCACCAGAAATTGGAAGACCTTACTGAAGATGCTCACTCTGTTGGTGAGTGTGGGACTATCACTGGCAGTAAGCTTTGAATCTGTTTCTGCGACCTTCATTTCCAATACTTCGGGACATTCTCCAACGTAGAAGTCTTTCAGTTGCTCTATAGCACTCTTGCTGTGTCCTGCGTCATCAAATTCCTCGCTGGCATCTTGTCCTGTTAAGATTCACAAGTCACAAGTCAACAAGCAGCTAATTGCAAGTGTTCCTAACCCAAATGTAGAATTCTCATACGTCTCTTTCCAGTACAACCGCAGATGTATAATCCTCATTGATTCAAAATTCCAGAAACCGTAAATAACAATCTAAGAATACCGCTATTCCTACCACCACATACACCATCACACATGCACCATAACTTTCTCAATTTGCGAACCATCGCTTAGTCTCTCCCCAGAAAAAAAATCCTAAATTAAAATTTAACAAAATGAAAGAAATTATTAGTAACTCCCAACAGCATTGTTCCATACCAACTGTAAAGCATTCTCGCAAATGCTACCAGAAAAAACTCAGCTCAGACATCTGACCTAATTGGCGCTTGTTACCAAAAAGAATCGCATGTTTGGTCCTGAGGAGCTACCAGTCCTTATCATACTGTGACTGAGCTGACTAACCGCAATTTAGACTCAATAGCAAGAACACGCTGACTCTGGCTGCAAATAAAAGACGGAGATCATTCTTATTCTTCTGGTACAACCTAAACCATAGCACAGTCTTGCAAGCCACGTATCCAGAAAACCTTCCTAGGAACCTTTACCCACAAAAAAGGCAATCTACTCTAGGAATCCTTACCTGCAGTCTGCAACAGCACCTCGTCGCCTCCAGGGTGATCATCCATAAATTTCGTCACATCGTACACCTGCATCGGTAAAGACAGATTCTCAATAAGCCCAAACACAAGACAACCAACAACGCCATGACCGTCTGATTTACCAAAAATCCAGCTCCAAGAATCTCTTCAAATTCACACTAGAAACCACAAAATTCACCTTCCCATGAATGACCATCCAGCAGTCATCCTGTGCAACATGTTGCGACACTTCCTTGAGACTAAACACCTTCTTCTCCTCACCCTCTGACGCCATGGCCACAAGTACCCCAAACAGGCTCAAAAACGGCTCAAAAAAAAAGCTCAAAATTCAGAGGGGCAAACACCAGCTTGAATCTCTCTCCACAGCAGTGCGAACTGCATTAGTAGTGAGTGCAAATCGCTGTGACCGTGTTCGGAATTTAAGGTAGACCTCACTACAGTAGTCACTGACAACCCACCTTCCTGGTGACCAGCACCCGCGCCGCCGGGACCTGTGACCACCCCGCGCCTGTTCTGCCTCAAGGACTGAGGAAGGTTCCTTTGGTCCCATTCAACTCAATAACAGTGATTTAGAGGCTCTTTTTAGGGTAAAATTCTGACCCTTTCTAAAACGGACTCCTGCTGTACAGTACCCTTGCATAATGATACGTACATCCACTTTTGCCATTCAAAAGAACTTTGCATACTATAAAATTTTATTGGTATTTTTCTTTTTGCATAAATAATATTAAATTCTTGCACAATTTCAATGAAGCATACCAAATTTGGGTTTCAAAAAAGCAAAACTCTATTTTTGGTGAATTTTTTCTTTTAAAATTCATGGTTTTACATGATAATTGATTGAAAAACATTGGTGAAGAATTTTTTGATTTGATTGCATAGATATGTAGGAAAATTCTATACGCACATCTTTCAAATAAAAAAGCACCCCATTAAGTAACAAAAATATGATCTATGAAGAGCTTAATGTGGGATTTTATATGAGTAAATTTTGTAAAATAAATATCTCCATAATTTAACTAGATTTGGGCAGATTAATTGTACCATCATGCTTAAATGTACACAAATAGATGTAGTGTGCAAATGAAATAGCAAAATCTAGTTAAACTATGGAGATATTTATTTTACAAAATTTACTCATATAAAATTTCACATTAAGCTCCTCATAGATCATATTTTTGTTACTTAATGAGGTGTTTTTTTATTTGAAAGATGTGCGTATAGAAGTTTCCTACATATCTATGCAATCAAATTAAAAAAATTCTTCACTAATGTTTTTCAATCAATTATCATGTAAAACCATGAATTTTAAAAGAAAAAATTCACCAAAAATAGAGTTTTGCTTTTTTGAAACCCAAATTTGGTTTGCTTCATTGAAATTGTGTAAGAATTTAATATTATTTATGCAAAAAAAAAAATACAAATAAAATTTTATAGTATCAAAGTTCTTTTAAATGGCAAAAGTGGATGTACGTATCATTATGCAAGGATATTGTACAGTATTGCAGATTGTTCCTTGTATTCATGTAAGGTTGCTACATATAAAATATCACAAAAAAACAATTCTGCATGGTTTCCAATATTATTTTGAATTTTTTTGGGGAGGGGGTCTTCAGTTGGTAGTGAAAAGAGGATTTTAGATTCTTTTAGAATGTATTTTTTGGACACTATATGAATAAACTACAAATTCCCATAAAGATGAAAATAGCGTTTCTAAAACTAACCACAAACTCTCATGAATAGTGGGGGTACATTTTAGGTAAGAATCTCTAGTAGAAAGCAGTTGAAATTAGGCGTAGTTACCTTATTGGGGTAGAGTTCCATGAGTAGCGAAGTAGGCAAATGTTGAAGGCATTTGTCAAAGTTGGTTATGCCTTTTTGACACAAACAATTGCCATTCACTTCTATATGAGTAGGGGGGCTAAAACAAGTGAAAGAGTAGTATTGCCATGTTGTCAAACCTTTCCATGTGATGAAAAAGTCATTCTTATTTGTCTTGATTCTTTTTGTGACTTATGAAAAGTAATTGATCTAATCAACTAAATTTAATTTTCTACCCATTTCACCAGTGATTTTGCATGCTCATGTTGCTTTAAGTAAAAATTGTCTTTCGAGACTTTGGAAATGACCTCAACATGAAGAAACCAAGGTCAAATGGGCGGTTCTTTTAAAGAACTTTTGATAATGAATAATTTAATTTTTTAAATGGTGACAACGATGAATTTGTTCACTGTGATTGATTTAATCACAGTGATGAGTTTGGTGACTATGACTTTAATAAGTATGTGATCCAATAAGTATATTAGTTACAAGATGCTAGTGGTTCAATTTTCAGGGGGACTAAGTACTAAGTCCTTGTTCTACATGTAGACTAAAACAAAAAGAACCATATGAGAGTTTTTAATATTCAAATGTTGAACTTTTCAAAGTACATAAAGACATTTTTAGAGCATCTTCTATTCTACCTTCAAATTTCAAAACCAATTCAAGAAGAGTTTGAAAAATATGAATAGGGAGTGGATAAGATGTAACTTATATTTACCTTTTTAGGAGAATTAACTGAAAAATGTTTTGAAGTGTGCAACCTTGTTGAAAAGCTTGATCACACCTTAGAAGGACTCTTTATGAACTACCCACCTACATTGAATGATATGACTTTTAAACAAAATTCCTCATATAGAATTTGCTTAGGACACATTGTATAAATTTTGGCACCATAGCTCAAAGTACATAATTATTATTGATGAAAATGCAACTACTAACCTAGACTTTATTATTTAAATCTTGAGGCTTCTAATTAGAATGTTTGCCTAGCTATTGCCATTTGCAACTACTGAGAATCATCCACTAGTCCAAAGAAGTATTATATGGCAATTGCCAATGTAACGAGCATCTCTAATTAGTAGTTCATGAATATTAATTGTTGGACTATTCAATTGCAGTCCATTTGAGATTTGCTTATAATGATTTGACCATTGAAACACTCATGCAATATGGGTTGATCCTAGAAATCCGACAAAATCATAACTGAATAGTTGTAGTCACGAACCTACCAATCTATTGCATTTTCATTAGCTAGTTTATCAAATTTAATGAGGGGGCAATCTATTGCACCACATACTTATAGAACCCCATATACATTTTCAAATCCCTTTATGAAAATACATTTTAAAAAACTCAACATATAGTTGACTACATCAGATGAGAGTCACAGAAGTCACTTCTACCGGATGGATAGACCACATGGAAAACTTGACAATTTTGTCATTTAGACATTGCCATTCAATTGAAGACCCCAATATTCCAGGGTAGGATTGCTAGCATATGATCCTAGAATCTTGAGTCTATGAGCCTAGACTCCTATTTTATAAGTGTCTATATTATACGTAGTTTCTATGGTTATAAAGTATCTATGTTATAAGGGTTGCTTCACACTATAGCCGACCAAGCCGAGAGGCCGTGGGATTGAGTGGCCAAATTTTGTTGAGAGTCCAAAGAAATGAGCAATAAATAGGCAATAAATATAGGAATTAGAGCCTTCAATTAGCCATAGTGTAAAGCCTCCAAAGGCCAAGTCCAAAGTCCAAACCCTTAGCAATGAACTCCCACGGCCTCTCAACTTGAATGGCCAAAGTGTGAAGCCTCCAAAGGTCAAGTCCAAAGTCCAAACCTTTAGCAATGAACTCCCACCTACCAATCTAACGGTTGAGATCTTGTCATAAGTTGATGGCTTCTTAACCATAGTTTGGATTTCTATTTTTAGTTGACTCAAACTTTCTTTCAGAGTCTATTGCCATGTAAGTAGTTTGAGGGTGATGGCCTTTGGACTTGTGCCTTCTAGTGTGAAAGGTCTAAGAGGTCGAACTTTTGGTTTCTTGAAATTTGGTTGGTGGAAACCCACGGCCTCTTGACCTTTGGCCAAAGTGTGAAGTGGACCTAAGTATGTATATTACAGATACCTTTTATAATTGTAAAGTATCAACTTACACCTAGGCCCAAGGTTCATAGGCTTTTCTAGGCTTATACGTTGGCATCATTGTATTCCAAAAATAAACAAATAATGCAAACAAAATAGTTTATGAATAACACAAATTCCTTTATGATAATTGTACATGCAACCCTCTTCATTCTATTAAAGACCCAATATTGCAAGCCTAAATTGTACAAAAAAAATGCATATGATTCTCTATGAGCGTACCTTGGATTAATTGGAAAAAATTCCACAATCCCTCTCCATTCAATTGAAGACCATGATATCTATGCAAAGATTCTATTTTATCAAAATGCAAATGAAATACTCTACAATAGACTTGGATTTTTCTAACCCTTTTTCTATAAACTTTTGTATTCTATATCCCATTTGTATGCACTTTCAGACCAAAATACAATATTTCAAAATAAAAATAAAAATAAATTTAATTTAAATTTAAAAAATGATATATATATATATATATATATATATATATATATATATAATATTCCCTCTATATGTGTATATGTGTGTGTGCAAATGATTTTTGAAAATGCAACAACCAATCTTCATTCAATTAAATACCTATATATGCTTGTCAAAAAGTTAAAAAATTAAAATTAGCGCATGAGTTTCCATACAAATCCCTTGGTTTCAGTGCTCAAAATATAGTAAGCCTTCTCATGCAATTGAACAGTCAATAAAAAATTAATTAATTTAGAAAAAGAAGGCAAATGAAATACCATAATAATAATTTGGATTGTTTTGCAAAAACTTGTGAGTCATCTTTATTCAACCAAAGGCCCCAATACTCTACGAGAAAATATGAAACAAATGTAAATGCAAATGATTTAGCATAAAATAAACTCCAAAATATTTTGACAAATCCTACAAGCCATCTTCATTCAATTTCATATCCAAATTCCCTATGCCAAAATTCAAAAAATATTTAAATTAAAATGAATTAAAATTGAAATGTGTTTGTACAAAGCATTCAGTCAGACTTCAGTGCCACATTCTAAAATGGCTTTGCTAGAGACCTTGCACTTTTGTACAAATTCATTGTTTTTGTCTTCATACTTCTTGTACCACTATAGTACTATGAACCTTATAACTTTTGTTACATTCTTCTTCTTCAACTAGTATTACTAATATGTGTTTTGAAAATATTCATGTGGCACTGGAAAATTAAAAGAGGATATGAATTGCGTCACAATATGCACTATATTGTAAATGTAACATGATGTCCCAAATTGCATGATGTCATTTATATTAATAATGATAAGGTGTTGTCTTGCATTACTCATTGTGCTATGATATACAACATTCAACAACCTTTAGAGAGGTTGCATTTTTCTCTCCTAAGTCCTCATCTACAAAGTTCATACAACTACTACCATTTTTTAATGACACATTCAATTTGATTTAATTATTTTAAGATTTGATGTATAGAAGAACGGGCAACACATTATTTGGATGCAACAAATGGCTAATGAAGTCTAATTGGAGCCAAGCATGATCAACAAGCAAATATTATGGGATTTATGTATTTCTATTAGAATATTTTGCAACCTTGTTGAGTTGTGATTGACTACTTTTGATTACTATTTACCATGTGCTGTATTCCACATCATTCTATTGGAAGAAGGACAACAAAAGCTACAAACTACTAAATGTTATATATTTCCAAAATTCCACCATTCTCTCTATTTGGCATGATTTCTTTAAACAACATTTTCCACCTTTGGTTACTAGACATTGATATGCTAGATCTATATTGATTGTGGAGAGATTGAATATTGATCAATATAGAGCCAAATTGCTTTAATACAATAACGTAATAGGCTCTAAAATTGTATAGGCTCTAAAACCACTCACATCTTCAAATGTATACTATATGTATATGTTTATTTTTCATAGCCTTCAACAATATACAAACAATGTACATTTTAGGAAGTGGGCGATTTTAGAGCCCTATGCCATTTCAACTTCAAAATTTTATAACTAATTCCACAAAGCTTCAAAAAATATGAAACTACTTGGGTTAAATGTCTTTCAAAGAAAATTTACTGAAAATTATTTCAAGAAGCTTCGCCTCCCCAAAATTTGGTGTCAACTCTTAGGAGGGTGATTTCTAAACATGTTACCTTAATAAATGTTTTCAAATCTATAAATAGAATTCATACAAACAATAAATCTTAAAATTGTAATTTTTTAAAAGATTGCAACTTTTGGGAGAGTTCATAGACATGCAACAATGAAACCTAAATTTTGCGCTATAGAGTTTTGATGATTAAATCTTCCTAGTGAAGAATTCAATTGAAAATCTAAGGGAAAAAATTCAAAAACAAACAAATTGATTTTCATTCCTTGGAAAATTGTTAAGTAGAAGTAGATATATGATGGAAAGAAAATTCAAATCTTACAAAAATGGAATTGAAACATGTCAATCTTAATGGTGAGATTGTTGCAATACGTAATCTATGCCGTTCTATGGACTATTGTTGAGCTAGTAGTAAGAGTGTGTCACCAAAATCAAGTCATTAGTACATTTTGTCATCTCATGTAGTGATTTATTTTTCATTTGGAGAAGTTGCCAATTGTTTACTTCAATACTCATAGATATTTGGGTGATTTTTGGTGATATCTATATGCAACTTGGGTGATATTCAAATTAAATTTGGCTATGATTGGTTTATAAATACAACAAGAACTCCAGCTATTTGATAAGAAATCACTTAAATTTCTTTTACAAGAAATAGCTTTTGTATTTTCTATATCGCTAAGTGGCAAAAAAATAATGCCAAAAAAAAAGACTGATCTTGTGAACCTCAAATGGATATGGAAAATATAGGCAAGTGTAGTCACTTCACTATTGTTTGAGTTGATATCCACCCAAAAACTAAAATAAACCTTATTGTTTTGAAAAATTGTGAAGATTGAATTCAACATCAACGCCCTACAAAACAAGAATCCTTATAACTTTCACATCACTACATCAAATGAAATGAACCAAAGCTTTTCATGTATCCAAAAATATACTCTATGAGAATAAATAAAATTTAAAAATTATTTCATGTTTTTGCATTTTCTTACTAAAGCCTGGGCTTGAGCATTTTGTGTTTAGGAGTGCATAATTTTTTCAGCTAAAGCACCAATTGAAATAACAATTATGATCCCCAAAAGTTGGTATATTTCCTTACCTTCAAAAAAAGTTTCAAAAATTCAAAGTGAAACTTGACATCATAAAAGCTTATTGTTTAACCCTTGAAGAACGGGCTCATAACTATGGAAATCATTTGTTTTGACACCATGTGAATTGCTGGATTAAACTAATGTAAAAGCACTCATTGGAAGACAAACTACTTTTGGAAGACAAACTACTGTAAATGACCTTCCGTTTTCACACAAAATCGGGAGGATAAATAGTTGCACTTTTGTCCTACAAGGAGAGATTCTTTGTCATTCACCGGCCAGAAAACGTCCTCGGCGGCGGCGGCGTTTATGGGTTAAGAAAGCCGTGACCACTGATTTGCAAATGAAAAGTTGGGCCACTGTAAATGACTTATTTCCAATATAGTGGACTCCTCTGCAGTGGTGTTTATCTAAATATCTTCCTAACCACGGTTGCAGTCTAATCTTTCGATCCCTAGTCTGACAATTTCTATGGTACAAAATTGTCCATGCGATTCACATTGTGCTGTTTGGGTTCTGCCGCTTTGCACAAACTCTCAAGAACTAAAAAGAAATAATAAACTGTTCTGAGTAAAAAAACATTTTTCTATTTTCATGCAGAAGTCATCACCGCCAGGGACCGATGCTCCATCTAACAATCAACAGTCCCTTACGACTTGGACGTGGGTGACAGCAGCTAGAGCAATAGCATGTGCCTGAATCTGTGCAGCAGCTACGGCCTCGGGTGTCACGAACTCATCGCCCTTCACTACAGTTTCAGCAGCCGCCGCCACCCCGGCCGCCACCAACCAAAGGTTCCCTTTGCAGTCAAACGATATACTGCTAGGAGAGTACCCTGAAGTTACCACCTTCTGCATAAATAAGCCAACAAATACAGTACTGGTTACAAAGAGCTACAGCCAAAACATGTCAACGTTACAGAAGGAGAAGGCTCATCCTATATATAAAGATACCCTTATGAAGAACACAAATGAAAATAAGTGGCACACATGAGTGCCAGGACCCAAGTGCTAAGAATGCTCAGAACAATTTGCAACGATCTGGAGTCAACAGTAGAGCCAGTCCAGCCTAAACTGGAAGTGCATGCATTTCCAGGAACAATCTTAAAGGATTGAACATCAAAATTGAGAGGGACCTCACCTTCAGTAGTTTCAATTTCTTATCAGCCACATGACAAGTGAAGATGAGGACTCCCTCAAATCTGCGCAGAAGTGACAGTCTTTGGCTCATATACCGGTAACATAATGAGGAATTCTACACGAGAATTTGAGCAGAACCATCACGCTCAAACGGTTATCTTCGGCATATTTTCTTTGACATGAGGAACCAATTAGAAGATTCTGATAACAATCTCTCAATTTTAAAAATCAAAACCTCCAATAATGAATTTATTTAGCCAACTCAGTGGCAAAATATAAACAAAATCAGCTAAAAGACAGGTTCACGGAAGTAAGAACATGAGAAAATAAATGACATATTCTACAGTATGAATTTACCTCTCAAAAATAGCAGCCACTGTGGGTTCAGTGGGTGAAGCAGCAACTGCAAGTACTGCTCTGGAGTCTTCTTTCGTGTTGCCTACATCTCCCTGCACCCGAACTTGTCAAGCGTTTTCAGCACATTAACGCGCTACAACATGAACCAGATTCTGCGGATGATCGATTACCATGGAACAGAAATGCTGGATCCTAATATCAATACTGCTGCATGAGGCGAATTTCAGATACCTGAGATATCTCAAAGGTATCCAGTAACGTTCCACTCTCATACTCCCACAACCGAACCTGAAATCACAGCAACAAAGTGCCACTTATGACAAAATACTAGAAGCAATTGCCTTAAATATTGATTTTAAATTTTAGCACGACCACATACCCTAAAGTCACTAGATGTCAGATGAGCGACAGGATAGCTAAACAAGCAAGAGTATTCAAGTATAAGTATTCTTCAAATTTTGATCACACAAGAAGACAAGGACGAACGCAACTGTGAAGTGCTGAAAAGGACGTAGAACCTCACCGCACAGTCACCACCTCCAGAGACAAGTAAACCTTCAAAACCTACAAATGCAAGACAAGTCACAAAACTGCAAGGATTGGGTTAAACTTGCTGCATGCATATCCCAAACTGCCTAGAAAAACAGTTCCACAAGTCATAGATTCTACAAGTGCTCTTCATCCCCGTGAATGCACTGCAAGCCACCCATACCTCCACGAAGGAAGAATAAATAAGAAGCGAACGAAAGAACTATCACCACTGCATCCCTCAAACTTTCAGCAGCGACAGCAAAACTATGACAATTAATCATGGTTCATTAAAGGAGAAATTCATTGTCCAACCCTTCTTAGAGAAATACAAGTTCGATTAAAACCTCTTGAGAAATTCATCGTCCAAATCTGCTTGACAAAACTCGCTTGACAAAAGAACTTCCCAGCGGAGTAAGTGGGAGAGTTGGACAATTTCAAGTTCATGAAGTGTTAAAGTGTTGTGAATTAACTTCTGTGAAGTCATCTACGTTATCATCTGAGTTAGAAAAATCCGTCTGTGCACAAAAACAGTATTAGACAGTCTCCCCATCAACAGCAATTCATGGAAAACCCATGAAACATGATGTGACTATAACGATTTAGATAGACACTATAAATAGACACCATTCCAGGTAGGGAAAAGGTACATACTTGTTGTGACCAAGACAATGTGTGTGTATCTTATGCGTTAATGATAGGGGTCTCCGGGGATTCGGGTGACCTGCAATGATAATGGAGAATGCATCAGAGCAGGACGGTTGAGCAGCTTGAATAAGATGACATTGTGAATATTCAAAAACATTCAAAATCAGTGAAGTACTAAACATTTACCCGAATCTTGAAATCTCGGTCTGAGGTCACAATATACTTGCCGTCTGGGGAGCAAATCTGCGGTTCCAGCAATGAGCCAATAAGAAGCTTCGCAAACATCGAAGTTAACTTCTTGGACAAGATACAAACCAACACACCAGATTTCATCAGTTTGTCTTCATCAACATCCACCCGGATGCGAACAATAGCAAAATCAGAAATTTCAGGTTTCAAGTTTACAATTTGGTATTCAATACAGGCGAGAGAATACCATGTCGGTGATAATGCTGCAACAGTGAGCCAATAGCTGAACAGGTTCATCAACAGATCCCCGGGCAGTAGAAAATACGTAGACAATTCCGAACTTGTCCCGCCACCATGAACCATGCACTGTAGTTTCTGAAAGCGACTGCACCCACTTTCTTTGTCATACATCTGCCATTGCATCATTCCAATTTCAGCTACGCAAACATTGCAGAACGCATCTGAACGCATTCTACCATGCATGCGGCATTTCTCTGGATAAGATGCTCCATTCTTCACAATTTGCTCCTTTCCCCCCCAAAAAAAATAAAAAAATAAAAAAAAATAAAAATACACTCTTCATAAAACAGACAATGATCAGCAACTGCAGAAAAAGTAACCTGAAAGCTGAGAAAGAAAGAGATCCCTGCCAGACCGCTTGCAAAATGGAAATAGTCAAATCTATTCTTGAACAGGAAGGATGCGAGAAGATTCTCAACGTACATGGTCTTGATGCACGACCAGGTTTTAGAATCCCAGAGCTTGACTCGCTTGTCATCACCCACGGTAGCAAACAAAGAGCCGTCCACGTTGAAGGCAACAGATCTTATGGCATCCCCGTGCAGTGCTGGAACCGTATTATCCTTAACGTCCACTGCAGATTGCGTGCTGCACCAACCCACGCCCATCACCCACGCCAATCAGCCACGCCAATCTCGTGTCAGTGACTACGTTGAAATTCAAAAGCTGTCTTAGCTTCTTATACTATGTGTGCACTCCATTCAGACAACCTTAAAAAGTCATTCCAGTGAAGAAGTCTTATTAGAGATCCCAGTCTGAACAAAGACTTGCGAAACCAAGCTTCTAAAACCTTGACATTAGATCAGCCCTTGCAGTATGAGCTTGACACTGGAGTTCTCTTGCAAAGCTATGAATCCCTTTATCATCCAAATCATAATTATTTCAAAAATTATCACGGTTGCACTGTCGAGGTACAAGAATGGTGGACGGAGGACTGGATTCGGGTAACTTGTGCAAACTGCAGAACAGTCCAATTGAAGAGGGTAAGTAGGTGACAAAGGAATGCAAGAGAGAGAGGACCTGAAATCGAAGATGCGGAGGAGAGCAACAACACCAACAACACAACAGGCACCATCAGGGCGCACGGAGATCAAGGCAGGAGCCACACTCTTGCTCTTTATGTGCGGGAACGCCATGGCATCGTGCCCCGCCGCAAGGGGGAAACCCATTCGAGGGAGGACTCTCTACTGATTGAAAAACACCAGAAGGCAGGTTACACGCCCGAGGGCCAAGAGGGTAGAGGAACAATAAAAAGGGGCATTATATCCTAGATCGTTATATTTTGTTATTTTTACATGTTTATCATCTCTTGAACTACGGGAATTCTTGATCCAAATTTTTCAAGTTTAACAATGACGTCTCAGAGCATCCGAAACCTCAGCACATCACCAATTGACAAAGCATCCTTGACACAGCAAATCCATTTTTTCTGGAATCCTAAATGGCAATACTCGAGACGACCACAATTGAATCCAACACAGGCACCACGAATCCTACAGAAATAGAAAAATGAAGAACACACAAAAATGACCCAAATGATGGCCAATTCACTCTTGAAACGCCATGATAGCCTCCGTCCCCAAATCGACAACCGAATGAAAACTCAACCCTAAAACACAGAGAAAACCACAGGAGCAATAAATGCAAGACGCACAACAAGAGAGAAAAACGGAAAGACACAGCGAATGAGCCCCACCAGATGGCAATATTAGCAACAGCAGCAGCAGGAGGAGGACAACAAGAACAATCAGGCTCTCTTCTCCAATTGCAGTGGCAGTGGTAGCACCACCATTCCCGCAACACAAACAAGCACATGCGAACACGCAAAAAGCAATGGCAATGGCTTAATTTCCTGGCCGTCTCTCTTGGAAACCCAAGGGTTTCTGGGGCTATCAGGGATTGTTTTTTTCCATTGTAAAATCCTGAAGGCCATGGACATTTCTCATATTGTCAGTTCCATCACAACGAGTGGCATTGGCCTGTAGCCATACCACAGGCTGGGAAATTTTACCTTCATACTGTCAGGAGGATTCTGAAGCAGAATTACAGTAAGGCTGGGAAGATGATGCAGGGATTTCCCAAATACCGTAATGGGGCATGACGGATTCTCCATCCGAAAGGACTCGAGAAATGGAGTCATAGAGCATAACTTTGAAATGTAGCCTGAGCTCGATCGTAAGCCATTGTATGTGATGGAAAAAACTGGAGTAGAAGCCGAGCCTGGTTGCTCAAAAATGATCATTTTTGTTCTTGAAGATTCAGTAAATGGATAATAACTTCCTTGAAATAATTAGAAATGTCAACCTTAAGGTAGAAGGTTCGAAAACAGTTGGGGCATTAAGAATCGCCCCTACAGAAGTGCCCAAAATAGTGTACAGGGTGTACTGTTTCCCCTTGCAATGGAAATTGTCCATGTGTTTCAAAAATAAAAATAAAAAATAGTGTACAGGGATGTAGAAATGGAAGTGACTTTGTGTGGTGAGAAATTGTCATCCCATGTGTGTGGTTTTAGGCTATTGAGCAGGTGACATGGTTCACAATTATGTGTGATTTTGCTCATAATAAAGTCTTGAATTTGGTGAGGTCTGCAAAATGGCATTGAAATGTCAAAAAATAGCAAAAAAAACCCATCTGAGGCTGAACCTCCTTCTACTAATATGCTTCTCGGTCACTCATAACTTCTTGGATTGATGTGAAATTTTAGCCACATAAACTAGACTAGTATGCGCAACTTTTCCAGAATAATTTATTGGAAACGGACATTGTATGAAGAAGAAACAAACTGCCGAAGTTCACTGTGATCCAAAAATGTCCGGATTTTGAACTTCGAATTGCTCCCAAACATTCAAAACAGCTTGGATTGACATGAAAATTTTTACCACACTAAGTAGATTGTAAGGGAAACATAACCCAACAAATTTTACTGAAAAATAACACTATATGAAGGAGATGCAAGCCGCAGCCATCAAATGCAGTTTGGTGGACTCAAATTGAGTCTGTAAACTTTGATTGGCTTCCAAGAAATCAGTACATCTTGGATTGATCTGAAAGTTTTATCACACAAACTAGAAGAAAGAGCGCAATTTTCTCAACAAGTTTTATTGAATTCGGACATTGGATGCAAAAGTTACAGCAGTTTGAAATGGACTTGAAACTATGTGAGGAAACCCTGGGGCGTTTAGGGGCTGCAATAAGTTTTGATTTACAATGGGGAGTGAATGGAATGGAAATGTACACTGGATCATTCTTAAACTCACCAGCTCCATTCAAAGGCATGTTCTGATTCATTACAGTTGCATTTATGAACATTGATAGGGACCTAGGCACCTCTAACTTTGAAAAATCATATCTTATTCATTCCAAGTCAAAAAATTTCCACTGTTGTATTCTCCATTTATCTTTCTTCCAAAAATATGTAAAATATCTTTGGGTCCACCCATTTTTGCACAGGGGTCCTTTTTCCCTTAGATGAGCACTTTCTGAACCTTTTAAGGTAACAGGTCCAAAAATCGCCCACCTAAGAGCAAAAACTGAATTTTGGGCAGGCGAAACTTCTTGAAATATTTTTCAGTAAATTTTCCTTGAAAGAAAAGTGGATTTGGCATCTAACCTAAATTGTTTCATATTTTTTGGAACTTTTTGAAATTAGTTATGAAATTTTGAAATTGAACTGGCATAGGGCTCCAAAATCGTCCACCTTTGAAATGTACATTGTTTGTACATCAATGAAGGCTATGAAAAAACAGCATGTACAAATCGTGTACATTTTATGGGTGGGCGGTTCTTAATGCCCGAACTATTCTTGAGCCCTCTACCTTACCTTAATCTTTAAACATTTTGTCCAACCAGAAGACCATTTGAGACGGAGGGAGTATATTCTTGCTAACTAGTTCAGGCACTGAAGGCCACAGTTTCTAAAAACATAAAAAGAAGTGAGCATGAGGGACTTTCTGGTGTGACCACATTTAACCCTTCGAGGACGCGGACCCATGACCAAGTTAGTCACCAATATTTGGAAATGCTTGGATTATTGAACCAATAGGTGCATTCTTTGTTTCTACAATGAACAATCAAATCATTCATCATCCACTTGTTGACCTCGACATCCTTCAAGGGTTTAAGTTTATGGGAACTTGTATGCACTTTTTATGAATTTGTACATGTCTGAGAGCATGGCTACTGTTACACGCCCAAATTGGCACAATCAAGTTTTCCATCTAATTTTGAAGGGCCCTCAATTTCTTTACCCTTCATTGG
This sequence comes from Antitrichia curtipendula, assembly GCA_951230915.1. Taxonomy (NCBI): domain Eukaryota; kingdom Viridiplantae; phylum Streptophyta; class Bryopsida; order Hypnales; family Leucodontaceae; genus Antitrichia; species Antitrichia curtipendula. Next base: position 6,790,534 of record OX579634.1, read on the forward strand.
TACTCACCAACCACGGCCATTAAATAGTTGAATTACCACCCATCAAGAAGAATAAAAGATGGAGCAACTAAAATTAGGATGAATAGTAATTTCAAGGGTCATTCCTTAACCCCTAAAGTCCCAAAGCCATTTTCTGGCCAGAAACCACTGAAAACTGCCATTTTTGCTGCGTTCTCCCAAAAACCCAGAAAGAACTTTTTTCAAAAATCTAACCTTAAGATTTTGTACTTAACTTGACTAAGATCATGTGGTAAAAATTTCATCAAGTTTGACCGTACGGATTGGAAGAAAATTGCATTCAAAGTTTGGGGAAAAGTTTTTTTAGGTGCTGCCCTAAAATTTCAGATGACTTTGACTGCCATTTTTTGAAATTGTTTGCACTACAAATTTTGAATTTAAAAATTGAACATGTGTTAGATCATGTTAGGAATATGTTCACCAATTTTCAGCAGATTTGGAGGCTTATAACACCTCCAAAAATGCAACTATGTTGTGAAAAATGACAATACAATACTTTTTTTTGCAATGAGATTTTGTAGCCCATTATTTGAAATCTGACAAATTCCAACGATAGATAGAAAGATGCAGTCATTATTCACAAGATCCAAAAAAAAAAATTGGAAAAAAACACTTTACCTACATTCTATGCAATTTCAAAGACCTATGGTTTGAACAAAATGGAAAATGCCATTGGGCAACTACCAAAAACGGGTCCATGATGTTCCTTGTAAGACTCAGCATGTTCTCCATTGCGTTCCCAATATTGGGAACGCAAGAGCTTTCCACCTTCACAGGTTGCCAGTTTACGACCGGGGGTCGGAGGACTACGACCAGGGGTCACCCAACCAAGCGCGGCGCCAGACTGTCACCCGCTATCCACCCCGACCTTCGGTCCAAAGTGCAAACCCTGCCCCCTTCCACAGTCAATGGAATTGTGGTTGACCAGGCTGCCCCTCGAGTTTGTTTTGAGTGAAAAAAAAACATAACTTTTTCATCCGACATTTATTTCAATAAAAATTATATATCCACGAACCTCTCAGAAAATTGCATGTCCTCAAAAAGTTTCAGAAAATCACAGTATAATTTCAGCCCGTAGGTACCTACCCGAACTCCAAATTGTCCCCCGAGGGGACAATGGGACTTTAGGGGTTAACATGCTAGGATCAAGTGTCATGAAAAAATTGTGAAGAACTTGTGGCGCTTTTCATCTACATTTGAAGAGTGTTGGACCTTGAGTATGTAACATTGGCCATGCTCTGAAGCTCTTTGAATTGGAGGATTGTGTGCAATTGTGTGCAATTGTGTTGAATTTGTAGTAACTTACCATATTCTAGCTTCCTTTGTGTTCTATTGACTGAGAAACCTTTTTCATTCAGAACCTGCACAACAGTTTTTGGCCACACAAATTTGAGTTGATGCACGGCACTCGAGACATCAATTGACAAGTTATTCATGTTGGTAGTGTCCACATACTTGACTATAATTTTGAAACCAAGTGTAAGGATGATTTGTTGCATGATGATAAACCTGTCCCACAAGGTGGAACCAATAGGGTGAAAACGCAATAATTTTACCCCGGGAAAAAACGCAGGATCTAGTGAGGGCAAGAAAATATTTGTTAAAAGTTCAAGACTCTATATTGAAGTTTACATGACAATGTCAACCCCTAAATGCCCAAACCTTTTGAACGTTGTGTTTTTCCTATGAAAAAAGAACATGGGCTTATAGTTATCCCCAGTGAAGCAAATTGTGTGTTTTTTCTTTCAGAATCAAATTGTGTAGATGTTTAAAGAGCTTACTTAATAGTGTGAATCCCAATTCTAAGTGTGAAATCACACAAGAGTTGTGAGATCATAACAAGAGAAATGTAATCATTCTATTTTTAGTATGTTGTCCCTTCCTACAATGTTTCAAAAATTTGCATATAAGAGTTTGGAGGGATTGGAGGTGACATGAATAACAAAAAATTGTGTTAGCACACTAAAATGCACTTCCAAAAACCTTAAGTTCAAATGAAGAGCTATCAAACTCATTAGGCAAACCACCTTGCGATTCTTGAAATGCAACTTTTTTAATAAGTAGTCTAAATCGCAAATAACTCCAAATCAACATTGGCATGCTTAAATTTTCCAATGGTGAAAATCATGAGAACACTTTGCTCTTTCTATTGGGATCGTTTTCAAAGCAAATAGATACGTACAAATTTTTAGATCTCAAATCAAGTGAAACCGGCAAAACTTTGCTCAAAACTAGGAAATGAAGTAAATTTGGCAAGCTTTACTCTTCACTAATGGTACATATTGTGTGTGGTTGAGGACCTCTCAAAAATCAAATATTTAATTACCTTTTTCAGTGAAAAATAAAAGCTTCTAATAGTTAACCTTCGAAATTGCTCGTAAAAAAATTTAGAACTGTCAAGGGAATTTAACTACCCACATCAAAACAAGCCTAAAATTTCATATATGGTTGGTTGGACAGTTATGGATTCACTCTTAAAGGACATTGAAGCCCAAAAGTGGTTTAGGAATGACTTGACTATTCACTTTAGAAACAAAGAAATCAATGTACCTATTGGTTCAATAATCAAAGCATTTTGATGACTACCTTAGTCATAGGAGGGTGCATTTTTTAAAGGTTAAGACTAACTCAAGACCTTTAGAACCCTCTTTAAAGGTAAATCCTATGTGACTTTGAAAAGTTTGACATCAATCAATTTGAGTGCACTTTCACCCTTGAAATAGAAGAGTCTCATCTACAACCAAATTGGATGAAAAGTGCTCAAGCCCCTCCAAATATTCTCTACAGATCCTACTATGTAAAGATAGCTAGGCCAACAAATTCTAACTTAAGTCATTTTTTTCCTCCATTCTAGTGGCAATTGGTCAACCCAATGATTTTCAAACAATTGTAGCAATAAAGGCAAAAAACAAGAAGTTAGAGGCCTCGTCAAATTTGAGGCCTTTTTAAAGGCTTTCCAATGATACCAAGTGCGCCCTATTGGCTTGCTAGTTTAGAAAATTATGACGGACATCACAACGTAATACAAACATAAAATTTGCTTCAATAATATAAACTACTATATTTTGTGCCAATCAGGAGAGGTCATTTTTATAATGATTTTCCTAAGGTTGTTATTTTAAATTGGCTATTTGTGAAAATGATTAGGATTGTGTGCAAGCTACTAGAATTAATTGTAAAATCATCCCTTGTTTTTCTACCTTATTTTCTCTTTTAAGTCCAAAAGTATTATATTTATAATATTGAAACAAACAATTGTTTTGATTTGTTTGTGATATACGTTGGGATCTTGATGACCAACAAACCATTGTGGCACAACCAAGTTTCATATCATTTCAACAAATGGTGCCAAAGATATAGAGTTTTGAATTTTATATTCTATTAGAAAATAGAAATTTAGATGGAAATTAGAAAATTGGTTGCAGATAGCCATTGGACCATTGGGCTATAGTTGTTGGGCTATAGAATACTTCAACCACCGCGACAATAAGCCAATATTTATATTATATTTATATTCATAAAAATAATTTTTGCAGATATTTTACTTTCACCTATATTGTGTTTTTATTTATTTTTTATTTTTATTTTCCAATTTCTTTTGTATGCAAAACAAATATTTAAAGAAATAATTTAATACAAAAATTGAAAGAGTACATGGTATTAAATGCTACTACTACATGTGATTTGCCACATTTAAAGGATTGAAAAATGGATTGAAAAGGAGATTTAAGAAAGGCTTAACCATTACTTTTGTGGCAATTATAAATGGCATATTAATGCATAACATGTTTTTCAGCCCTTATGGAGGGCTGTGAGTTCCCCAGGATTCCCAGACTCTAAAGTTGTCTGGAACTGTGCCGCAGCAACTGTTTGACGTGGAAGAGCGACTGCCACGTCATATATTTTTAAAAAATTCAAGAAAAAAAAATTCCATTTTAAGATTTTTTTTTTTTTCTTGAAAAAAATAAATTTTGACAGCGGCCATTCTTTTGTTGTCGGGGGAACAACGCCGGGAACAGGTCCGAAACAACCCTCCAGACCCCCCCAAAATCACCTAATGCTTGTGGCCATCAGGAAAAATTGCAGGCCTGCAAGTTTACATGGTAGCACTGCAATTCCAATGAGTTTTTATTTTTATTTTTGAAGTTGACTTGGCAATTTTAAAAGATTAAAAATAAAAAATAAGTAAGCAAATAAATAAATATTTATTATTTATTGTTTCAAAAAATATATTTCAAAAAATTCAAAAGATTCCCTATATTTGCAGTTTTGCACCATGGCCAAAAGTCAAATGGCTTTAAATAGCCTTCTACAAGGTCCAGATTTTTTTGTAATGTTTACAATTTCTAATGCAAACAAATAGGCTTTCTATCATTTTTTTATGTACAAATATATATTCTTTTTTATAGAAGGATGTGACATATTTCTAATTTAGAATAAGCATATTCATGAAAAGAAATACTCCATATGAGATTATGGGTGCAAATATTATAAAAGGGATGCATTATTTAGCACTCAAAAGTAATTATAAGTTCAAATAAACAAATAAACTTTATTTTGGGATAAGTTAAAAATAGCTGAATACTACATTTTCACTATGAAACAACATTGTGTTATAGGAAGCTTAAAATTGTAGCATGTATTTTATCTTTGTGGCTTCAAAGCTACCAAATTATTGCTAAATTATACCAACTAATGTATTTTATTCAACACAATATCATTTTTTTTCTAATAATCTTTCAATCAATTGAAACAAGTTTGAATTATTGTTTACATCATTTGTTTGTAATTAATTATAGTGAAAATTTTGAAGCCATGATTCCTATTTTAGACGCAACAAAGCCGATGCATTTGTTTGCTAAAGTTCACTTTATTAGTTTGGTATCACCTAGCTTGTCAAATGCTTTTTTTGATGCTCTTAAGGTCGATTATCTCCTAAAGCATTACAAAAAATTTGAGCCTTGGAAAGGGTCGTTGGTTCCTCTACAATGAGGAATGTTGGCCTAAAAAAATATATATAATATATATTTTTTAATTAAACTTTTATCAAACTGCAGCGCCTGCTTGGTGCTGGAATTTTTGTTTAAATCATTTTTAAGAAACTTAAAAATAGTAAAATAATATAATTTTAAAGTAAATAAGAAATTACAAAGCTCTGACAATTTAATGTGGTGCTTTTCTTAACAGACTTTTCAAGGCCTGAAATTTTTTCCTAATGTCTCATTGTCCTTACTTGGGACAAAATGGATTTAGGGTAGTCTCCTATGGTCTCAATATTCATTTTGAAACTTTTTATAAAGATAGAAAATAACTTAAACTTTCTAAAAATATAATTTTCATTTCAATTGGCAAATGGAAGCAAAAATTATGGTACAATATGTCCAAAATTTAATTTAGTGGATAAAAGAAATACTCACAAAAATTAAAAATAATTAAAAAAAATATTAGTTGCTTATAGATTGTGTTTTTATCTACATGAGAAGCTTTAATTCATTCCATTTGGATTTCTTATATGAAAGTTATGGACAATCTTGTTTTGAGGGGCAATAAAAGCTTTTTCTTGGAAAAAAACACCCTAATAGGATTCATTTTTAAACTCAATTTTTACAATTTTTCAAAAAAAGTTTCGCAAGGTTAAGATCTCTTACTAGAACAATCTCGCCATTGAGATTAGTTTGTTTCAATTCCATATTAAGCTATTAAAGGTTTAGTCTTTCCCTCAATTTAGAACCCACTTCTACTTAACAATTTTTTAAAGTAGAAAATTAAGTATGTTTTTCTGAATATTTTTGCTAGACTTTCAATTGAGTTCTTCATCATAAAAAATTAAAAGTTTGAAATCAGTAGTGCAACAATTTGAATCTAAAAAGATTCAAAGCCAAAATATCTAGTTGAGCAAGGTGCTAATGTCCTTGAAATTTCTTCCACACATTCTTGCACCACTCTAGTGCAACTATGCTAGATCCTACACTTAGACATGCAAGAAAAATAAATTATAAATTTTTGCAATTTTTGCAATAGAAATCAAGTAGTGTTTTTTGATGGAAAAAATACCTTGGGACTTTAGGGGTTAAATTTCTTTTCTTTTCTTGGAGTGAGGATGTCGGAGTGCCAAATCTAAGTGATGCATTTGGCAACAAAAAATAGCAATTAGGGACCACAATTGAAAAGCAAATTTTTAAAAAAAAGTACCAATATGAGATGAAAATTTTCCAATCACTTGACAAAATTGCCCGTCCACATGTTGGAAACCCTAAAACTCTACAAACTGCCCTAAACCCTAAAACCAACCTTAAAGGTGAGGCAGTGCACATTTGAAGTGCATAATGAACCAATGTACCATACGTGAAGGTCTAATCTGGCACCTGAGTGCTGAGATTGAGTTTCCACATCAGATTCACAGGGGGCCATATCACTTCAGACCATTCTCAAGACAACATGTGTACCGTTTTTTTAGAAATGAAATAATTTCTATCAAATCTGACCTTTCTGTAGGATTATCAACAGCTAATAATAGACTTTCATCCTCTTTGATTCCATTTTAGAAAGTGAATGGTATGGGGCTTTCAACACGGATTGTACAAAGGCAAGTTAAAATTCATTTAAAAAATGTGAAAGTCTTCAAGCAATCTCCGTTTGAAATTTTTACAAGTTTTTCAATTTAGTGAGGTACTTAATAGACTAATTTTAGTTTCCAAAGTATGAAGATAGGGAGATCTAATGTCATGGATTGTTGACTAAATTTGATAGCTTGACCATATCCTTATTTAGTAACTAAGTTAGAGCATTAGTATATGATTTAGAAATGCCATGACATCATAGAAATTCACTAAGTAGTTACTTGTAATTTAATAATAAACTCTTTACATCCTCAGATAGAAATATTTAGCCATGTCATAGTCAAATTTAAAGAGAAAATATTTATATAAAAATGTAAAACGTTGCAAAATTTTAAAAATCTTGGAATTTTTAATTTGTAACTACATTTTTAGAGTTCCCATACCTTGAAAACACCCATTAATATAGTAAAGTGCCTTAGAAGCCACTTCTAATTGCTTCAAGGCATCAATCCTTGCTGGAACTATTACACAACTTTGCTTCTACCTTTGTACGAAACCACTATTAGTTGCCTCATTTTCATCCATTTGATCTTAAAAAGGATGATTTTCTTGTTATCTCCTAAAGCTTTTTCATGTTTAGAGGCCCAAAATTGTTTCAAAATACTAGTATCCAAAGCAAGGCTAAAATCTTCGTGTGTATTTATTTTTTTAACAATTTTAGCTATAGGATCCTTTGATTAACTTATTTATTTAGAGTATATCCTCTTCAAATTTTAAAATAAAAACCCTCATCAATTGCAAAATTGTGATGCTTGAATTTCAAAATAAGCATTTTCAACTCTTTTCAACTAATTAGATTTCGTCTTCCAAAATTTTATCCAAAAATATGTAGATCCTACAACTTGAAACTCTCTATAATATGTTGAAAAAATAAGTTGGAAATACATACAAAAAATTTCAACATAAAAAATTCATATTCATGCTTGAAAAAATAATAAGTAGAAAGATGTAGAAAGTGATCCAAAATACTAAATTGTTGAGAATTTAGTTATGGAATTGAAAATTTATAATTCCAATGGTTGTAATGTTCAATGTTGCAATAAACAATCTACATACTATAATTTTATTTTTTCCAAAAAATTGAAAATTGAATTGAATAAAGGACTTCAAAGATTATTTTATAGTAGAGATTCTATAACTTACCAAAGATGCTAGCATGCAAGTGTGGAAATGTAAGCTTGTGAGCCTTAAGCATATGTATAAGTAACTAAATACTCTACAACCATAGAAGGTGGTTATAGTATAAACACCTATAATATATATGTATTTACAACATAGATATACTATAATTATAAAAGGGTTCTATGATATAGACATCTATAACATAGGATTATAGTCTTTTAGACTTATGTACCCATGATTCTAAGCTCACATAATAGCAACCATACATAACTACCTGCAAACTAAAATTCCTCGTAACTTTTATTTCATTAATCAAAATGGAACAAATCAAAGCTTTCTAAGCACATACAAATTTAGAAAACCAATGGCAAATTTTTACTTTTCTTAAAAAATGATTTTTCTTAGCTACCTTCCGGGTTCCCAAAGAAATTACATATCCTATAATAAATTTTTAACCATGTCGTCCAAACTCCAAAGTTATGAAATTTTTTGTCCCTTTTAGTTACTCTTTGACCACATGTTGTGTGAAAATTCCAAAGGAAAAAAACAAAAATTCCTATTTGTAAATGGATGACCAAAAACACTATGTTTTTTTCCCCCAAAAATGCTATTTAGTTCTTCTTTTAGGATTAAGATTCCAATGTTACTTTTGATGAATGAAAAACTCTTTGGCTGAAAGATTGGTCCAAAATACTTTATTAATCATTGAGAGTGTAGACGTTTGAATGCTTAGGAGTTGATTAAGAAATGATCTCAATCGTTTATTATCTGATTCCATTAATTTATGGTCTATAATAGTACTAAATTTTTTCACTTAGTTGCTAAATTAGTTTTGATTACGGGTGCACTTCCTTCCTTCCCTTTATCCATATGGTAATGCTTGTAGATGGGCTTTTTGTCCCATCAATTGAACGGGTGAATTGGGTCGAAGGGTATGATGAAGTATACTTACTTAGGGCATTTGCAATGCAGCCCCTGTATATGGCCCGATATCAATATAACTAACTTTTGAACGGTAAATAATTAGAACTTGAAAATTGTCTCATTGGAAGCGCATCGGAAAAACTTGGAGAAGGTTCAAGAAAATTCAAAATTAAACATTGGACAAGTACTTCAAAAGCAAGGTAAAAATCTGAAATTATAGAAGTCTTAGCAAATCATGGTTACCAAAGCAACATTTGGCCATTGACCTTCTAAATATGGCCAAATGTGGGGGGTCAATGACCAAATGTTGCTTTGGTATCTGTGATTTGCTAAGACCTCTATAATTTCAGATTTTTACCTTGCTTTTGAAGTACTTGTCCAATGTTTAATTTTGAATTTTCTTGAACCTTCTCCAAGTTTTTCCGATGCGCTTCCAATGAGACAATTTTCAAGTTCTAATTATTTACTGTACAAAAGTTAGTTATACCGGTATCGGATCATATACAGGGGCTGCATTGCAAATGCCCTTAGTAGCCAGGTATGTCATGGAATAACGATGCCTGACTAACAATACAATGAGCAACTGGTGTGTGACAATTGATTGGTCGAGCTGAGGGAGGGAACTAAGTTTAGCTGACTAAGGTATTTCAGCCCAATTCCATTTTTCTAGAAAAACATCCAAATCCGTTCATCAATTTTTGATAAAATCATTGCATTAATGCCAATAAGAACTAATGTCAGTCAATCCTTTAATGGTAAATATTGGATGCGTAGAAAGATGGTTTGTGGTTTGTTTATAGTACATTTATTACTCCACTCTTTGAGCAATTTTGTAATTTTAGGTTATTCTTCAAAAATTCAAAGTCATTACAATTTTAATCAAAAAATTAGAATTGCACTTGGGTTGGGTTTGATTTGAGAAACATGCGCACACCTTTGTAAAGTATGTGTCCCTCTTGAAGTTGGCCCCAAGATATTCACATTGCAAATCAAGGTGCTAAGAGCATCTCCTACAACCCTCCAAATAGCTAGGCTCCTTCAATTGAGATCTATCCAATTTAGAAGGGATTGCCACTTGTATCCCCAATAGTACAACTCCCTAAAATATACTTCCAATCAATTATAAGTCACAAAACTTGCAAATGCAATAAATAAGCTATTCCAAGAGAATGTATAGCTTGTTGAGGGGTTAGTGATCCCTTCAAATATGACTTATTTGAAGGGATAAATTGAAGGTAGAGGCTAACACACACTAGAATTGATTACTTATCATCCAAAAATTAGGAGGGAATATTTGGAGGCTATAGGAGATGCTATAAGAGTCTGGCTTGTGTACCTTAAGTGAGGCTTGGGAAGAGCCATTGAGCAAGCGATGTTAATTTAAATTAGTCCCACTCATGCTAGCTAGTAAGAGTTCTCCGCTAGCAAGGGATACGTCTACATTGAGCTACTGTAAGAAAATTACTTCACAAGCCATCCAAGTCAACAAATATTCCTACAAGTATTTCCGTTTGTACACATAGAAGTTCACGAGTCCCATTTACAACTATACTTAATTCACTGAAAGTAATAATTTTTTTTGTAAAGAAACAATAAATAAATATTTACATAGTGTAGAATGTCGAGAAATTAGTATGGGGCAACCTATTTTCACTAAGGTAGGAGGCTCTAAAATGGAGCAGGCATTAACCCCTAAAGGTTTTTGACTATGTTTTCACAAAAAAACGCTCCCAAACTGCCATTTCTAGTACAAGTACCAAATTTTGGAAAAAAAACATTTTTGGAATCATGTAACAGTAGGATCTTGTAGTAAACTAGTTTGAGAAGATGTGGAAAGAATTTCAGAAATTTCCACCGTGTAGATTGCAAGATATTAGCATTTGAAGTGATAAAAACCCTTTTTTTGTCCTTGCAAAAAACCGGGCAGCTGCACTTCACATGGTCACATTTGTATGAAAAAATGTCCAAAATGGTGGTAACTCTTTGGATTCATTCTTCAAAGCAAGTTAGCTACATGCTTGAAAATTTTCAGATCATTTGGAATTGTACAACATATAGGAAAAAAATAGTAAGTAGAAAGAAGTAGAAAATGATTCAAAACACTAACTTGTTAAGGATTTAATTACGGAATTGAAAAATTCCAATCCAAACGATTATAATGTTGCAATAAACAATCTACACCTTGTGTTTATATTTTTTTTCCAAAAATATTGAAAATTGAGTTAAATAAAGGACTTCAAAGTTTGTTTTAGAGTAGAGATTTCATAACTACCCACAAACTACCCACAACTAAAATTCCTCATAACTTTAATCTCATAAATCAAAGTGGAATGATTCAAAGCTTTCCTTGTGCACATAAATCTAGAGAACCAATTTCAAATTTTTATTTCTCTAGAAAATGATTTTTAAAGAAGTTTTTTTTGCTGCCTGGGCTGCCCGCCGAACAATGAAAACTACATATCATACCATAACTTTTTAACCATGTGGTCAAAAGTTATGAAAATTTTTGGGCCCTAAAGCTACTCCTTGGGCACATCTTGTGTGAAAATTTCAAAGAAAAAAATAAAAATTCCATTCGTGGTGAGCTGCCCAAAAACGCTATGTTGTCAAAAAACGGTGTTTGGTCCTTTAGGGGTTAAGAATGGACCCTACAAATGGCCATGAAATAGACATGAGTTGGTTTTGAAATTGACATGTATAGTCATTGAATGAATCAAAGAAAAAAGCATTATCAATTGCAAGAGCCAATCATTCGCTTTGCTTTCCCCATTTTTCTTTAATTTGAATTGCAAGTGAACCGTTTATAAAGGACCTAGGGTCATAAATAGGGACCTATGACCCAACTCGTTTGAAAATTTCATAAGTAATTCAAAAATGCTTGAAAAAGTACAAAACCACTTGGGTTAGATTCCTTGTCTATTTCTCTTTGTCTGCATAATGAGCTAAAATTATTCCCCTCCCATGAAATGCACAAAAAGGGCGGACCAGTCCTTAAATGTGCCATTTCTGAGCCTCCTACCTTTTGCAGGAGTTTTCTGATCCAGGGACTCTCATCCACGGAGGATGGAAGGAAACAGAGGTCGAGGACCCTGCCTGCCTGCCTCGCTACACTGCGTCGCTGCGTCGCTGCGTCGCTGCGTCGCTGCGAAACTGCACTGCCTCATTAACTGCCTATCATAGTTGCCTGCGCTCGTTCATCATTGCCATCATGAACACACTCATCACTTCTGTCTGCTGCCTCCTGCCTGCTGCTGCAGCGCGGCGAGGGCAGGGCAAGCCAAGCAGTGAGGCCAGGGAGTCTGGCACTCGTTCTGCTAGACAAGCCTATTTACCACCATGACTTGAATTCTGAACTTAATACCCACCATAACTCCAAAAAGGGACACGTACTTTTCAGAGGTGTTTGCATGTTTCACGAATCAAATGAAACCCAAGTGAAATTCAGTATTTTCAATGAAAATTGCAACTTCCTTGAATTTTTGAAGTGGTCTATCCTGAGTTTACAAAACCGTTCATAGAGTCGAGTCATAAACGTTCTGTGAACAACCCGTAATCACCTTTGCATGTATCCAATGTTCACCATTGGAGGATTAATTGACGTTAACCCTTGTTGGCATTATTGGTTTTGTGAGAAATGATTTTGTGAGGAAGTAAATGGATTTGGATATTTTTGGGACGGAATTGGTGCCATAAATGGACAGCAAATGGGCATTGGGCTGGTCTACTTTATGTACTGTAGCTAGCTGCAGGTCAGGCACTGGGATGCTGGGAGGTGGGAAGAGTGAGTGAGAGTCAGAGCAAGCAATGCAGGCTGTAAGGCTCACTGGAGTGCACTGGTGCAGCTAACATAGTCACTGGAGTGCACTGGTGCAGCTAACATAGTCACTGGAGTGCAGGCAGGCAGGTTAGGCAGGCAAGTTAGGCAGGAGTCAGTCAGTCAGTCCGCTGTTCATGCAAGGAGATGGAGCTGGCCAGCCATCGCTCTCACCGAGATCCCAACAAGTCCTGCATATCTCTTCAGACATAACTTACATTCACTCATGGCCAGTTTCGAGCTGATCGAGTACGCCCTAGCTAAGTAACCTGCATTCCCACCAGGACACTCACATCACTTTTCTTCTCTTCTCTGTTGGTTGCTGCTGCTGCTACTGCTGCTTAGCTAGCAAGCTCACTCATTCCGTATGGATTTCAGTTCCCGTACCCAGACAGCTACTGAAGGTCCCTTCTCCATCATCAGGCTTCAGCACCCGTTGCCTGCCAGCCCTGCCTGTCCGCCCGCCCGGGCTGCTCCAAACCCCAGGCTACGGGGCTAAGCTCGCTGCAGACTTCTGCCCATCATTTTCATCACGTCGCTCGTCCTCCACAGGGCTGCACCACCTTCAAATATTTACCAGCTTCGGTAAGCTTAGCCGTGGTAAAGGTTATAACTTATGTTCCGCCAGCGATCGATCGAGCTAGCGTGCAAGGCGACAATACGTCATTTCCCTCGCTCTGCCTGACTGCCTCCCGGTCTGCCTGACTGCCCTCAGCGTTCAGCAATCTCACTCAGAAAGTTCCTGAAGTTCAGTTAGTATTCCTTCTGTCTGTCTTTCTGTAACCTAACTCTCTCCTCTCTCGATCCTTACGCTTAGCTTTTCCACTCCTCAGTGCGGCAAACTGAGGTATGCTGCTGCTGCTTAGGTAGCTCCCAGCGTCTGTCGCTCTCGGACCCATCCTCACTGAAGTCCGTAGGTGGCTTTCTTGTTATCGTTTCTATCTCCACTCCCAACCAGGTAATTTTTCCCTGCAGCTGCTCCTGCACGTTTTGCCCACTGACCCGTCGAGAGTCACACCAGAAAGTTCAAAACGTCGGTTGCGTTACAGTACGTCATGTTGAGAGTGAGTGGGTGAGTAAGTAGGCTTCCTATCCGATTCAAGGTCTATCGAGAGCTCTATCTATTGTAAGCTAGTCAACATCCGGCCATGTCTTCGTGGGTTCTGGCGTTGTCCTCGCTCCCCTCGTAAGTCGTAACCAATGCTAACTATGTCTCTCTCTCCATCGCGTCTACCAACAGTTTCTATGACCTCTCTTTCGATCCCTCAATCATTTCTACCTGAACTGAAATCATCCAGTGAACAATATTATTCTGCGATATTACGAGTTATAGTGGCCGCTTAATTCATTCGTCAGTGACCTGAAAGCAGAATTCGATTTGTGTGTGGGTACGTACGAGGATGTTGTCGAAACTGAAGCAGAAGAACGTTTAATTTACTCGCGAGTATGAGACACCAACTTTCCCGAAGGAGTCAGGGGTTTGCTCGTTTCTTTCAACAGCTACACTGATATTATAGCGTTGAGTGTTCTGGGTGGGACGCAGGGAAAAGTCGAACGAGTTGGTTTAACTTAATGGTTTGTTCGCATTGCATTGCAGAGTTCGGATCATTCAGTGTCATTGCGGCGCGAGAGAGAAAGAATGGTTGTGTTTTTGTGATCAGAATACCGTGGTCTATTTCCCGATAGATCGACCTTATTGATTATAGACTAGCGTAGTCTATGCGAGTTTCTGGTTCACGACCAAGAGCGCCACACATTGCATTTCATGAAGGGACAGCTGCCAGCGTCAACTGCAGTTTTCTTGACCCGTCATGGTGAGTCAAGTCACCCTTGCGCCGGCGGTGGTCGAGGGCTGCAAGATCAATAGAGCAAATCGATATGGGTTGCTGTGAATATTGTTGAGTCGATCAGAGTGGAACTCAACACAGCTTCGACCGAGTGTCAGGGCTCGCCGGCTACTCGCCTGAAGTACGGAGGCGATGCCAGGAGGTTGCAGGTCGTCAAGTCTTTCCTCCCCGGTGTGCCTATTGGGTTTCTTGCTTGTGGTTGCGTCGTTTCTGAGTATCCCGACCGCAGCTACAACAATTGCTGATGAAGGTAGAAGTCTTATTCCCACCCCATTTATCATGCCGCGAGCGGCATCATTCTCAAACAGACGGGTTAGATATAGCTTCTAGTTTATTATTTGCAGGGCTAGGCATCGAACCACTATCAAGGAATATTATCGAGTTGACTTTTTGATTGATTTCCATTGTACTGGAGTGAGAGATTACAATTTACCAATCTGCCCATGGAATTCGTTAGAGTGAGACCAAGAGTCAATCAGGAATTGAGTAGAAAAATAGGCACCCAAGGACATTTTTATCACCACTTACTCAAATTTTATTTGTCATAATTAATCAGACTCACAAATCCAACGAGGGTGACTGCAAAAGAAACTATGAAAGGATTCTATATTTTTGTAATAGAGATGTCAGACTGACAGTCACATGCTTTGTATTGCGTTCATGCAGTGGCTGCATTACTCGAACTGAAGAGGGGGTTTTCGAACGGTGACATTGCGCTTTATGACTGGCACGAAGTCAGCCAGAGCCCATGCCTCTGGCGAGGCGTAATATGTGACAATGTCACCTTTTTGGTCACAACCTTGTAAGCCGGCTACCCTCTTTCAATCAGTACATTGGTTTCTCAAATACTTGTTAGCGTCAGCCAGCATTTTTTAAATTGACAGACTATCCTGCTAGACCCCCATTCAGTATTTGCCACATTTTCTGATTAACAGACGACCTCCTCGCACGTACTTTGGCACAGTAGAATCACGGTCCGGAACTCCGGACGTGTCAAGTCTTTACTTTCAGCCAATACAAAACTAGACAACCGATCAATTTGCAGCCAGTAGGTCATTCAAATTAGGTCTGTATGACTGCGAAGTGCCTGTGATGGGGATGATTTATAGATTCCCAATCTCCCTTAGCTGGTTGTGTAGCTGCCATTCAGGACCTTCTGGCACTTGCTGATCGTTCTGGGATTTTTTATGTGTTTCTCTAGTTAACAAGCTGGGCTCTCTGGAAAAATACAAATTGGTTAGATATGTTTAATCGATCAAAGCTCTTTGTTCTTGCAGAAATCTGTCAGTTCTTTCTCTGGCAGGGGAGATTTCTCCGGCGATTGGCAATTTACACAGCCTCCAGCATTTGTGAGTAGTCCAATGTCAATTACTACTGCCAATGCTCAAATGATTCTGTTTTCCCAGGCCATTGTACGTCGTGCAGTTTGAGTTTCGATCTTCACAAGTTTTTTTTCGACGTTCTTGCTAGCCTCGATGTTGATAACCCTCTTGCGGACAGATTTCAGGGTTCTTAGAAACGTGTTTCTGGTGCAGGGACATGAGTGAGAATAATATCTCTGGACAGATACCAACGGAAATTAGCAAGTGCATAAGCTTGGTTTACGTGTGAGTCAATCGGATGTTGAACTCCAGACCTGCATGTGAATAAATATATGTATCAGCAGAATATTGAATACGATTCAAAATTAAAGACAAGGTGCATACAGCCACAGTATTAATGAGAGATCTCTTTAAGGAACTTGCAAGTTCACATTTTTGTTTCCATGGCAGAATTCACAGAGCTATAAACGGAGCGATACTCACGAACCATTGTATTGAAACTAAGACTGAATAATATTCTTAGTTTAATGGACTTTTAAAAAGTGCAATACGATCCCTGCAATTCGACACTGATTCGAATGGGGTGATCGTGTCATGTGCGCCGTTCCGTGCATCCAAAATTTTATTAGTGTGCTTACCTAAAATATACTTCGATGCAAACAGGAATTTTTCATGGAACAATCTGACGGGAGAAATACCATACCTCATGTCACAGCTACAAAAACTGGAGTACCTGTAAGTGGCTGCAATATTGGAAGTTTCTATTTCCTTGACATTACTTGACTGCATTCTGTGTATCTTGATATTATTAAAACCAGAAATCTGGACAAACCACGCCATTTTCGATGACGTGCAAATGTTATCTGTTTCGCGTGATGGTTTGCAGGTCCCTGGCAAACAATTATCTCGCAGGCCCGATTCCATCAACATTTTCAAGTCTCATTAACCTGAGATACCTGTAAGTCTTTCGATGATTACCCTTTCCTACAGTATATATACTAGACACATGTTTGCGTTATGTACAACTCCATGATAATCGTACTCGTTGCAAGCTTCTTTAGCATCCTTAACTATATTTCTACGAATAACGTGCATTGGTAATCTGCAGGGACCTGCAGGCGAATGAGCTTTCGGGGTCCATACCGTCGTTGATTTACTGGAGCGAGTCCCTCCAACATCTGTAAGTCCCTTTCCCGAAGCTTCTCTTGATCTCTTATCAATTCGGCGTTCTTGGATCGAATACGTACGTACTTTGCAACAGAGAAATGCGATTAGCACTGCAGTGCATGTTTTGGCCAATGAATCCAGGGGACGTTCACTTGGCATACTACTAAAACAGAGGTGTGTGTTGCCTTCGTGCAGTATGCTTAGGCAAAACTACCTTACAGGGAGTTTGTCCGCAGACATGTGCCAACTGACTCAGCTTTCCTACTTGTAAGCAGCATGGCCCCTACTGAGCTTCATATTCATTGATTTTCTTAGTTCATGATCTAGAATGTACTAACTGTAGTAATTAACGATGCACTCACTTATACAATTCCCAGCAGGAAATTTGAACTGCACTTGTGATTGTGAAGGAACCTTAAGGATTTTGATCTTTGTAGTGCTCATCACCTTGTACATGGTGTATTTGTGCATTGTAGCAATGTGCGCTTGAATAACCTCACAGGACCTATACCCGACGGGATTGGGAACTGCACATCCTTTCAAATCATGTATGTTCACCTGCATGTCCTCTTGAATAATGGTGACTTTGATTTATAGTGACGATGGCTAATCGTGTATGATCATCTTCTCTTAACTTCTGAACAAGGTCTCATAACAAATGAAAAAGTATTCAGTGTTTAGTTGACTCCATGATTTAACTGTCGGGGTTCTAGAATTGTAAGCTTTAACGTGAACATCATTTTCGGTGACAGGGACTTGAGTTACAACGATCTCTCTGGTGAGATTCCGTACAACATAGGATACCTCCAAGTGAGCACTCTGTAAGTGTATTCAGCTATGATCCCCAATTCTGTCTCAATTGTGTGAGGGCATTGCTCATTTGCAATTTTGCATGCCCAGAATGTCGAAACACGTATTCGCACTATTGCACTGGCCATAAAAGTCTTATCACTTGCGGGTTGTCATCTACCAAAGTCATATTAGCTTTTGCAATCTTCCCGGATCAAACGTGCTCATCAATGAACGATGGGTGCTAATCTGAATGCAGCAAACAAATATTACTGCTCTGACACGTACCTCCTGAGATTAATTAGTTAAAACTTTCTTGCATCGTTCTTTACTGAAGCCTTGTGAATATAAATTGTGTGCAGGTCTTTGGAATCCAACAGGTTCAGTGGGCTGATTCCGGATGTGCTTGGGCTCATGCAAGCGCTGGTCATCCTGTATGTCTGAACCTCGTATGATTTGTCTTGATGATGTAGGTCAATATTACGTAGGTATGTGTATTCATTTGTCTTGATTATAGAGTGTTCTTGTTAGTAAATTTAGTATTGTAAACCACCGCAGGATGTCTGACAGTTGACTGGTTGCATTGGCTTTAGAGACTTGAGCTCCAACCAGCTTGAAGGCCCCATTCCGCCGATACTTGGAAACTTGACTTCAGTGACCAAATTGTAAGCTCGTCATCAATCCGTAATTAATTTATCTGCATGCATCTAAACACGGTTAGGCCATGCTTGTTCTTGTTATCCTGTATACAGCCAAAAGATTCAAATGAATTCTAATTAATGTAGGTCAGCAGTTCGTTCTTCAATAATGGTAATTTGCACATGATTAATTGTAAAGTGTATGGTTGTGTCAATGTTAGATTTTTGCGGTTGATCCATTTTATCCTTGTGCTGTTGTTCAGGTACCTGGACAACAATCGCTTGACGGGTTCGATACCCCCAGAACTAGGGAACATGACCGTGTTGAACTACCTGTAATGCACGACCCTATGATGTTTCAAAACAGTTCATACTTTATAATTAAGGGCAACTTTGAAACCCGGGTACGCAACTCAGATATTATAGGCAGGGGGGCAGGGGCTTCCACGTTAAACCTTCTCAAAACCTGGCTTAGCAATTTTAAGTATGCTAACTTCTTTTAAGAATGGTGAACTCTTAAAATCCAATTCAAGGTAAGAATTTGTTATGTTTGAAAACATACTGAATCAGCTTTATTGGAAAATAATCTTCTTATCTTAGTAACTATCTAATCAAAGTTTAATTAAGACCTCAAATTTGTTATAATTTTTCTCTAAAATTGTGTACTAGTTACCGCCTTCCCTCGAAATTTTTTGGCTCATTAAACCTGTCTGCTCTCGGGATGAGATAATATTCAACACATCAGTTTATTAGTAATACGTCTTTCTATAAACTATATATATTTTTAATAAAAAGTAAAAAAAACTTGTTTAAGTTCGTACAAAATAAAGCCTCTATAACTTGATCTTTTCAAAGTGTTTTTCTTGATCAATCTAGGAGTTTATTGTAAGGCTACCGTTTGATTTTGAGCCTCTATGCAAAGGCAACAAGCAATATATTGTTGCACTAAATTGAATTTTTACATTGGAAGTGATCAATTTTAGGGCGTATTTAAATGGGCCTTGGATGTGCGGGCAAGGGAATTGATTTTTGATTCGGTTGGAATTTCGGATTACAATTTGGTCGTGCACTTTTGCTCTTAACGTAGCTTCTCCGCACTTAAACCCTGGCTGCCCAAGAGTTAGAATAGTATATATATATAGATTTCTCTGACATCCCCTGGATGTGGTCATGCTTTTCGATCTAGGGAATTGAACAACAATGAATTGACTGGCGAAATACCTTCTGAGCTGGGGTGCCTAACAGAACTGTTTGATTTGTAAGTACTCTTCAATTTATCACTTCCGATCCAAACATACCTCTTTGTCAATGACCCATCCAGAATTGACTAAAATGTAATTCACTAACGATGCTCACTGCTGGCACGATTCTGAAGTTTACAATTTGGAATCCGTGTCTTCAAGCAATTGTAGTCATAAAGCTTTCCGAATCAGCACTTATCTAGTTAAAAGAGTTGGTACGTTCGTGAATTTTCTTCCCGCAAAATTATTTTATGATGTCCAGCCGTGTAAGTTGAAGAAAACCTATAATTCGCCTGGTATGGACTAGGACATCAATTGTACGTAGACTTTTTAGTTTTAGAAAAAAGTGAGCCTCAACTTATAAGTTATGATGACGTGTGCTTGAATACCAGGAAGTTGTCTGAGAATGAATTGACAGGTTCCATACCTGAAAACATCAGCTCCCTCGCAGCTTTGAACTTCTTGTAAGCAGCGCTGTCCCATGCGTCTCTGTTTTCGAATTGATGTTTCATGTTCAGTCAATCATTTACACTCGGTTAATTTCAAATTTCGAATTACGCTGGTAGATCGAAAGTTGTATTGTCAGAGACTCCAAGCGGTATCATGTTCAGATGAGCTGCAATCTATAACTCCGTACGTACGTGTGCAGGGACCTGCACGGGAATAAGCTGAACGGCAGTATCCTACCAGATCTTCAGAAGTTGACCAATCTTACAAGCTTGTAAGTGCCTTCTTATTTTCAGCATATACTGATCCATGACAGTTGCTATTTATCGCTAAAGTGAATGAGCCTGTCAAGTATTTGATCATTGGTGGCTCTAGCTTCTTGTCTTGCATTGATTGAGTTGTTTTTGCTGAACCAGAAACCTCTCATCGAACTTGTTTTCGGGTGTCATCCCCTACGAGATTGGGCTCATTTTCAATCTTGACAAGTTGTGAGTCCTCTTCTACCTCAATTAACGCAGAATCGCTGCCATGATTTTCTACGCTAATAAAGATCACTAAGCAGCCTGGTTAGTTTTTTCGTTTCATGAAGAAAGTAAGTTTCCGACTCCTTTTTGAAAAAATCCAGGTCTTCACGATGCAATTAATATCGTGAAGTGTCATTATCTTGAAGCCATGAAGTTTCTCTACCTGTAGGGATCTATCGAAGAACAACCTGAGTGGCCCTATACCGCACTCCATCGGTAATCTTGAGCATCTCCTTACTCTGTAAGTCATCATATTCAAAAGATCATTAGCACTTCCTCGGGGTCATTCTTTGGTCAGTGGGTCGCGTGTAGCCCTCCTATCTTCTCACGGTCACCATCTCCTTACGAAGTTGCAGAAAATTTTCAACTCTGTATGAATGGACTGAATATGACAAAAAATGAAACCTTCTAATTTTACACTTCTGAGGAACAACAGGGACCTACATGGCAACAAATTAAGCGGCTCAACCGGCATCCAACCCAATAATGTGACCAGTCATAGTTACCTGTAAGTTGCTATAACCATATAATTATTTCCATTCGATTTGACTTCACAACTTCAGTCACATATACGGTATGTCTTGAGTTAGCTTTTATAAATTAGAGCAGGTGGAAGTGTTCATTTTGTGACGACGTCCGTTCATAGGCTATTACTATATATCGATCTCCGGTCTATTATAACTAACAGAGCGGTTGTTCCAGGGAATGTATCCACCTTAATTACCTGTAAGTTGCAAATCCGTTTACCTTACCTGCTCATACAAAGTGTAACTTAGACAGATGCAAACTGTGTTCGGTTCATGACGAGTGTGCAATTCATTAGTGCAGCTGCTGGTTTGTTTGTAAGCTGACAAAGAGATTCATACAGAGATCTATCCCACAACGCTTTTGCTGGACCAATACCTGCTGAGCTTAGTCAACTACAAGAAATACGGGTCATGTACGCCTCCGGTTTTTTTTACTTCTTTGCTTTCAAATTGGTAATCCGGGTATTTGTCAAATTCTTCTTTGCCTAATTTATGAGTCTGATCGACCAGGGCAAGACAACCTCTCTGAGGTTTTCTGTTTTCTGTTTGGCAGGAATTTATCATTCAACGCTTTGTCAGGTTCAATACCAAAGCAGCTGGAGAACTGCTTCAATTTAGACACCTTGTAAGCCACATTTAAGCCCATCAGTTCTGCGCTCCATACCCTTTATTTAATAACAAACTTGCAATATTCGACGCATATAGGGAACCCTGTCTTGCATGACCTCCATTTAATGCTGGACACACATTTATCGTCGAAGGCTCTAAATGCACACTTTATCATTCTGACGTATCATGCGTGTATTACATTAATTTAGAAAAGTAAGTGTGACTGCTCAGCAAGTCTTGTTTCTGGCTGCAGGGATCTTTCGTACAACAACTTGTCTGGAGAAGTTCCGGTCGCTGAATTTTTTGACAAGTTCCCCCCCGAAAGGTAATGTTGTAAATTCTTTTATCTGGCCTAAAAGTTGAATTCGATTCCTCCTCTTACCAATAAATAATCAAGACTTTCAAGTCAGTTCCTCCTCTTACCAATAAATAATCTAGATATGGGTGTGGGGTGTGGGTTGCTGCAGCTACTATGGCAATCCACAGCTATGCGTCGCAATTAACAGTCTGTGTGGGCGGAGCTTGTATCCTCGGGGTGCACCTCGAACGAATGGTATGCCCTGATAATTAAGTTGGAAGGCAACATGTGAAGGCACACTTAAGACGCTTGCTGGAAATTCATCTCTAGTGGACTATATATGATACGTGCCAACGTGCATCATGAGAATTTTCTCCTGGTGTAAACTAATTAAACCGTTTGCCTCAATTCAAGTGAATCAGTATCATCAAATCTGAGTGAACAATTTTCAGTCTGGGCACTAACGAAACATCACTTTCTCATTTGCACAGGCCCGTTGGGAGCAACAGCTGCCTGGGGAATCGCAGTCTCTGCAGTCTGCCTATTCGCTCTTCTGGTCTTTGGAGCCATGCGCATCATGCGTCCCCGTCACATTCTGAAGCTGCCTAAAACATCACAAGGTACAGTTCTTCATATACATATAAATATAAATATATCCGTTATACTTGCATTAACAGCAAGCAGTACAGACCCATGTTAAAATCAAATTGTACACAATGATATTCATGTTGTAACTAAGGAATTGAAAAAGCCAGAGCTAGTCAATCTAGAATGAAACTATGTGAAGGTTAGTTCGTAACAGTAGTGACTCACGAGGGTTGTTTAATTAATTATCCTTCAATGAGCTGCAGGGTCACCGAGTTTAGTGACGTTTCACTTGGGGATGGCGCCACAGTCGTTCGAAGAAATGATGCGCCTGACGGAGAATTTGAGCGACAAGTACTTGGCAGGACGAGGTGGCTCGAGTACTGTATACAAATGCACTCTCAAGAATGGCCACTCAATCGCCATCAAGAAACTCTTTAACTACTATCCTCAAAACATTCACGAATTCGAGACAGAGTTAAAGACGCTGGGCAACATCAAACACCGAAACATCGTCAGTCTGCGTGGGTATTCCATGTCCTCAGCTGGCAACTTCCTCTTCTATGATTTCATGGAATTTGGCAGCTTGTACGACCATCTTCATGGTACGTTCACGAGAATCTACTCTTAAAACATTGATATTAACTTCATTTTACTGCCTGGAGGAGGGCGGAGGCTAGCTAGTTCAGTAACCCATGGACATATTTACTGTTAGTATCATTCGCTTCTGAGAGCCTCTACACGTACGGAATCTAGGCACCCAGGTACAATATGTTTAATATTTACGTAGGAATCTAATAATCACGGTGCACTGAAAGATCAATCGACTTGGTTGGAATATAATAAATATGTGGTACTGCCCGCGAGCAGGTCACGCGAAAAGGTCAACCAAGATGGATTGGAATACGCGTTTGAAGATAGCGTTGGGAGCAGCACAAGGACTGGCATATCTGCACCAAGACTGTAAACCTGAGGTCGTTCATCGAGATGTGAAATCATGTAACATACTTCTGAATGCCAATATGGAGGCCCACCTGTGTGATTTTGGACTTGCCAAAAACATTCAGCCAACTAGGACGCACACCTCGACGTTTGTGCTAGGGACGATCGGTTACATTGATCCCGAATATGCCCAGACGTCCCGTCTGAATGATAAGTCGGATGTCTACAGCTTCGGCATTGTGCTGCTGGAGCTTCTCATGGGCAAAATGGCTGTTGAAGATGAAATCAACTTGCTGGACTGGGTATGCATACGATTACTTACGCCCTCTTCAAAGTCTTGCTAGCTTGTATCCATGGGCTACAGAACGTACTGCCTGGCTGGCTGAAGATCTATGCTAATAAATTCAATTCTAAGTAGAGAAGGGCACCATTCATTCAATCAGAGTGATTTTTTCGGAATGCATGTAGCATTGTTAACCATCGAAAGCGGCAATAATTTTTTCATCCATCCAAATTCAAATACAACAAATTGTAAGTTCTCTGCAAGGTCTTACTAGCACAGTAATTCCATTCATTGTCTAATTCTGGGTGCCCGGATGTGGCGTACGCAACTTCCCAGGTGAGGTCCAAAATCGACGATCGAAATGTGCTGGAGTACGTGGATCCGTATGTGCGAGCAACATGTCCAAGCATCGACCACCTCGAGAAGGCGCTGAAGCTGGCATTGCTATGCTCGAAGCAAACGCCGTCTCAGCGACCCACCATGTACGACGTGGCGCAAGTGTTGGGCTCCCTCGTGCCAGTGGTGGCGCCCGTGCCGACCAAGCCCCCGACCTATCCGTCGCCAGGATCGAAGAATCGGCGCTACATCGACACCTACAGTGCCAAGCAAACCGAGGACATCATTGCAGGTACTGGCAGCACCTCCGGCGGGGACTTGCTGGACCAATTTGAAGACGTGATTTCCAGAAATGGCCTCTGAAATGGCCTCTGATCGATATCGATGCATGGATGGGAGTACGTAGTCACGCGCACGGTCGCTCGCTGGCTCTGCGGAGCTAGCTTAAATTCGGAATCATGGACTTTTAAATTACTCCTCGGGTATACGTCTCTTCGATTCCCGACTGCATGGATCGCTCAGAGCGTGCTCGTCGATCTCAATCGTCCTTACAGGCCATCATTGATCAGTGCAAGGCGTGACTTGTATCGATCATCCCTCTCTCGATCTATGTCGATCGACAATGTACAATCATGGAGAAATGTATCACCGAACGAAACACTCCCATTCCGCAATCCATGGGTTACTGGCTGAGTATGCAGATTTACTTTTCTGTCACTGGCCGGGTACAGAGGACATTATATACTGTATGATGACATTCAAGTAGATATTTTCAATTCTTTACTGATGATCGAGTCAGGTGCTTGCATTGAATCGCTGGGTATTCCATCGAATTTTCCAGCAGCAAGTTGAGGCCGGCCGAGGCAGTTACGAACATCACTGAGTGTGCAGTTTGATTTTATTGTATTAATTTTTTACCTTGGGTGGCAGAAGCTGACACGCGTCCTGGAATCCGTTTAATATTTGTTGATCTTTTCAGATTCTCTAGTAAGAGGTAAGGTAGGTACACCCAAAGGTGCCACTGACCTTAAACCGCCATATTTACTCTCTGTACATCTCCAAAATCAATTTTGTACCTATGTGGAAGAAACACAGAGAAATCGGCAGGACGTTCCCCTGGTACTATATTGGGTGGTATTATATTGGGGGGGTCAAGTGACACCCCTCAATATAATATTGGGGGGTTAACGCCCTCCCATTCTCCTAGCGAAATCATTTTAGAACCAAACTTTGTTCTTTAATAACTTTCTGCTGAGATTCAAGAGAAATGAGCAAAAAAATAGGCAATAAAATATAGGAGTTAGAGCCTTTGGTCTACTATAGTGTGAAGCCTTCTAAGGCCAAGCTAAAAATCCAAATTCTTAGCCACTACTAGAAAGAGGGGGTGGGTGGGGTGGGTGGGGTTGCAACGTTTTTGTTGGGTCCAAGTTTCCAAGCAACGTTTGAACAACATTTGAACAATGTTGGGGTAGTAAGAAAGAGCATAATTTGTTCAGCAACGTTTAAGCAACGTCTAAGCAACGTTTTCACATGCAGCGCTGCTCCACAGCATTCCCAATGCAGAACACGGAATAACTCTTGCTTCCCCTTTTTTTCCCCTTTTTCTTTTTCTTTTTGTTAGTTGATTTCAGTTATCTTCATTTGACTGACGTAGAGATGGAGTGACCCCAGATCCTTTTGTTCTCTTCTTAGAGTACAAAATGAGCAAGGGATTTTTAACCTAAAAGCATTTTTCCGTATGAGAGGAAATCTCTAAAGTGACTTGATTTACTGTGAATATAGCACTGCGTTGTTTAGGGTTTGCATGAATTGGAAAGTCATTCCCAAGTGCTCAATATGCTTTGATAGTTGTCATTAGGTCGTAGAAATCTGTGATAGGGGAAGAATAATTGTTTGGCTCATTTTATTTTTTTAAATTGCAATTACAAGTGTGTCCACTATGACTAACCCCTCAAGTCCCAAGGTGTCTTTTGTATCAAGAACCACTCAAAACTGCCATTCGTATAAGAAAAAATAATTTTTTAATTTAATTTAATTTGGTTATTTGCATATTGGACCATACGATGTTGTAGTAGACTAGTATAAAAATGTGTGAGAAATTTTACAAACTCTGATAGTGTAGATTGCAAGACATTTGCATTTAAAGTGAAAGAAACAAGTTTTTTAGCGAATTCCTCAACTTCATTTTTTGGCTTTCAACCTTTGTAATTTATATTATTTGTTCTACTGATTTTTAATTTTTAACCATACATGATAAAAGATTGAGCTTAGTGTCTAGTAGAATTTTTTTTTTAAAACACAAACTCAGTTCACACTCATTAAAAAAATGTTAAGTACAAGTAGAATTAAAATTGAAGAAAAACCTAAATTGTTAATAGCTCAAAGACGGAAATATAATAAACTTGCTTCAAAGTTGGAGCAAAATGTACATCTGCGTTTGAAGATGTTTTTAAAGTCCTAGTACTTTATAGGACTTCTATTTTATATCATTATATCAACATCTTTAATTCATAGACAAATTTCATCTTAAGTCAAAAAGTCCTTGAGCCTTTTTTTCATTGCAAACCACTCAAAACTACCATTTCTATTGTAGAGAGCACTAAACTTTATTAACCTCATTTCAAATTAAGACTTTATTAACCTCATTTCAAATTAAATGCATAAAAGCTTTCCATGTAGACAAAAATATAATCTGTGAGACGTTTGTTATTTCACTTATTATTATTATTTTTTTTCCCTACTTTGCCGATCTACTTTTTGGTCTTAAAGTGGCATAACTTATGCTTGTAGTCATCAATTGAAAAAAAGGTTGTATTCCCAAAAAGTTACTGTTTTTTGGAATCTTAAATAAAAGTTTCAAAAAATTATGTCAAAAATTGAGGTCACACCAAATTAGGTCAATTCACCAATTCTAAATTTCTTCTTTCAAATTTCTTTTGGCGTAACTTCCAGTAGCATGTAAATTATAGCATGATGTTTGTCACTATCATTTCCTTTTTTTTTTTGTAAATGACAATATTTAATGACATTCTGGAGTTTTGTCCAATGTACAACAAATTTCTAGAATTTCAAAAAAGACCTTGGATATATAGGGGATAAACACAAATTTGACAAATTCAATATTTGTGAAACGTTTTACAATATCTCTAAGATTTATTCTCAATTTTTTATAATTAAAAAACATTGAGTTGAATTTTGTATGATTTTTAAAGAAATATTTTTAGATACTATAGTTATTTAAAGAATGCTTAAACAAATATGCAGCTTCTAATAAAAACAAAAATAATGTTCACTAACATTCGAGTTTAAGTTGTGTATGGCATATTTAACTGCTTTCGGACTTTTGAAAGTCCAGCTTTCGTACTTGGGGGGTGCACTTGTGCTACTACAACAAACCACGTGCGAACAAGTGGTTTCTAATAAACTGTAATTTCAACCTAAAATTTTGAATATTGTTTAATAATGACTACAGGTTTCTATTGCCAAAATTTTCAACTCAAATAAAATATGAAATGATTTCTAGAAGAGGTTGAAAATGAATTAAAATGGCATGTTTTTCAACTCAAATAATTATAGATGTGCACGTACTTACGACATGATGTTGGAGCCTTTGGTGAGAGGAAGAAGGATTTTAGAGTTTGGTCACCCTCAACCGCAAATGCAATTTGCTAGTGCAGTACATGCTACTCTGAAGAACATAGAAACCATTGACGAGCTTCTTAACAAAATTTCTCTTGAAAATGTGCTAAATGCAGCAACTTATGGTGAAGAAGTTGGAGCTCAGCATGAAGGTTTTCATTCATCATTAGTACATTATTCTAAGGAGGTTGTGGAGCATTTGTTGTCTCTCTTGCCGCCTGATCAGAGGGACACATTCATCAGAATGCATCCACCTGTAGCTTTTCCTCAACCACTTCCGAGAATAGAAGTAGAAGAACATCAAGTGAAGGTACTTGATGTGGAGGTCAACCAAGTTTTTCCTATAGGACAGCATGATATGGATGCCTCTTCCCAAACCAATTCTTGCATGCCCCTTGTGAGCCCTCAAGTTAGCACTTGAAGCTCTGGATTTATTTTTCGCAATTTACTGTTAGTTTTTAGTGTTAATTCACGCAAAATAGCATGAATTAGTAGTTGAGAGGAGTTTGGTAGAAGTCCCTACCAGATTAGTGAGGAACCTTCCTAAATTCATGGAAAGCACAAAATACTATGCTTTTCTATGTTTATGTCTTAAGTTCAGTGTCTTAGAGTCCATATTAACGTATTAGAGAGATGTGATGAAGTGAGAGTTAGCCAGTTCTAGTGTCTTGTCCATGTAACACTTGACATGTGAATACATGTGACATCCTGGCTAAAGTGCAAGAGTCTATATCAAGGTTTAGAAGTATCTCGATCCAATTCATGTAGAATATGGATTAGTTACATGAAGACCTATAAATGTTGAAGAATATGAATCAGAATGCAAAGTAGAAGAAGGGCGAGGTGATTGGAGCTTATAGAAAGGTGCTTTTAGGGTGAAAGCATGCCAAGAGATCAACAACGGAGCTAATCATCCACAACAACCCCGGTACCAAAATAATTTCTCCCCCGGGCGGAAATTATTAAGGAATTGCTAAAATTAGCATCCTTATTGGAGGTTTGGTTTTGCCCTTGGCCTTTGGACACTTCCCAAAAGATTGCCCAAAAGTTTCGGGATTTTACAAAACTCCATGATGACTCCATAGGAAGTCAACCGCCTTTGAAACTGATGGTAATTTCTTAGAAATTACCCAGAGTGCGGTAAAATCTCACTAAAAATTAGATTAGAGTTTTATGTATTAGATAAGCGACCTGTCAAGTTTGAAGACTTTCTGATAGTCAGAAGTACCCGAATCGGCAACGACATCAAATTTAACAAGAATTTACAACACGACGGCGAGTTGACCGGCGAGCCAGGAGCTAGCGGCGTCCGAACGTCGCAAACAAGGAATGTTTTCTTACTATCACGAACCTTCCAAGCAACCCTAGCTAGTTAGTTTTCTCGGAAAACTTAAATTCCATTAGTTGGGATTTTGACTTTTCTTTAGAATTACCGTTAGTGGTTTTTACGAATATTTACAGCCTGGAAGAAGGGGGGTAGGGGGTCCTCTTGACTAATTGGGGTCTTCTGAACGCGATGGCGCAATTGGTTTTCAATTTGGAATTTTTCCCTAAAAGATAGATAGGGCCAGCTCTTAGTTTGACTTTTTTAGAGTAATTTGTAGTAATTCGAGGTTAATTAACAAAATATCTTGGTGAAAATCGAAGATTGGATTTAGTTAAGATATCAAATCTTTCCTTTAAAAGCCAATTTAGATTAAACTAAGAATATTTGGAATTGACCTAGGATTAAATTGCAAAATATCTAGGTTAATTAGGGTTATTTTCATAAAATCTTTGGGGGAAATCAAGGATTTGATTTAGGCAAGATTTTAAGGCTAATTAAAGCTTCCAAGGAACTTGCTTGAGGACCTTCCTTTCCTATTAAACAAAGATTAAATGCAAAATATCTCATAGTAGTTTAGAATTTAATTAGGTAGTTAGTTAAATGTTTTTTAACCGACAACTTACCGGGGAGGGCTTGGCTCGAGTATAAAAGGCCTCCCCTCGAGGTTGTCGGTACCCTCATTCTTATTTTCAAACTCTCATTTTCTTTTCTCTTTGGTACTGACACGTTGTCAGACCAAACCTTATTTTCATTTCCTTATTGTTGCTATGCTGTGCTACCAACACGTTGTTGGAGCACTTTAAGCCAAAAATTGGCTAATTCCTTCTATTTCTTTGCATTTTCTGCTAATTCTCTTGTGTTTTGAAGGACTAGAGGATCCCTTCAAAACCTATTGCTTTCTTGTTTGAATTTGGAAGTCGAAAACCCCAAAACTTGATTCTTTGCCTAAATTACTTGAATACTAATCCATTGTAACGCGTGAACGCATTTGGTACTAAAATACTTAAAGCGGCGAGGCTTGACCTTGCCAAAAGTATTTTAGACTAATTTCCTACTCAAAGTTCGTTGTATAACGGAATTTGAGGTTTAATTGCTAATGTTCGGTTAAACACTTTCATGTGTACCTCCTTTAGCAGTTAATTGATTGACTTTGACTTGAAATTTTGGAAGATTCGTTTCTAATGTTCGGTTAAACTCTGTCATGTGTACCTCCTTTAGAATCTAACTTTCGAAATACTTAAATTGGCTGAAGAAGCTCCGTGTGTCCTGGGGTTGACCCCGCACGGCGAAGCTTTGACTTTTTGAACCCTCGAAACGGATACTTGAAACTTAAAATTGTTCGATTTGACATGGGGTTGCCCTTGCACGGCAAAGCTTTCACCTCAACGAAAGTTTACCTTGAAACTTGAAAGAATACTTGAAAAAACCCCTTGGTGTGATGGCTATTTAAGCCAAAAACCTTCACCAAGTGGCTCTCTTTCTTCCGCTAGAATTTGTTCATTTGCTTTCTGCTTTCCTTGCCAAAGTTATGGATTTTATTTGATTGTTTAGCTTTTAGTTTAGTCGCTTTGCTAGTTATTAACCCCAAAATCCCTTAGTTAGAATTGCTTGCTAGTTGCTTAGAAAAAACCATCCAAAAAGCCTCAAATCATTAGTTAGATTCCATAGAATTGCTTGCTTTAGTCATTATTCCCCCAAAACCCAAAAAAAACAATTAGTTAAAAGTTGCTTTGTTTTAGAAGTAGTCGAATCCCAAAAATTAGCTTAGTTGATCTCTTTCATTTTGATTAGTTTAGTTTTTTAGTTTTTTTTCTTTCCTTCCAGTTAACCAGTTACTTAATAGAAATTAGAACCAGTCCAAAGATCAGAAAAGGAGTTCAGTTCACAGGACGGACAGTCCGAATGCAAGGATGCCCAAAGAAAGGACAGCTGACGGTGGACGGGTCCGTGGCATCGGGAACAAGCGTCACCGGCCGGGAACTCTGGGGACCCGTTGGGAATGCCGGGGAGCAGTCCGACGATACCTGCAGGACGTCTGACGACGAAGGCAAACCAGACGAGCTGACCGGGGACCAAGACGAGCTGACCAAGAGACCAAGATGAGTTGACCAGGAAATCAGACGAGCTGAACGGGACAACGACAGCAAGGGAGGCTTGGCAGTCGGAAACTTGGGAAGGGGGGTTGGTCTGGAGAAAATTCTGTCCAGAGAACTCTCGGGTCTGTCCAGAAAGGTCCAGGGTTGTGTTGGAGTTTAAGAATTTAGGGGAAGCCCAAACCTTGGAAATTTCAAAACTCACAATCTTGGTAAGATCATCATAAACAAAAACTTAATTCTAAAAGCATAGGCGGTTGTTGCCACGCTACCAACTTTTTTTGCAAATTTTGGAAAATTTGAATACTAAGGATTTTGAACTAACATTCGCCTCGGTTCTTAAATCTCTCAAAACACCATCGCCAAGAATTCAACAACAACAACATCATAAGAAGTGGAAGAAAGCGAGATCATAAGAAGGTTAACAAGGGAGGACAAAGAATAGAAGGAGTTAAGGTTAGTATCTTACTATTGAAATTTGGATTGTTTTGATTCTTCTATTATTTTCGTTAGTATCTTACTATTGAATTTTGGATTGTTTTGATTATTCTATTCTTTTCGTTAGCATCTTACTATTGACGTTAGATTGTTTGGATTGCAAAATTCCTTTTACTATTCATCGATAGATTTGTTTTGATTATTTTAGCTTATTTTATTAGATTACTATTCATTCGATTGATTTTAGTTATTAATTAGGATTCCAAAGACAAATTAGTTGTTGTTTTGTTGTTTGAGTTTTGTTTTATTAGGCCTAATAAGCCAAATAGATACAAACAAACACCAACTAATATATTGGAATATTTAACAAAATAACTATTAAACAATTGGCAATCAAATAAAACTACTATTCATTGAAACTTGGGAAATTGAATTAAATTTATCATTTAATTTAATTTCCTAAAATCAAAGGATTAGTTTTAAATTGCCAAAATTAACAAACTTGGACTTTTTAGATAGGTTTAGAAACAATAATACTAAGATTTCTTCCAAATACATGAAAGACAATGGAGAATTTCGAGGAGACGATTATGATGGTGTTTTACGATGATGGGACAATCGACATTCTCGATACTGAGGTATGAATTTCAAAACTTGTCTTTTGTTTTCTCTTTTGCTTTCATTCTTTAAAAATTAGATTAGAAAACTAAAACTAACAAAATTAGGAATCCGATAGCTAGTTAGAATTTAAAATCGTTGGAAAACCTTAAAAAACTTAACTATAACCGTGAAAGTAATAATTAGATTAACTTTGAGTGAATTTCGAAATCGAAATAGTAATTTCATCCAAAGGAATTTCAAAAGAAATCTAACGCAATTTAGGAATCTAGAGAATATTAGAATAATTGGGAAAATTAAACCCTAATTTATCCCTTAAATTCTACACAAAACTTATTGAAACCGAATTCCATCCAACTAAGGGGAATTTTCATTCATTCATAAGTTTTTACCTAGAAGTCCAAAATTCTTACTTTTTACCATTATAAGAAAGTAATTTATCACTTTACCCATAAAAACCATAAAACTATAGAAAATCACTAAAATTAGAATAATAACTTAGAATTAGGCTTAATTAAAGAACAATTAGGAATATTCTCAAGGAACAACTAGGGAATCTTTGGAAACCATAATCTTTTAGAGAATCTTTTTAAGATTACAAATCCACCTTTTACTTTTAAAACTACTTTAATTTGAAAGGATAAAAGTGTGGATAAAGATTTGGCCTAAATTTGGATGAAAATTCCGGAACTAGATTAAAATTAGTTTTTTTCTCAAAATTCCAATAGTTAACTTAATCAAACTTTTACCCTGAAATTTAGATTTATTTCACATTATTTTGCTATTTTTAGTTGACGGATGAAGTTTTTAGGATAGAATTAGGGCCGGATTTCATCCACGCATAACTTTTGCTAGGAATATTAGAATCCAGCTTGCTTTACCATTTCGGAAAGGGCAAATTGTATTCTTTGATTTAGATTAGGTAGAATTTTAGTTTAGTTAGAAGTTTAATCGCATTTAATTAACCCTTAACAACCTTTATTTCTTACCTATTAGTGTGTTTTGAAGCATTTAAATTAGGTAATATCAACATAACAAAGTGTCCATTGCTTGGAAGGCCAAAGAACACTATGTTTAATTTCATCCCCTAGAAATTACTTTTCATGCCGCTAGAATCCGTGTGCACGTTTTACCTCTGAAGGGGAGAGATTAAAACACTCACACCCCTTCCCAAACCAATTCCAGAATGTTCTAACTGGATTGATGACCACCAAAGAAAAATGGTAAGCGAAAACAAGTTCAATAAGAAGTTGCGACAACTTATTAGGGAAGAAAAGAAATTTAAGAAGAAGCAAGCAAAAAAGCTTATGAAGGAATCAAAGCAAGCAACGAAGTTTCTAGAAAAAGAAGAGGAGGTGTTCACCAGAAGTCCAATGACTCATACATTGCAGAAATCAGTGCAAGGTAATTCAACAATGAAGTCTTCAGCTGCTCCTGCCAAGTGTAACTCAAGTGCTTTGGGTCAAAGTCTTGGGAGAGAAACACCAAACGGGAAGGATTTGTGTCCATCCATGAGTGCATCTTTCAGTAAACCTTGTGATTCAGTTTGTAGAACCTTGGTTGCTGATCATGATTCGGTAGCGGATTTAACCAATTGGGGTACAATGGAAAATATTCCTTTGTTTGAAGTCAACTCCCTCACTATGCCAATTGGAGAATTTTGGGAGCATATGTGTCATTATGCTTTTGAGCAAGTAGCTTTTGAGTTTCCTTGGCATAAAGATTGGAATAAACAGTGTCCAGAGTTGAAAGCTCGATTTACACTGAAATTGAGGAAAGTCTACCTTGGTCCTTGGGATGCTAAAAATATTTTGAGAACGTAGGACACGCTTGAAGAGGAATTTTGAAAGATCCAAAAATCCTAAACAAGTTTCATAGCCTGCAGGGTGCACTAAAGGATCGTGGAAAACCATCTACGACTCTACAAAGGATATAAAGAAGCAGAAGAAGGCAAAATTGTGTAAAGAGGCTACAAAAAAACGATTAAATGTGCAAGGATGCACTCATCGTTGTGGACCACGGGGAATCAAAGGTTTGTACGATCATTTTGTAAGTATCAGCTAAACTCACTACTCGTCTTTTTTTTATATTTACAAGTCTATTTTAATAATGTCACTCTCATAATCTCATACATCTGTACAAAAGCATGTGTAATTTTTTATGTATATTAACAAATCTTAAGTGCCAATTAAGTGAAAGGTTGTCATTGGGTTGCTGAAAGCTATGTAATTGATTTAGGTGTAGTATTGTAGTTTGTATGAAGTGAAAATTTCAAAATCCTTTTTGAACTCAATTTTCCATTATGGTCATACATATGCTATGATGTCATAATATGCTAGTTGTTGCAAGTAGACTTCTATAACCAACCTCCAACTAATGAGGAGCTCGAGTATGGCAAATTGAATGGGTGGCTAGCTCTTATAGAGAAGAAGGGATCTTCACAAAAAATGTTGGATCCACGTAAAGACAAAGAGATAATG
The DNA here is from genome assembly GCA_951230915.1 of Antitrichia curtipendula. Lineage (NCBI taxonomy): Eukaryota > Viridiplantae > Streptophyta > Bryopsida > Hypnales > Leucodontaceae > Antitrichia > Antitrichia curtipendula. The sequence continues at coordinate 6,825,182 of OX579634.1, forward strand.
TCTACAGGAAATAATGCCAAGTCTGTCCCCATAGATCTAACAAGTTGCGATGTAAGAAATGCATCCAGTAGCCATGATGCTACTACCTCCAAAACTTCCTCCGACTTCAGCAGTGATGGTGATAGTGATACTTCTACCTCCAAATTAGAGGAAGAATAGGTTTGTACTAGCTATAAACTTTTATTCTTTTGTTGGTTCACTATGTAATGCAATATTTTCCTCATTGATTCTTTCCTCAATCAAACACAAATTTCTTTCCAAAATTTAGAAGAATGAGATTTGATATTAGTGGTGTGATCCTTTCTAATGCTCAGATTTAAATCTTAGAATGAGATTCTATAGTTTATTGGGGAATTTTTACAACAACAGTAATTAATGTTTAATAGAAGCACTAGGAGAAAAATGGGTCCTATGCAACTAGCCACTGCAACTAAAAAGTGTCCACTACAACTCATTTACAGTTGCGGTGGATACTTTTTAGTTGCAATGGCTAGTTGCATAGGACCCAATTTTCTTCTAGTGAAGTTTGGAGTTGCTCTAAGTAAATGACTTATATTGGAGGACTTCGGTGTTGTTGTTTTCTTAGGTGGTTGCCAAGTTCAGATTGTTTGGTGCGGAGTTAAGGTTTTCTACTGGGAATCTCCTATATCTCTATGTCTTTTTCTTGTAAAGAAACAATTTTTGTTGAACCAGGTGGGTAATGTGTGCGGTTCATTTGAGCATTGCTCTTGAAACAAGCGGCTGTGATGATACCTCCCCAAATGAAACTACTAGTGACTAGTCCACTGGTTTGTGGCGTTGTGTGGAGATGAACAAGGCGTATCTTGAGGTTGCTATGGCTACTGCAGACAGGGTTGTCCCCGTCACGTCCTGTCTGTCCGTCAGGATGTCCGGACGGACGTCAGGATTCAACCTCGACGTCCGTTAGGATGAAATCTGGACGAGAACCGTTGACAGAGGATGAAAACTATGGAAATGGATGAAAGTTCATCCTGGACGGCCGCGCTGGACGGCCGAGCTGGACGGGTGACCTTCCGCCGACGGCCGAGCTGGACGGCCGAGCTTCCATTGACGGCCGCGCTGGACAGCCGCACTGGACAAGCGACGGACGGGCGACCTTCAAAATTAACCCCTAAAGGTTTTTGACTATGTTTTCACAAAAAACGCTCCCAAACTGCCATTTCTAGTACAAGTACCAAATTTTGGAAAAAAAAACATTTTTGGACACATGTAACAGTAGGATCTTGTAGTAAACTAGTTTGAGAAGATGTGGAAAAAATTTCAGAAATTTCCACCGTGTAGATTGCAAGATATTAGCATTTGAAGTGACAAAACCCCTTTTTTTGTCCCTGCGAAAAACCGGGCAGCTGCACTTCACATGGTCACATTTGTATGAAAAAATGTCCAAAATGGTGGTAACTCTTTGGATTCATTCTTCAAAGAAAGTTAGCTACATGCTTGAAAAATTTCAGATCATTTGGAATTGTACAACATATAGGAAAAAAATAGTAAGTAGAAAGAAGTAGAAAATGATTCAAAACACTAAATTGTTAAGGATTTAATGATGGAATTGAAAAATGCCAATCCAAACAATTGTAATGTTGTAATAAACAATCTACACCTTGTGTTCATATTTTTTCCAAAAATATTGAAAATTGAGTTAAATAAAGGACTTCAAAGTTTATTTTAGAGTAGAGATTCTTTAACTACCCGCAAACTACCCACAACTAAAATTCCTCATAACTTTCATCTCATAAATCAAAGTGGAATGATTCAAAGCTTTCCTTGTGCACATAAATCTAGAGAACCAATTTCAAATTTTTATTTCTCTAGAAAATGATTTTTAAAGAAGTTTTTTTTGCTGCCTGGGCTGCCCGCCGAACAATGAAAACTACATATCATACCATAACTTTTTAACCATGTGGTCAAAAGTTATGAAAATTTTTGGGCCCTAAAGCTACTCCTCGGGCACATCTTGTGTGAAAATTTCAAAGAAAAAAATAAAAATTTTATTCGTGGTGAGCTGCCCAAAAACGCTATGTTGTCAAAAAACGGTGTTTGGTCCTTTAGGGGTTAAATAAAATTAAAAAAAAAAATATATTGTATATTTTGAAAAGCCATAAATTGATTGGGGTTATATATGTTAGGCAATTTAAACTCATATTTTTTGGGACAAAAACTTTTTAAATTTGACTTGTGAAAACTGAAAAGAGGATTGGAAGACTTCACATCATTTTTGTAGTTTTAACACCCTCATGTTCAAACATTATTATCTTTTACTCTATAAGTGATATTTTGTGTTTTAGCAACCTATGAGATTTGTAACATGTCTTGTTTGAATTTATACGGTTACAATTTTTTTTTAATTGATACACCTAGTCACCTAATCAAAATGTTGACATTTTGTTCAATTTAGAGCAAATTCGTAGGAGCTCAAAACATGACTTGGGCATCTAGGATTCTAGGGATTAAAGTTCGTTATTGGATTTCTAATTAGAGAAGTTGCTAAATTGATTTTACATTGACTATATGGCAAGAAATTCAAAAATATTAATCCATGTAGGCCCTATGCTAATTATTGCCAAAAAAAACTCCAAGTTGTCATTTCACCATGTTCATCTTGAAATGAAATGAAAAGAAAAAATTAGAATCTATTCAATTTAAGACTTTCAAGTATAGGATCGTCATTCATAAAGTCATTTATTTCAATTGATTTTCAAATAAATTTCATGTAGCGTGACCTTATCAAGTTAGCAATTGCAAGATATTAGACTTTGATCATTTGATTTCCATAATGCCATTTGAGAAAAAATAAAAAATATTCAATACTTTAATTTGTAAACTTTGGATTTAAAAATAAACATGAGGGAGTAGTCAATCAATAGTCCAACTAAAAAAACATTAAAACTAATAGAACAAAAGTTACAAAATGTGAATTATTTTTTGGTTTAATTCTAAAGACTTAAAGGAGATTTCATCAAATATGAAGCAATAAAATAATTTGTTACTTATTTCTTTCTTTGGTAAACAATTTCCATTGTTTTTATTTCTTAGCCCCTAAAGTAATATACTCTCATTGTTCTTGCTGCAAGGGACAAAATGGATTTTCGATAGGCTCCCATGATCTCATTTTTTACTGAAACTTTTGAAAACTTTTTCAGAAGAATGATAATATAGAATGATAGATAAATTTATGAGTTTATTCATAATACAATTTCTATTCCAATCGGTGCCTAAGAGCAAAGGGTATGCCACAATAACCTCAAACAGAGGAGATCGGGACACTGGGCAGTCCAGAACTCCGGGTAGACAAGGAAATCCACAAAAAAATGAAATACAAATTTGTATATTTTTTGCCAGTTGGATTATACTTTCTTTTAAATGGGAGGCTTTCATTCATCCCATTTGGATTAGGAATGGAAAAGTTATGGGTTTTTTGTGGAGCGGGCAATCCTAGCAACTTCTTAAAATAAATTTGTTTCTTTCACTTCGAATGCTAATAACTTTCAATCCATACGGTCAAACATTACAAATTTTTTATCACGTCATCTAAGACAAGTGTAGAACAAGATCCTTTGGTTCGATTAAAAAAAAATTGGATAATTTAATTCATAGGTGAACATAGCAAAAGTGGTGGTTTAGGGTGTTTTGGGTCAAAAAATGGACTTCGGACTTTAGGGCTTCACCAAAAATAAAATAGAACACTCTTTTACCTACCATCTAAGCATACAAGCTTCTTCTATACTATTACAAAAAGGTCCAATAGATTACAAAAATTGACAAAGGCAAAGCAACAATACACGAGGTGGAAAGAAAACAATAAATGTACATATTTTATAAATCTGTTGAAGTACATGGTAAACTAATAAAGGCTTTACATAATTACATACGTTCACTTTGTACAACTTTCGGTATTTGATTCTATACATCTATCTAGTTATACACAATCTAGTCTACTTCTTCGATTACAACGCCGCGTGCTATGCTATTTCTCAAAAATCGTTGCAGTTCTTGTTGCGATTCGAAAATCCTCAGAAGCTAAAGTGCTTCTATATCGTATCTATCATGTAAGTGGGAAAAAATGTCATTCACGAGGGCTGGCTCATGGAAGGTATTGTCTGCAGTGTACGCCATTTCTTCCTCATAGCCCAATTCACCCTCAAATCCGACTGGCTGGCCTTGAGAGTTAAACATGATGCGTTGTGGATGTGGTGCACGCACAAAAATTAAGCGGTCTGGGTCCCAATGTCCACTGGCAATCTGACCAAAATATAGTCGACGCCCTGGATCACTGTCTCCAAATACCCTCCTGATCACCTCTGTCACTTGGGCATCACTCGTCCATGGTATGTCAGCCACCGTTCCTGCCGGGAGGTGTCGGTTGTGGTGGCCCCACTTCCAAAGCCATGTCATGTCGGACCCCCAATGTACTCTATTATCGATGTCCGGTAAATTTTCTTCATTGTACTCATAATGTTCAGGCATGTGGTCTTGAAGGCCAAACGTTTTGTACAGTCGGGCATGAAATGGAGCCCTGCATTGCGCACATCTCTTTTTGGTGACCATGTGTGGAATAAGACACACGGGGTGGTATAGATGGCCACATGTACCAAGATTCCATCCACCCTCGGGGCCAAATGGTTGTTGGCACATTATACATGTTGTTCCATCTTTTACAAAATCTGGAACGGAAGGCCACACTAGTAGCGTAATGCCATCGTGGTTGGGTGGCCCGTATCGTTGGCGATCGATATTATATTGGAATTCCAAGTCTGGACGGGCATTCCAATCGATGCTTGAATTCTCCCTATACACTGGCAAATCATCGGTGAACATTTCTGCCACCCGAGGCCACGAGGTCAAGCCAAAATAACGTTGACCGCCATCATTGAATTCTGCAGCCACTCTCCTCACTTCACGTTGCATTTGCTCAGCCTCGTTTAGTGCTAAGCTGCATGTCAACTTCATGTTGCACATTTGAAGCAGCCTCTGCTCCTTCTTAGGATTTTGAACCAACCGCATATTTTCAGGACTCAATGCGGTCATGGTCTGCTCCAAGGCTGTTCGAGCTGCAGTCAGCACCGCCACCTCTGCCTCGGCGTTGTTCGCACGAGGTTCCAAAGCACGCATGGCGTTTGTTAATTCTTCCATGTTTGTGCGAGTACTTCCAAGCTCTGCTTTAACTCGCTCAGCACGTGCACGCATAATATCCAATGTGGCACTTTCTGCACTTGGAAAAGTGGATCGAGATCGCAGCACAAACTCAGATGTATTGCTCGGTCCTGGTGTGTCTTCATCTGCACCGTATGTAGCACGTTCCACTACAAGATCGAGTGGTGGAACTGAGTCTGTGCTGACCCGCCTTTCACGCTCTACGAGCTCGGCTTCACGTGCGATGAGGCGCACATTTTCATCTTGAACGGCCCGCATCCTTGCACGATGAACTTCCAATACTGCAGCATATTGTCGTTGTGTTTCTTCTTTTTCTGCTTGCAGTGTTTGTACTAATTGGCGCAAGCGAATTACTTCTTCACCGTCAGCTTGCACTCCACCAATCACATCTTGTTGGTTGACATCTGGACCGCTGCCCTGACCAACTTCTACCTCCATCAACTTCGTCCCTGGACGCTCCGCCAATGGAACCACGTTCATTTGCACATTTTGGACATCAGCCAATGGCACGGCAAGATTTGGTACATTGTCCAATGGCACAGCAGGATTTTGTGCAATGTGGCGAGTTTGATTTGGAAATGCATTATTCCGCGCTCTGCCCAAAAAGCTGCTCCAGTCCACATCCTTGCCAAGAAAAACCTCCGCATATGCCATTTGGCACAATGAAAGTGTCCCGTCTTTCTTGGATCTTGACCCCCAAAGTGCCAATGACACTTCAATCATCCTCTTCTTGAAGTGCGGATGTTGGCACTGGTCAATATTTACCACGCCAGATTTCACGTGCACCTCGTACCGGTCGTGTGGCCAATGGCGGTTGATGTGGGCCCAATCTATATATTGCCGACATGTCACTCTTGTCCATGGGCCATCTGCCTCCACCCACCCAGGCTTTGCCATAACCGCTTCGGCATTAAGTGTGCCCCAATCCAAAGTTGCTCTGTTTCCTCTCTTCCTTCTACTTGGAGGTTCACCTGCAGGTACCAAACCTCCTGGGGGGTCACCTCCAGGTCCCAAACCTCCTGCTACATCCTCTGCGTCCATTCTTGATACCCGGAAAATGACACACACGATACTGTATGCGAATACAATGACAATTTGCTTTGCCTTCTGTTGCGTGAAGGCAACTGAAATGTGGCAAAACAATGTCAAATGTATAACACTTCCCCTCAAATTGCAGTGCGAAGCTTTCTCAAGCTCGGATAGTGCAACTCAAAAGAGGAAGGAGGTGAACTGTCCAAAAAAGTTCACTTATACCCCCCAATTACCGACCCGATTAGGCAGGGTAATTAACATAACATCAGCCCGTCCTCCCCAAATCCAGACTGTCCAGGGCGTGGGACATCCCTGGAATGGACGGCCGATACGTCCACAGAGGTCCGACACAGGGTTGGGATGCCGTCAACGGGTTCGGGGCGCCGTCGACGGGTTCGGGAAATAATTACACCGCCGCCCGAGAGTTGGACGGACGGATTTTTCGTCCTCTCGACGGTTTGCCCGTCCCCTCGACGGCCTTCCCGTTCCGTCGACGGCTTGCCCGTCCCCTCAACGGAATATCCGTCTCCTCGACGGAATACCCGTCTCGTGGACGGCAAACCCGTCTCCTCAACGGGTATACCCGTCTTCTCGACGGGCATACCCGTCCTCTGGACGGCCTACCCGTCTCTTGGACGGAAAGGCCGTCCAAAAGGACGGGGTGCCCGTCTCCTTGACGGCCTGTCCCTGGTCGGGAACGGCCCGCCCATCCTCTCGACGGCCTGTTTGTGGTCTAGGATGGCCTGCCGAACGTCCTCGACGGCCTTTTAAAATTTTTATTTTTTTGAAAATATTATTTTTATTTTTAGTAAAAAGCAATTTTTTTATTTCTTCATGTCATGTCCATGTTAGAAAGTCTTGTAGCCATCTTAGAAAATATTATGACTGTTTTAGGTGGGAAGATGACCATCATGAAAACAATTTTCTGCTGATTTGGGATAGTCTACAAACTCTTTTGGGCTTACTGGACAGTACACTTCAAAAATTCAAAAAAAAATCATATTTAATCCAAAAAATAAAATTCCAGTTGCGTTCTTCATTTCTCACATGTGTCTTTGTATGGAAAAAATTTGATTATTTTTGCTAATGGCAATACAACAAATTAGTCATTCTGCCTGTCATAGGCAAGTTTACCTTATATCACAAAGATAATGACATTAGAATCCATCATAGCATAAACTTAATTTCCATTTTATGATTTATTTAGAATGTACTAAATATAGTAGACATTAAAAATACATTCGAAGTGCAAATCGCAATAATGAAATTTCATTTTAGGGTCGTGTTGGGGGATTTTACATAAAATAGGAACTAGAGAAAATGAACTTTTGCTTGATAGTTAAACTCAAACTCAGAAAATATCAATTTGGGGGATAAATTTCAGATTTAGAGTAAGGAGCAACAACTTCCCAAGATACACTAAAGTAGCATTTTTTTTTTTTTTTTTTTTTCCTAAACTCTAAATTACGCGGAGGCAAATATCGGAAAGACTACAAAATCATTTGGATACACTTTGTAACTCAACATGGAAGGTCCCCAAAAAATGAATTGAACGCTTCCACAATCTTTCCATCTCATTGAAGTGATTGAATTGCCATCAAATTGGCACTAAGTGATGCTGTTGGGCGTTCAGAGGTTGAAGTTTATTGTAAATATCTTGCAATCTACAATTCTACATAGGCAAAGTTTGTGAAATTTCTTCCAGTCAATTGAACACTACTCTAGTACTCTAGTATGAGATCTTACATACTACAAGTAGATGTGCACCTTAAAGGCCTACAGTCCTAAACACATTCATTTTTTTTTTTACATTCTTTACTATAGAAATGGCAATTTATTTCAGATTTAGGATGGAAAAGAGGCCTTGGGACTTTAGTCAGTTTAGTGGTTAACATACGGTACTACGTAAGCAATTAATAAACAATCCATATGAAAAACTATAATAATTCACCGCTAGTTGCTTTATAATTTAGAAGCCATAAAAAAAATATAGAGACCACAAAAATGTGAAGTTCATGTACTCAATGTTGCATTTCAATTTTATTACACCAATCCACTCTTATTTGCTATAGTTACATAAACTTGAACATCAAATACTCTTAAAATTGCAACAGTGAAGAGGGTTTAGGGTTTAGGATTTAGGGTTTAGGGTTTGGGATTTAGGGTATTGGCCTATAGGGTTTACTTCAAAACCTAGCATGGACCGAAAACCACGAAAAATGTTCTTCCTTTTTTTAGTTGGCATTACAAGTGCAAAACTTGATCGAGATGTAGTCTTTGAAGTTTGAATTGGAAAAAAAATAGATTAATGATTTAAAATCAAAGTTTTATAAAACATATTGAAGACACCAAAAAACGGCATAACAATATCTTTAGAAGGTAAAACATTCTTAAGTTTAGATGTATAGGGCTATATTCTTTTTCTGTAATGTATGAATGGAAAGCCGAAATAATGTTTTACATGAATCAATGATATGCATATGACATATGTTGTTTAGGAGGTCTTTCACTTATTTCATAATTAACCATTTCAGAGTTTTAATCTTACTACCTTTAACTGGAGCATTTAGAGGGTGGTTTTTGTCTTGGTCTTTGTATATTTGATCCGGGCTTAGTAAGTTATTGAATGTTTGTACGTTTGAGACTTTGAGTTGAGTATATTAGTGTAGACAGGGTTTAAAATTCAACAAAATACTAAATTGTCAGGTGCACTTACATGCAGGGAAGGATGGAATCAAAATACAATAATCCCAAAGGTAAAATTGTACTAGTTATAATTGACAAAATTCATTTGAATTCGAATTTGAGCCCTACAGAATATAAATTATTTTAAGGGATTGCGAGATTCTGGGATTTTTGTAATAAAAACATTGCCCAATGCCAACAACTTTCGTGAAAATGGGTGCAATTAGAATGAATCAAATGTTAACATGAACATCCAAATAGAACATTCTAGGACCGACATTAAGAAGTTTTCAATTTGACCTTCTATGGTTTTTTCTATGTTTCTTCCATTATTTACGTGCAACAAAATAGAATTCCATTCTAAATGAGCAATAAACCTTGTTTTTTGAGCATTTGAATGTCATCCCTGGTATTTATTTGTCCTCTAATTGAAACAAATGTGAACATTAAGTTAGCACTCTTAAACTACCCGCCACTGTAGTCGAATGCCCGATTGAGAGGGAGGACACCTATCCTGACAAGTCCGAGAGTGCCAAACCACATAAATGAAAAATTCTCCGAACAAGGATTAGAAATGAATTACACTTGGCCAGCACTGTTTTGAATGGCCCGCTCGACGGCCTTCCCGTCTCTCAAAAGTCTTCCCGTTCTCTCGACGGCTAGTTCGCGGGCTGGATGGCTTGGCCCCCTGGACGGCTAGTCCGCGGGCTGGACGGCCTTCCCGTCTTCAGGCCTAAAACCGCAGGCTGGACGGTCTCCCCCCGTGGACGGCCTTCCCGTCCTTTCGACGGCCAGTCCGCGGACTGGACGGCCTTCCCGTCCTCTCGACGGCCAGTCCGCGGACTGGACGGCCTTCCCGTCCTCTCGACGGCCAGTCCGCGGGCTGGACGGTCTCCACCCCTGGACGGCCTTCCCATCCTCTCGACGGCCAGTCCACGGGCTGGGCGGCTTGGCCCCTCGACGGCTTGTCCCTCTGGACGGCCTTCCCGTCCTCTGGACGCCCTAGACGGCCCTGGACACTTTGTCCGTCCTCTCGACGGCCTGTCCGTCGACGTGAATGATTGGGGTGGATTGACCCCCTCGCTCGGCCTTACCAGGGGTGCATGTAAAGAAAAGCCCTCTATTTTCGGCCGATCCAGGGTTATTATTGATGTAATTGAACTAATTAGGGGACTATATGAATTCATAATTTGCAAAAAAGGAATGGTGTGGAAAACAGGGTCGGCCCAGAGGGCCGAGCGAGGGGGTCAGTTCACCCCGGCCACGTGAAATGGATATATAAGACTGTTTTTAGGGTACTTTCGCCACAGTCTCTCCTGCTCTGACGGTGCTCTCTTGTCTTGGATTGGTTGCAGTCCTTGCTTGCGAGCGCGGGTGCTGGATAGAGGTTGTTTTGAGGAATAAGGGGGGTGGTTTTTCACTTTGTGGAAGCCGAATTCCTAATTCCTTTCATTTTGATTATTTGTTACTTGTTACTGTCACGATGGCTGGTCGCAATTTCTCGAAGAGAAAGGTTGATGATTGGTGGATAGGTGTTGGAGATGCACCGATTATGGACCCGGATGCGGAATCACCAGAGCCCGTTTCAGAGGCCGTAGCTGCAGAAGGGTCCGTAGCTGCTGTGGGAGGCGGAGAGTCTTCGAAGGGGAAAACAAACAAACGAAGGAGGCACAAGGCTACAAATCCAGAGAAGTGGCCAAGCAAGGGTGCAACGTGAAAATTGCATGAAGTGGCGTTGGAATTTTTTGATCAGTATTCGATTTTGCAGTTGAACGCAACATACGTCTCACGCGGATTACAGGGAGTGGATGTCATTAAACAAAAGTTCCACCACAAGTTCTGGACAACAATGAGCACGGATGAGTGGCATGAAGACCGCACGAAAGAATGCTTCGATCATTGGTTGGAGTTACAAGTGCAAACGTGTATCTTCAACCTTGCCCAAGTTGCGGAAAAAATAAAAGGCTTTGAGAAGAGTGTAGTGCCCAGACAACAAGCATTGAATTTGTTGCACAAGAAGGTGTATTGGTGGCATGAAGTAGTGCGTGGATTGTCTTCAAGCAACATCCGTTCCGCTCCGTGGTTTCAACGAAGTCAGAACTTGGCCTTTGGTCAACAAGCTGCAGGAGGAGTGGTTTTCCTTGAAAGAGGAGTGGTGGTGGTTCCTTTGTCTGGCCATAGCAAACAAGGGGGGCATGGGAGGGTGCGCAAAGTATGTGTTCAAAATTCAAAACATATTCCCGAGAATATGGAATTAGCTGGAAAGTCAGCCTTGCGCGTGGATGAATTGAAGAAGTCCAGGGAGAAGTTGTCCATTGAGGCATTGGTATGTCCATGCGAGCATCCAGGGGTCATCAAATTCTTTGGTATAAATGACATGACCGTGGAGTGTTATTCACAATGGTGGAATGGCGGTACTCTCGGCGCCATGTTTACCCTTGATGAGAAGAACCGAGATCCAGATGAAATTGGGGAGTTGGCTTACGATGCAAGTCTCCAAACAATGCAAGAAGCCAAACACCTCATGGCATATAGACGCAAGCGCACTGAACTTGCATGGGCAATGATTTGCATTGTGGATGCAGTGCAACAGTGCTCTGTATTGCACAACGACATCACACCGGAGAACATTATGCTTCATTTTCCGAATGATGATGGAAGAACCGTGTGGATTGGTCTATGTGATTGGGGAATGGGTAGCCGCATCAACGAAGAAACCCCTTCTCTTTACCAATTCAATTGTCCAAGGAAGTTTCAGGCAACCCGAGCGCAACGTTGGTGGGTGGCTCCTGAGTTGATGTACTTGACTGGAGAGACAAGAACTTCATCATCTCTTACTCGCAGGGTTAAGCCACCGTGTGTTAGTATACACACGGACGAATACTCCATAGGGAAATTGGCTATGAAGGTATGGAAAAAAGATCGTGGAAATGTAGATATGATTTCGGACCATACGGCATTTGGTACGTTTCAAACCATGTTGGGTGAATTGTGCAAGGTGGAGCCACTACAATGACGCTCGGTGACATATGCTGTGCAACGTCTAAGTGGTGCTCCAACGTTTTGGACACCACCTGTGGATTGCTACCGCGAGGCCCACAAAGAACAAGACCTTCAAGAAGAGCAGGTGCGCAATGAAGATTAGATAATAGTGTATTACCATGTAGTTGCAAAATTAGTGTTTACTTAGCACATGCGGTTATTATAGTATGGGCTTGAGGACATCCATAGCAATGTAGCACACTTTGTGGCTTCAATGCATTTTGTACTCATTTTGGTTTATATAAAGTTATAAACATATTTTACCTAAATATTGAGTTGTAAAAAACTTCTTGTCTTCCCTAACTTTATCATTTAAATTGCGTGTAAACAAAAATCTTATATCTTTAGTACTAAAAACTTTGAATTGTATATCACTACAAGAAATTTCAATTAGTTTTGTGCAAAATTGTAATTGTCAACATTTTTGTTGCACTTCATGCCAAAAATAAGTAAAAATAGAAAAAACAATTCAAGAGATTCTAAATTTTTAGTTTTCTACAAGAGGTACAAATATCAATAGAGATTTCTAGTCAGATAAATTTTCAATTGTTTATTTAATTTTTCATGCCCAAAACTAGTAAACAACCACAAAGAAAAGCTTGAAGTCAAATTTGACTATCAAACCAAATTTATATTTTTATTGAAAATCAGCATAATATTTTAATATTTTTCAACATACGTAAGAATTCATTTTCTATTTATGTTTTTTTTTTCGGAAAATTCAATGGAAAATTGATTTTATTGTGATTTTATAAAGCTAAACGTGAAAATCAAATTTTATCAATTATAATATGTATGAGAATAATCTGAAACTGGGGCCATAAATGAATGAGCGAATGAAAAACATAGTTTTATAATTTTAATTTAAATTAAATTGAAAAAAAGAAAACATACATGAAAAAAACACCACACTGTGTTATTTGGATTGCAAACATAGTTTCCAATTGCAATAATTCTTTCAAATTTTGACCTCGATTCTTGAATATTCAAAAAAAATAGTTCAAAAACAATAGTGCCCCGAAGGCCCAATTTTCCATAAATCACACTCAGTGAAAGTTAATCTGAAATTGCAAAGCTAGCATTCAGAAAACTAGTTTTTCCAAGTTTGAATGCTAATATCTTTCAATCTATTCGGTCAAACTTCGTGAAATTTTTACCACGTGATAAAAAACATGTGAAGTATAAGATCTTACGGTTAGATGTTGTAAAAAACATTTTTTCCGTATGTTGAGGCAAATGCAAGAGAAAAGACAGTTTTGCGGTTTTTTTGGTGTAATGACTTTGGGACTTTAGGGGTAAACAGTTCCATGAGAATGAAAGGAACAAAAGTCATATTTCATATTAATGCTGATTTCAATATGCAAGGTATTGAGCCTCTAAAACCATTGCATTTGAAAACATGAAGACCCTATTGTCTTTTCAAAAACATTCAACGTGTTCCATGCCTAAGAATGCGCACAAAAATATTTGCATTTGCTTCTTGTACTATTGGTTCATTACCACCAATTTCTTCGAGTGGACCTTGTCGAGGCACCGGCCCCCTGTAATCACTATCTCCTGGAACCTCACCATCTTCACCTATAGTACCACCGATGGATTCACCATCATCATTGGATGGTGCACTACCACTTTCGCTGGAGGCCTCAGAATTGCAGTTTCGTTGTGGTCGAGCTATAGAAGACAACGTCCGAAGAGGTCGTTGGCCCATTGCGTCCATAATGCCATCTGTATTGGGTCCTCCTGTTTGAACTTCTCTTAAAAATGGTTGGGAAGCCGCTTCTTCCCTCTTCAGCCTTCTACGCGCTCTACTACTCACACGTTCACTAGTAGTACCTTATGGTCGTGGACGCTTCCTTCGATTATTGGCATGTACAAGTGGCCGCAATGAAGTCGTATTTCTAGTCGCACGCTGTGACACCATACCAACCAATCGTGTACCTATCGACGAAGTTGGTTCGTGTGGACGGACGTCAGAACTAGACGGCCTTGATGAACTTTGGATTTGTAGATTTTCCAATATTGGAATTTGCCTTTGTGCAACCAAGACTCGATTTGGAGGGGCCATATGTGCTTCTCCACCTTGAGGGGGCCCTTCTCTGCGGGTGGTCCTCATGGGCAATGACGGTGGTACTACTACGTCTTCTTCACGTCCTCTTTGAACGTCAACACCATCTCTTTCTATTGTGGCATCAACTTGTACATCCATAAGGTCTGGATTTAGTGGTCTCGGTGCCACAACGTCCTCATTTGTATTGCCCCGACTTGGCCCAGCATTCCACGTTTGTGGCATTCGTGGTGGACTTCCTTGATGTCCCTCGTAGTCATTGTCGTTATTATCCCCCTCTTCAAAGTCAAATACGGATGCATCAATTAGAGGATGCACTCCTCCCGCCTCACAAAATCTATCAAACGGTGGCTCATCGTCGTCATTGGAACTATCATCTGAATCGTCATCATTGGGATCAGAGAGAACCGAACCACAGTCTAGACCATCAGATTCATCTGTCATGGAATCCTCTGACATCATGTTTTCAGTGTACCACCTTGTCGGATTTGCTACAGCCCTTTCTCTAAGAGTCTTGGAATTGGTATAAATGTAAACCAATTCTTCAGCACGCTCTGATGTCAATCTATTGCGTGATTTGTTGTGGACAAACGAATACATGCACTACAAGAAAACGGATATTTTATGACTACAAAAATATGACTGAGGATGACCGACGACTAATTGCAGTCATATTCTTGAAGGCCAACACCTTGAGGAAAAATATGAGTGCAAAATATGACTGTCAGTCATTTTTGGGCCTTCTACTTCACAAGTATACACTATACGACCATTAGGAACACCAAAGTACTTCATAGGGAACGTAGGGAACATATTTGGAGAACGCTAAGTCATATTGTCAGTCATATTTCCATGGTAGTGTCATTTTTTTGTTTTGGGCAACCCAAGAAAAATACGGGCAATTCAAAAAAAATTGGACAAGCCATTTTTTAAGATCTTGAAATCCTACTCACCTATTTTTTAAGATTTTAAAACCTAGTCACCACTTTTTTAGGGTTTTGAAGCCCTAGCCGCCACTTTTTAGGATTTTGAAGCCCTAGCCGCCATTTTTTTAGGGTTTTGAAGCCCTAGCCACCAATTTTAGGGTTTTGAAACCCTAGCCGCCATTTCTTTGGGCCTTTCTTCCTTGCCTTTTATTGTCTTTTAGTTCATACTTGTTATTGCTTCTTAGTTGTTGTCTTTTGTTGCATCTTAACTCTTCTTTCTTGTTGCTTCTTAGCTCTAATCATATTTCTTGTTTCTTGTTGTTGCATCTAAAC
This sequence comes from Antitrichia curtipendula, assembly GCA_951230915.1. Taxonomy (NCBI): domain Eukaryota; kingdom Viridiplantae; phylum Streptophyta; class Bryopsida; order Hypnales; family Leucodontaceae; genus Antitrichia; species Antitrichia curtipendula. The sequence continues at coordinate 6,840,437 of OX579634.1, forward strand.
TCTTTCTTTCTCTAACATTTTAACTCTTTCTTCTTCTTAGTTCTTGTTTCTTGTTGTTTCTTGTTGTGTCTTAGTTGTTGCTTCTTGTTTCTTTTTATTGCATCTTAACTGTTGTTTCTTGTTGTTTCTTGTTGTTTCTTGTTGTTTCTTGTTGTGTCTTAGTTGTGTCTTAGTTGTTGCTTCTTGTTTCTTTTTGTTGCATTTTAACTCTTGATTCTTGTTATTTCTTAGTTGTTGCTTCTTGTTTCTTGTTTCTTGTTGTGTCCTAGTTGTTGCTTCTTATTTCTTATTGTATCTTAGTTGTTGCTTCTTGTTTCGTGTTGCATTTTAACTCTTGCTTGTTGTTATTTCTTAGTACTTGTCTATTTTTCTTTTTGTTTTCTCCATCACCATTCTTATTTTTCCTACCCTAAATTTGAGCTACATATTTTGTGTTGTTGTAAGCCTTTGAAGGTTGAGCTTTGTTATTCATTCACTAAAAATTAACCTCCCATTTCTTTAATTGTTTATGCAGGCACCAAAAGTTGAAACAAAGTCATTGGAGGCTACTTGCAACCCAATAGAGCCATCTTCACATTATTGTAAGAAATATAGGCCTTATTGGATTTTGTGAAATGATTCATTATGGTATATATGTTTTGTATTGGTGACTAATAAATGTCAATGAAGAGAGTTGATTTCCTTCTTACATTCTCCCTTTCTAATATGATTATCTCTTGTATATCTCTAAAATCATATATATTCATTTTTAACTACATGGAGTTTTTTCCAAAATATGACTTTGTATTTTTCAAAATATGACTGCAATTAGTCATAAACTACCAATGACATCCATATGAACTACCACATCAACCAAAATATGACTCATAAGTCATCAGAGTCATATTTCACATTAGTAAAATATGACTCACAAGAGTCATATTCCACATCATTCAAAAATATGACTGTACAAAGTCATATGCCACATTATCCAAAATATGACTAACTGCAGTCATATTCCACGTCAGCCAAAATATGACTGGCCACAATCATATGTTACATTAGCCAAAATATAACTGACCGCAGTCATATGCCACATTAACCAAAATATGACTGATCGCAGTCATATGCCACATTAGCCAAAATATGACTGACTACAGTCATATTCCACGTCAGCCAAAATATGACTGACCGCAGTCATATTCCATGTCAGCCAAAAAAATGATTACATGGAATCACATGCGACGTAGGATTTATTTTTGTTTGCTTGGACAACTCAAAAAAAAGCCAAGCCCTCAAAGATAGTCAAAGTATACGCCTTGTTGGCAAAATACGGCTAATTATGGATAATTATACCCCCCAAAAAATATGACTGCCAATATGACTGATGTCCGAAGCGACTCGTCGGTAATGACTCATGTCATTCATGTTGCAATCATCTATAGTGATTTCTGCGGCCAGTCATATTTTTCGATTTTACGACTCATTGCAGTCATATTTTGCAGTCATAAAACACTGGTTTTGTTGTAGTGATGCTCCAATTGCGTTCACAGGACGATGTAGAACACACTTGCGCGAGGATCTTTCTGGCAATCGATGCAAGTGTACGAGCACCGGCTCCGAGAAGGTCCCACCATTCGTAAGGCTGCAAATTCAAGGTATTTATATCAGGAAGTCCACCAAAAATGCCTCGCCGATCTCTAAATGCTTGGTACTCAGACAAAGCTGAAGCAAATGCTTGATCTCCAACAGCCAATTTGCGCAAAACTCTCAATATGGCTTCTCTTGCCTCATCATCATCCGTTAGCATGACTTCGTCAAGTAAAAAGGGATTCAATAGAGCCCCAGCGTAATGCAAATCTGTCCTGAGCATGTCCCAGCGCTTGTAGAAATCATCGGTGGCGGAAATTGCATACCTCCGCTCTAATGAAAATGGTGGATCCTCCAAAGATAAAACATGATTTTCCACCTTTTTCATCACAAGCCATACCTTGTCCAAGCACGGGTGCTTGCCATCAAACTCTCGAAGAGCAATCAACACGGGCTCCACTATGTGCACAAAGTTTAAACATTTCCTCCAAAATTCATCCATTTGCACATATTGTCGCACATCGTTAGCTTTTCTTTGCTTTTGATTGGATGCCGATCTCCGCGTGTACTCATTCCACTGCGGATTGTGGACTGTCGATTCTACCGCTTTCCTCACCTCCACCAAACGTTCGATCATGAGGAACATGGTTGCAAAACGTGTTTGAACGGGATTTTTCAAAACGTGATTAGGAGAATGTCGTCGAAAGATTGCAAGTGGCATGTGATGCGTTCGAATGTATTTCACAATTGACTTGGCTTTCTTGACCATACTTGTAATCCAATCTTGTTTTCCCCAATCTTCAAGTAGAAAGTCAAGTGCATGTGCTGAACACCCTTGAAAATATATGTGTGGAAATCTACGAAGTAACAGAGCGCCAGCGGCCAACATATTTGCTGCATTGTCTGTACAAACTTGTACCACGTTCTGTACCCCTACCTCGTCAATGTAATCACCCATGCAATTAGCCACGTAAGTAGCATCTTTGCATTCGCCTGTTGTGTCTATCGATCCAAGAAAAACCTCTCCACTTGTACATGCCAACATGACATTCATCAATGGTCGATGTGTAACATTGTCCCATCCATCAGAGCATATTGTAACGCCATACTTGTAGATTGGTGCCCTTGTCTTCTCTGCTACAATTGCTGCCACTTCGTCTTTTGTAGATTTTATGAGCTTTGTACGAAGTGCATGGTACACTGGAGGTTTGTAGCCAACTCTCGATTCCGATGTTGATTTCACTGCATCCAGAAAAGCAAGATGCCTCACTACATTGAATGGTATATTGGCTTCGTAGAAAAACTTAGCCCACTTCTTGTCTAGTACTTGCTTGTTTGATGCGTTCATTCCTTCTTGTAGAGACAGTTGCCTCATTGATCGACTGTGGGTCAAACTAGGGTTGGGCGCCTCCGATGATCGTACTTGAGAGCTTTGCCCCCTAGTGTTTTCTCCTCCATCGTTTGCTGAGATTGAAGCATCAGGTTGTTGCTCACCACGTACTACACTTGGTAGTATCGTTGATGGTGATGTCACTTCCACGTCGCGTCCAGTTCCATGCGAAGTGTCCGTAGGTATATGTCCTCCACAATTAAAAAACATTACTTTCACGGCTGCATTGACTTTAGTGCACGTTCTCACTCCAAGGAGGGTGTCATTTCGTCTGTATCCCAAATGGAAAAGCAACCAATCCTTTTGATAGCTTAGCAAAGCTTCACAAAACTTGCAAACAATTTTTCCATCTGGCTGTAGTATGTACCAAGGTTCCCACTGTGAGCTTGCTCCACCCATTGCTCTTATCTGTCCTCCTCTACCTACCCCAGCATCAAAAAAAAGATTAGTATTATGTTTGAAATGTGATGTGGAAACAACACTTGTTGCTCTCACAACAAGTGCCACCACAACACACTCTTCTTGGACTTCGCTCTACCGCAATGGTTGTACTCCAACCAAGTCAGGAAAGGCAAAATTAGCAAGGGAAAGTAAACTTGAATAGGCAGAAGTCCTTAATATACACCTTGAAGCCCTCCCTAAAACCCTAAACCCAGCTAGACGGAGTGACGGCTGATGGGGTGGACCCTAAACCCGCAGCCTTGCCAACGAAACCGTCCAAGTGGCGACTGTCCCGTCCTGTGATATTCCGGTCCAGGGGACGGGACGATTTCCCGTCCAGAGGATGGAGAGGCCGTCCAAGGGACGGATTACCGTCCTGGAGACAAGAATTCCGTTTAGAGACGGGCTCTCCGTCCAGGGGACGGCTTACCGTCTAGCGACGGACTCTCCGTCTAGAGGACGGCTTACCGTCCAGCGGACGGCCTCTTCGTCCACAGACGGGCTCTCCGTCCAAGAGAGGGATGTCCATTTGGCGACGGAGTGACCGTCCAGGAGACAGCCCGACGCCGTCACAGAATGGACAGACTTCATCTGCGCTCCGGATGGTCCCGTCAGTATCGGCGACGGGTTGTGACGCGTCAGGACGTGTCAGGACGGACGCGTCATGACATCTGGACGTGAAAAGCCCACGTCACGTCCGGATAGACAACCCTGACTGCAGATGGTGGTCCATTGATTGATGTCCTTCTACCAGGTATGGCTATTTGGACAGATTCTTTGTTTGAGATGCAAAAATTTGTGTGAATGTTGTACAAATCTAATGTATGCATAATTTGGATATCAACAATGGTTCTTAAAGTGTCAAGGATGGAATGCATATTCGAGCTAACCTATAATGTTTATCCTACAAATCCGCATTTCCATCTCCTTGTCATATCAGGCATGGGTTTCACGACACTTAGGCTTCTGAATGTTGGTAGGTAAGTAGTTAATTTAATTGGTTGCATCTTGTTTTTAGATGAATACCTATTTAATCCTTGTGTGCACAGATGGAGAAAAAATGGTCGCTTTTATAGGAATAGTCTTGAGTAGAAATAAATCATCAAGGAAGGTGACAAATTTATCAATTTGGGGTGTCAATAGTGCAGAACTTGCCTTTTGAGGCCTGACTTAACATTGCACAAGGTTCAAGATGGAAAGGAAGAAGAATATCTTGTAGTCAAAGTCTCACACTTGGACACCATTAAGAGAAAGAAGAAATCCTTTTCGACGTTTTTGAACGATAGAGATTTGTTTTGAAAGTTACGATGATCAACTATGAGATTCTATTGTAGACTTTCCATTTTAGGTTGGGCACTTAGGAGTGAATCAACTGAATTTCGGACGGAGCCAGTGATTATGTCCTCTCATAAGGATCATTTTGTGTGATGCAGGTAGGATTGTGCGGCTGCACAGTGCATGCAAAAAGTATTTGTCCAACACCTCAAGTGAGTAGTTTTTGTTTGTGCTGAAGATGTGCACGTACTTAGGACATGCTTCTTCGGGAATTGGAACTTGTGACACAAAGAAAGAAGTCCTTCAAATTATAGATGCCAACAAGTTCTTTCAAGGATCTGACAAGAATCGAATCATTGAAAGACATTGCAGAAATTGTGCCTTCTGATATGGCCGTGTATTTGAGCTTGAAGATTGTTGAGTTGAAGCTCTTGCAATCGTTTCCTAGAGAAATTGCCACCGAAGGTCCTCCTTTAGTTCAAATATCTAGCATTGACATCAATTTGACAGCCATGCACTAGACCCTCGGGGCAGCAACGATGATATCTTCAAATCTATGTTGGCCAGAAATATGTGGTCACTGCGTAGAAACCAAGTTGTTTTTTTCAAGAGCACTAGAATCATACTATGGCAATCCTCTATCCTATGTATTAGGATTAAGGGGATCATTGGGTGCTTCTACTCTAGCATCTCCTTTGAATAGTCCTGTGGAGTCCAATGGTTCATGTGGTGACCTTTTGATGCAAATTTCCATTGAAATTGTCACCACTAGCAGGAAGGTCTGCATCATTGAGGCAAGGGTTGCCAGAGATGCGTACATTGTTTTAGATAGGCAAGGAAAGATGCAATATGGCTCCAACTGGAGTGTCCTCATTAAAAAGGTTGCTCTTCCTTGATGTTAGTGTCGAGAACGTCATCTCTTTTAAAGAACAGGATGTTGAATGCTATAGCTTCAAGATAGTTGCAAAAGTAGGTGGAGATAGATTGGGCGGGGCCATGGTATACAATGGAGTCCTGTAGCATCATTTTGGTGTGTTTGATGTCGATGGAGGCCCTAGTCCTAAAGTTGAGAAGGTGATCAAGAGTTTGTCAAAGGACTCCCTTGCAACCTGTTTAGACCTTTTGCTGATATTGGAGTGGGAAGGAAAGGTATGCGTGCATTTCTTTCTCTCTAAACCCAAGCCAACTAGGGTGTTTTGTACATGTATATTAAATTTCTCCAAAGAAGCAGCCGACTTAGGCATATACTGGTTTAGGGGTTACAAGGGTTAGAGGTTAGTTTTGCAATTGAGGCATATATTGGGTTTACATATCAGCAACTGCTATACTTAATGGATCCAATTTAGTATAATATTTAAGGTTTATTAATGTGAATCAGTAACTTAACCTCTGAACCAATTGAGCCAACATTGGGGATTCTTTATATGTATGCAGGCAGTGACGGCTTGGACAAAGTTCTTACACTAGATAGGGAAAGGAGCCAGCGCTTCAGCGATGGAAGTGTGTCATCCCTTCCATCTATTCGGAATTCTTTCAAGAAGGAAAGTACTTTCACAAAATTAGAGGCCTCCATTTCTGAGACTGAAACTTTGTGTTTAAGATTGCATCAGCAGCTCATTCTCAGAACAAATTTGGTAATTCCGGCAGACTTGAAAGCCTTAGTAGATCAGATTAAATCTTACCAAGTCCTATTAGGACATTCAATCATATTTGGACAATGTGTTTGATGGTAAAGTTTCTTTCTTGTTGATTATTTGCTGAGAATCCTTGAGACTATGAAATTGGTGTAGGTTTTCGGTTCATTAAGATATATAGTCTATTGCCTGATTACACGAATGTTTGAACAGGTATGGAAGACTTTATAATTGCGTACAGGTGGACATGGTAGCTTTGCAACTGCACATGTATCGGTTCTACATGGATGCTGTTGTACCTCAGGTAGATCTCTTATGAACCTTGTGGTAATCACTCGGGTAATCATCACATTATTGGACTTCAACTTGTTTCGGGCTGATCTTTACAATTCAAGAGTCGGGGTCCATAAGTTGTTTGGTGGTCCAACAAAAAAAAATGAAGCATGGTTTTCACTTACAATTTAGTATCATCTACTTTAAGTGGCTGTGGCCGCAATACATACCTCAATCTCCTCACGTAAATTTGAGGAAATATGGCAAACTTTTTCAGCATAGTTTGGCAGACCATCTTCTTCATCGCCAAGGTCACGAGCTCGGTATGCATGTCCTCAATCTTGCACTCACCGAACCAAATTTCATTCCATGCCATGCATTATTCAGTTAAGTTGTACTAGCTCTAGAATAGATCATGTGCTCTAAGTTTGCTATTTGGTGCATGCCGAGTTTCCCTGCATGGTCGAGTTAATCCAGGCTTAACTTGTCTCACTTCATCTTTTTCATGTAGCAAAGCTATATAGAATTGTAGATGACGGATTCATGCATGTTCTAGATCAAAATAAATATAATCTCATTTTAAGAGAATTATTCGTTTGATTTTCAATGTTCTGTACATCAGGCAAACATGCAGTGATTGCTTACAAGTTTTCAACATGCATGCGTGCTATCAAGATGAACTGACATGGAATCGAGTCGCTGATCCAATTGATCAATTCGTGTGTATGTACGTTACATTCACTGATCGAATGATGATGTTGGCATGTATGTAGGTGACTGGGGCTCGGCCTTTCGACCGAGCAAACATTGCGAATCTCAATGCCATTTGCAACGCCTAGTTGCCTACCTCTACGGCTCAGAGCCCTGCCGGGAGAGAAGATGGCCTGTGCCACGTCCAGCCCGCCGTGATTCTTGAGGATGCATGGTGGAACAAGCCTCCATCCTTGCTGGAGTTCATCGCATGTGTTTGTTCAAGAGAAACTAGCTTGCGGCCGCCACGACCATGTCGTTGATCGCTTGGATGCTTGTTCTTCTTGCCATGGGGTTAGTACTGTATATTCTTTCTACACCTGTAGGTTCAGCTTGTATGTGGTAGTCACATTGGAACAGGTTGAAAATTCAGACCTACCTTGAGGAATTTTGTCTGAAGGATACAATCATTGTGGGTGTGAAATTGTTTTGTATATTTTTAGAATTTTGTATGTAAGGTGAATTTGATTGTACAAATTGTACTTAATCTTTTATTAGAGAAGTGAAAATGCTAGAATTATAAACCCTGAATATTGACATTGTTTCTTATTTTTGCAGAATCAAATGTACACCTTAAATCCAGACGATGCTCAAGGCAAAGTTGTTGGATCATTTTGACCTTCCTACGTATGTAATGCAAGGTTTTTAAGTGCTTCTAAAAGACCCTACAAGAAGGGAGAAATGCTTCAGCAAAGATCATTCTTCAAGAAGTTGCTAATAGGGTTACTTTGAAGTTGTTAGATTTGTAAGGTAGAGCAGCTGATTGGGTTGACAGTATTTTTTTCCTATAGTTTGTGAATACAAATTTGCTTTCAGCTTTTCTTTTCTTAGTCCAACTGTCAAAGCTTGACCAATGTTCTCTTAATGCTTTTTAATGCAATGGGTCTCCTATTTATTCAAAAATAAAAACAAAAAAAATGATGCTAAAAATAGCAACATAATTTTCGTATAGCCAAAGCCAGTGGAAATTTGAATCTGGCTGAATATAGCGGCCTAAATTTGATAAAGCTACAATTGGGAACTCCAATCAGGAACTCCAGTACAATTGTTCTCCTAAATAAGAAATGTTGCTCAATGCATGTTCCAAAACGTTGCTTTATCTGAGCAACGTTTTTAATGTTGCTTCAAATAACGTTTGAAGCAAGCTCGTAGTTCACTTCTCTAGTGTATCAAGCAACGTCTAGGGTGATGCTAACCCCCCCTTGTTTCTAGTAGTGAGCAATGAACTCCCATGGTTTGTCAATTTGGATGGCCATAGTGTGATGTTTCTAAAGGCCAAGTCCAAACCTCTACCAATTTAATGGTTAAGATTTTGTTAGTTTTTTATTTTTTATAAAAAAAAATTGACGGGCTTTTAACTATAGTTTGGGTCTCCATTTCTAGTTGGCCCAAACTTTCTTTAAGAGTCCATTTCCATGTAAGCAATTTGTTGCCATGTATGTAGTTGGAAGGCAATGGCCTTTGCACTTGCCTTTTAGTGTGAAGGGTCAAGAAGTCAAACTCTCGGTTTATTAAAATGTAATTGGTGGAAACCCATAATTTCTTGACCTTTGGCTATAGTGTAAAGTGTTCCTTAGAGCAACTGGTAGTTGCAAGAAACACTTGTCCTATTTCTTGTCCCCTTGCCCTTGGACAGGTACTTTTTGGCTTGTAACTTTTGCATACTTTGTTCGGTGGACGTGAAATTTGGAGTGAAGGTAGCTACAAAAGTTTCAAACAATCTGTGATTTTTTGAATTTAAAAAAAATTAGTTTACTATTTTTAAGCTGCCTCTGATTGGGTATCTACCTTGGGTATTTTGGGGGATTTTAGTCCTATTTTTGACCCAAAATTGCAAATTTAAGGCCACAAATTGGACACATAGGAATTCTACTAACATTACACGGATTGACCAAAGTTTTGTTGAAAATAGCAACATATTTGTTGCACAAATGATGTCAAAGTGACCTTCCTTTGCACAGAGGCTATGAAGAGGAAAAAAATTTCCTTCATGAATTTTTTGGTGCAATGCAAGTGCACTCTTTTCTAGCAAAATGATTTTTTTTATGGAATTTTTATGAATATTTTTGAGTTACTAAAAATGAAAAGCTTCACATATCCCTTTTCAGCTATTTTCTGTTCCTAGTGGTTTCTATAGTACTTTGTAGTAGTCTATAGTACTGCATAGTATAACATAATATTAAACCAATGGTTAGATTTGTAGGCGCCTAGAATTGACGTTTGAGATTTGCCAAGGTGCTGCTAAAACATAGTATTGGTAATATTGCATAATATTGCCAATCATGTGGCCAAAAAACGTGAAGTGTTTCTTGCAATAGCCCAACTATGATGTAGCTGGAAATGAGCATGCCAAAAGCATGATGACAAGGCCACTAAAGAAACTAAATACAATACAATTAACATTGGTGTTTCCTTATTCAAAATCCTGCCATTTTCCATCCTCAACATGGTAATTTGGAAAAATATGCCAAGATCTATTAAAGTAGCTCACAATAACAAAAGTCATAATTGTTATACTTTTTCAACCTCGTTAATTGTGCTAATATATTGGAACTCCCTTTTTTGCATGAAAGGTCTTTAATTATTCAATGTAAAATCTTTTCTTCTTCTTTTTATGATGGAAAAAAGTTCATTAGAGGTTTGGATTGTCGGATCTACAATGAGATTTTTTTTTCAAAAGTTGCCAAAATGGAAATAGGTCTGCCTACCTCCACTTCAAAATTGGGATATTGTGTTTGTTCTTGTCTTTGCACTGGAGATGCTTTTACTTCTATAAATATGGCGCCACACTAAATATAATTTTTGTCATCAATTTATTGGAGACTATATTTCATCCTATTGCAAAGACCATAAATGGCAAAGACCACAAATGGCAAAGACCACTCTAACTTAGGTATTCTTGCAATTTTGGAATGGGAGAAGACAACAAGGGAGCTCCATGTTTTCCGGTTCTCATACAAAGGAGGCGTTTGAGTTTTGATTAGAGTTTTAAGGTAGGAGGTCCATAAATAGACCATCTAAAAGTTGGAATTTGATTTTGGAGAGGTAAAACTTCTTAGAATATTTTTCATTAAATTTCCTTTAAAAGACAAGTGGAATTGGCATCTAATAGAAGTTGTTTTAATTTTTTGGAGCTTTGTGAAATTAGTTATGAATTTTTTTATGTTGAAATTGCATAGGGCTCTAAAATGGCTCAACTCCTAAAATGTATAATATTTTGTAGATTTTTGAAGGCTATAAAATAGAAACATGTAGACATAGTGTTTTTTTTAGGAAATGGGACAGTTTAGAGCCTATGTTGTCTTAAAACCTTGTACCTTAGTGTCCGCATTAGACCAATGTTCACTATACAATGTTAACCCCTAAAAGTCAGAGACTATGTTTTCACCAAAACCGCTCCAAAACTGCTATTTCTAATACAAGTATCAAATTGTAGAAAAATAACATTTTTAGAAAAATTTATCCGTAGGATCTTGTATTAAACTATTTTGAGAAGTTGTGAAAGAAATTTCAGAAATTTCCACCAAGTGGGTTGCAAGATATTAGCGTTTGAAGTGACAAAAATCCTTTTTTTGTCCCTGCAAAAATCCGGGCAGCTGCACTTCACAAAGTCACATTTGCATGAAAAAATGTCCAAAATGGTGGTTACTCTTTGGATTCATTCTTCAAGGCAAGTTGGCTACACGCTTGAAAATTTTCAGATCATTTGGAATTTTAAAGCATATAGGAAAAAAATAGTAAGTAGAAAGAGGTAGAGAATGTTCAAAACACTAAATTGTTAAGAATTGAAATGTGGAATTGAAAAATGCCAATCCCAATGGTTGTAATGTTGTAATAAACAATCTAAACCCAGTGTTTTTATTTTTTTCAATTTAAAAATTGAGTTCAATAAAGGACTTCAAAGTTTATCTTAGAGTAGAGATTCTATAACTACCCTGAAACTAAACTCCTCATAACTTTCATTTCATTAATCAAAATGGAATTATTCAAAGCTTCCCACATATATATATGAATCTAAAGAACCAATTTGAAGGTGACTTTGAAGAAAAAGGGATTTTTATTTTAAGAAAAAGTGATTTTTAAAGAAGTTTTTTCAATTGCTCGGGCTGCCCGCCGACCAATGAAAATGACATATCATGCAGTAAATTTTTAACCATGTAGTCAAAAGCTATGAAAATTATTGGGCCTTAAAGCTACTCCTTGGGTACATCTTGTATGAAAATTTCAAAGAAATAAAATAAAAATTCTGATCATAGTAAGTTGTCTAAAATCGCTATGTTGTCAAAAAACGGTATTTGGTCCTTTAAATTGTGTTCTTATTGATAAGTTCATATTGTCAAATCTTTGTTGAATCTAGTCCAAGCCGATTAAGGTAATACCACCCATATCCAATCACTTAACCCCTCACTGCCGAAGCTCTAACCATGTCAAAAAACAACCTTGCTTTTCAAGTGTTATAAATCTAAATGTGAGTAAGGTATAAAAATCTCAACCGTACAATATTATAGTGTGCATGTTGTAGATGCTGTAAGTAAAATTTGGGGTCATTTGACCGTACAGATTGAAAGATTATAATGTTTTAGTGTTGAAAAAAGATGCTGAAATTTTCCTAAAAACACATTTCGAGGTGGAATTCGATTTCTAAACCTACTCAAATGAAAAAACTTTAAACTACAAGGTGATTCTAAATCAAAAGAAAAACACTTTGGTGGAAAAAAAACACATTTAATTGACTCATTGCATTTGCAAAGTTGTTTTGAAATGTCAAAAAACAGTGAAAAAAGTAGCAAAAAAACACATCTAGAGCTGAACCTACCTCTGCTAAAATGCTTCTCAGCCAATCATATCTTCTTGGATTGATATGAAATTTTTACCACAAGAACTAGACTAGTATGTGAAACTTTTCCAACAAAATTTATTGAAAAAAACTCCTGTATGAAGAAGTTATAAGCCACCAAAGTTCATTGTATTGCAAAAATGTCTAGATTTTGAACTTCGAATTGCTCCCAAGCATTCAAAACAACTTGGGTTGACATGAAAATTTAACCACAATAACTAGACTTAAAGGGAAACATAACACAACAAATTTGATTGAAAACGAGCATTGGATGAAGGAGATACAAGCCCCCAAAGTTGCAGCCTTCAAATGCAGTTTGGTGAATTCAAATTGAACCTATGAACTTCGATTGGCTTTCAAGAAATCAATAAATCTTGCATTGATCTGAAAATTCTGCCACGTAAACTAGAAGAGAGAGCGCAACTTTACCAACAAGTTTTATTGAGTTTGGACATCGGATGCAAAAGTTACAGCACTTTGAATTTTCTGTGAGGACACTTTTCGTCCCCTCCGGCGATGAGGGGTTAAGTGATTCCGGAACAAATGTAGAGTAGTGTAAGGTAATGGAAATTTTTTCTCATGTAGAGAGATAAGAAATATCAGGATTAGAATTTTTTTAATAACTTTATTCCCCAGATAGAAATTACTATGAATTTTAGGAGCCAAAAAGTTATCCAAATCCATAGCCAAGTTATTGCATGATATGTCATTTTCATTGGTCGGCGAGCAGCCCAGGCAGTTGAAAAAACTTCTTTAAAAATCACTTTTTCATAAAATAAAAATATGAAATTGGTTCTTCAGATTTATATATAAGTGAAAAGCTTTGAATCATTCCATTGTGATTGATGAGATGAAAGTTATGAGGAGTTTTAGTTTGAAGGTTGTAATGGAATCTCTACTCTACAATAAACTTTGAAGCTCTTTATTTAACTCAATTTTCAATATTTTGAAAAAAATAAAAACATTGGGCTTAGATTGTTTATTACAACATTACAGCCATTGGGATTGGCATTTTTCAATTCCACATTTCAATTCTTAACAATTTAGTGTTTTGAACATTCTCTACCTCTTTTGACTTACTATTTTTTTCCTATATGCTTTAAAATTCCAAATGATCTGAAAATTTTCAAGCATATAGACAAGTTGCCTTGAAGAATGAATTTAAAGAGTAACCACCATTTTGGACATTTTTTCATGCAAATGTGACCTTGTGAAGTGCAGCTGCCCGGATTTTTGCAAGGACAAAAAAAGGATTTTTGTCAATCCAAACGCAATAATCTTGCAATCCACATGGTGGAAATTTCTGAAATTTTTTCCACAACTTTTCAAACTAGTTTAATACAAAACCCTATGGTTACATTTTTCCAAAAGTGTTTTTTTCTAAAATTTCATACTTGTATTAGAAATAGCAATTTTAGAGCAGTTTGGGTGAAAACATAGTCTCTGACCTTTAGGGGTTAAGTGTGTATTAGAACCGAGTTTAACTCCTAAATGCCCAAGGCTTTTTTTGAGCTTCTAGTAATTTGCTCTAAATTGAACAAAAAGTCAACATTCGAATAAATTGTATCAATTTTTTTGAATTGTAATTATACAAATTCAAAGTAGGCGTGTTAGAGATCACATAGGAAAAGAAAACAAAAAAATATCACTTAAATGGATTGAAAGATTATAATGTTTGAGCATGAGGGTGTTAAAACTGCAAAAGTGATTTGAAGTCTTTCAATCCTCTTTTCACACATCAAATTTGAAAAGTTGGTCACCAAAAAAATATGAGGATAAAGGACCTAATATGCATAACTTCAATCAACTTATGGCTTCTCAATTTATGGCTGCTCTATAATTTTTTTAAATGAATTTTTAATGTGATTTTTTCTCTAAGTTGAGTGTATTTGAGGCTCATTTCCAAGAGTCCTCAATACTATATAAAGTCAAGATTGCAATGGATACCCTTGCGCAAAATCTTGAATAGAAAAAATCATAATCAATCATTTTCAAAATTGCATGTTTGATGCTAAAATTTGACTTCAAAAATAATTTTCGAAAATCATATAAACTACTAAAAATAGCAACTTGGTTAGGTTTATTTAACTTCAAAGTATTGTCGACATCAAAATATGGTGCCCCCATGCATTTAAGAATTAACCCTTAAAAGGCATTTGGGTCCTTCTATATGACCTGTATACAACCTTATAACTCTTCAATTGTGGTTTACTATATGAATTGTGATACATTGTTACTTACATACTTCCATGATTATGAACCCTTAAACATCGAGGCAGATGTTTTGCGGCCGATGAATGACAAGAGAATCTCCTGTGTAGGACAGAAGTGCAACTATTCATCTTCCAAATTTTGTGGAAAAAGGGAAGATCATCTACAGTGGTTTGACTTCCAACGAGTGCTTTCGGATTATTTTAATTCAACAATTTGCACAGTGTCAAAACAGGTGATTTCCACGGTTATGAGCCCGTCATATAAAGGTTAATTTACTTTGTACTAAACAAAAATTTGTCAATGTTTTTCTAGTCAAATACCACCATATTCATATGGGTGTAATTAAAGGACTTCCAGGCCCTTCTAGGAATTGCTCCTCATACGGACAACCTCAAGCTCATAACATTCAAGTGCTGTGAGAGCAGCTGCCTTCCCTCTGACGAAATGATGTAGAATATTCCACACCCAACATTAGCTAATAAGCCACGCATCAATAATGTCAGACTTCTGCTCAGTGCCAAGGTCATGAGTGCACAATCGGGTTACTGGGGTGGTAGGAGGTAGAATAAAATATACAAACAAATAATTATAAAGATAGATGGTCTGTCAAAACCCAAAGAATTCATTGAGTATTATACCAGTGAAATCTAACCATTTGCCATCAATAACTTATTTTGATTCTTTTTTAGGAAAGAGAAGCTCTTTATATACATATGGGGTGGTAGGAGGTAGAACAACCCATGTGGGATATGTAATTTAGAGTTTGTAATTTCTCAACCGCTCATAGTTAAGTCTAAAGTAGGAATTGTGTTAAAACTCTAATTTCAGACCTCATTTAAGCATAGTAAAATAACTTTTTTCAAAATACTTTGAACTAAAATAAGTTGGAGAATAAAGTTAAATTTCATGTACAAAAATCCGTTTGAGATTTTAATCTTCCACTCAAAAGTTATAGACAAATTTCATAGAGGGGTTTGAAAGGATTTTTTTTTGACATTTTCATACATCCTCTCTGAAATTTGTCCATAACTTTTGAGTGGAAGATCTAAATCTAAAAAGGATTTTTGGAGATGAAATGTAGCTTGATTCCACAATTTTTTTTAGTTCAAATTCTTTTGAAAAAAGGTATTCCACTATGCCTAAATGAGGTCTGAAACTATAATTTTAACACAGTTCCTACTTTAGACTTAACTATGAGCAGTTGAGAAATTACAAACTCTAAATTACATATTCCACATGGGTTGTTCTATCTCCTACCACCCCAAGTGTACATAAAGAGCTTCTCTTTTCGACAAAAACTCAAAATAAGTTAATGATGGCAAATGGTTAGATTTCATTGGTATAATACTCAATAAATTCTTTGGGTTTTGACAGACCATCTATCTCTATAATTATTTGTTTGTATATTTTGTCCTAGAACTAGCCAAAAAAATAGATCGCACCAAAAATGTACTGCGATTGTCTCAGTCCCGAAGCTTACATTAATAATATGTGGATGCATTTCGTGGATGCATTTCGTGGATGCATTTCGTGGATGAAGACTTCAGAGAGGCAAAGGCAGCCTCTCTGAAGGCTCTTGAATGTTATGCTGTGGGCATTGAACTGTGGTTCTGGGTACAAAACGACCCAACAGAATTTGGCGCAGGCACACAAAGCACTGCCGTGGTGGACTGAGACGGTGACACGCTTCTGTGAACATCACAATTAATGAGCAAACAAAGAACGCTGCACCCATGTAGCTATGTAGACTTCCAACTGCAATTGATCAGGATAGCGTGAAATAGGAAATGGACTACCTCGGCGCGAGCACACATGGTAATAGCTTACTTCGCACTTGGTGTTAAAAGGTGGTGTTATTGAGGGTCTTAGGAACAAATTTATACCTACTTAGGGACCAGATTCACATTTCAAACAACACCTCTAACACCAAGTGGAAACATACCGTTGAGCTAAGGTTAATGACACTCCAAAGTAAGGTTTGTAGCACTCTTTCAATAGGAGAGGGATTTAGGACACATGTTCTTTACACTTGAGGCGACAAATTAGGAAGTAGCAAGGATGATATTGACTATGTCCCACTTATGGGCTCCATTCAAGGAATGTATGTGTTTCAGCGTGGGTCCCGAGCTTAAGTTTGACCCGAACACCAATAGGAGAATCACCACTCCTAAACAAGAAGCCTTGGGAATGATGGCATGGGTAATAGTTCCATGACTACCAGATGAATTTCAAGGCGTTGCTTTCCAAATAGCTAAAGGCCTAGGTAGGCCTTTAGCTTGAAAAAAATTGGGTGTTCATGTAGCCAATGCGGCTTTTTTCTTCCCAAAAATGTCTACCAACTCAAGTCATAACATTGTTTATTGTACTAACTCATTCCCCCTCCCAGAAAGGATAATTCCCCTCGGATGCCTGAGTAGGAGGGAATTGAGTTATAAACCTAGTGATCAGATTGGTCTACAGATGTATATTATGCTTACTTCAAATTAGACTTTTTTTTAGCCTTCTTGAGTTGCTTGCTTTAGATTTGATGGGAGATCAAAGTCAATGGTAATTGCATTTAAAAAAGCTGAGACTTTGCTTGACTGGTATTGGAGGGTTCCTACTTTGGGGGGGAGCAAAATGGCCCCTCTAGCGAAGGTTAATAATGTTATGGTTGAAATCAATGTTCATTTATTGTGAACATTTTCAAGTTTTTCAAAACAATGCATTGAAATGCATGGTGACAAAAACTTATGTATTCTAGCATGCAAACATCCATCTCTGTCATAGTCAAAATCATTGATTTAATACCATGTGTAAATTAATTCAGACTAATTTTCTATATTATTTAACATATTTTAAATGGAGCAAACAAGGGTTTAAGTATTGTCTAGATTCATGACCAAGAAAGTTGGATTTAGAATTAATTGAAAATGAGGACACAATAAAATGATGAAGTATGGATGAAAGTCTTAACAAAATTACATCTTTTTCATTTTGAAATTATTGGCTTTATTTTAAAATTTACATTGTTTTATATAAATATAAACACAAATGTTCTAAATACTCCATATTTGAGAATGTTGATCACTACAATTTCAAGATTGTATAGTTGAAATTTGACAAAAGTTGAGACTAAGGTCATGATGGATTTGTAAGATCATTAGCTTATTTATTCAACTAATAGACAAAAATGAAGTATTTATTATATATCAAAGAGTATATTAGGATAGGTGGAGAGGGACCCAAAATCATTCTAACTAGATTCATGCACCAAAGGAAAAAAAATTCAAGTTTTTTTAGACTTTAATACATGTGAGGTTTGTCCTATTCATAAAAAATTCTCTAGTGCGACCATGGAACCATGCCACATAGCCTTCAAATTATGCATGCATCATCTATTTTTGAATTTGTTTGATGTAGTAACTAAAGAAAAAGTTTTTCTTGTACTAATGGCCTTTTAGTCTAAAGTCTAAGAGAAAAATTCTTCTTTGGCTTGACTAGGGGTCAATTGGTTTGGGTGCCATTTTTCCTCCTTGTATGTCTAGGATGAATTCTTTTTATTTCTTAAAATTAAAAGTACTCAGTTTGCACAACTCATTATTATTGTAGACTTTACTTTTTGATCAAGTGTTATATTAAAAATCCACCAAACTTTTCTAATATTATTTGAATTAACTACTCTGATTTGTCTTAATAATATATGTGATATTCATTTCATTTGTAAATAATTGAATTACTGTAGGCTAAGATCTTATTGCATTATATCAATTCACAAAAAAAATAAAAATTAGGTAGTACTAAATTTCTATCTTCACTAATAGTAAAAGTCAATATTAAGTCTTGTAAAAACTTAGGGGATGTGATTTGTGCATATAACTAATGTAGAACAACCTAATTTCCTTTGTCGTCCAATTTTGTCAAGTAATGGTTTTTATATTGAAGTGTTACTAAGAAGTGCATAGGACCATAATTCATCTTTGTGGAACTACTTCAATTTTACACATGGTTGAACATGGTTGTAGAGTAGTTGAAGGGTTACTAATAAGTGTGTAGGACCATAATCCACCTTTGTGGAAAAATTCAATTTTACACATGGTGGAACATGGTTGTAGAGTAATAGATTGGCCTTTACAAAAATTTATATATATATATATATATATATATATATATATTATTATTATTATTATTATTATTTTTTAACTTGTTTCAAACACACTTATATGAATCTTAATAGTCTTCAAGTTTTAACTTTAAAAATCTATCAATTTACAAAAATTATTCCATAAATGTTTTGTTTTTTAATCAAATAAATTACCTTATTGTGAAGAGAACAATACACAAACATCATGTCTTAGTATACAATAAATCATATTTCTTCTTTGAAAGTTCTATGAAATACCAAATATTAAATATCATCATTTAGACATGAATGAATTTTTTAATTATAGATTTATTATTATTTCTTATGCATGGAATTCCATTTAAGTATTAAAAAAGAATGTGGTAAGCACCACACAAATAGACTTTAAAACCTTCTTGTAAACAAATTTCAAGGCGGTTTTCCTATAAATTTGGTGCATTGAATCCATGTCAAGTACGGAATTTGGAGATAATAAAATCAAGCTATGAGATCATATATTTTTGATGCAATTGTAAATCTTGTGGAAAAAAGAGTGATTTTTATATTTTTTTAAATGAACAATCCTTCACCATATAACATGCAATGGATATGTGGTAGCTAGAAAAAGTGTTCCCTCGGTGGTACGTCTATAGTGTAGTGTAAGTATCTCGTTCTAAAGAGTGTATGGTAAATGACACATTTGCCTTATATCATAGTCTTCAGGAGGGAATCAAGCTGTATCAATTATTTACGATTTAAAAAAATATTTGTCTTCAAATCTCATGCATGAATCAAAATTTATATAATTATTTTATTTTCTATGTGCCAATGTTTGGCATGGGTTCTAATTGAGTACATTCACCCATATTTTTTCAAGTTTAAAAGTTGGTAGGTCAATTATGAGCAATGTGTGGTCAAGGATAGAGATTAGACTAAAGATTATACTTGTGGCAATGTTTGACAAGTTGCAATTTTGGAAAAAAATTATTATACTATTCTCTATATTGAAAGGACAAATTACCAACATTCGTTCATATTTTTTCAAAACAAGATGATCTTACCATGTTAGATGAACGTACATACATTTGGATGAGTAATTTATATTTCTTTCATAAGATCATAAATTACACCACCCTAAGTTGAGGTCAATTTTGTACATATATAACTCATAACAATAACATCTAAATTTTCTAAGTGCCATACAACATGCCATTTGTTGAAACC
This sequence comes from Antitrichia curtipendula, assembly GCA_951230915.1. Taxonomy (NCBI): domain Eukaryota; kingdom Viridiplantae; phylum Streptophyta; class Bryopsida; order Hypnales; family Leucodontaceae; genus Antitrichia; species Antitrichia curtipendula. The sequence goes on from OX579634.1 coordinate 6,860,146, forward strand.
AATACTAATCCCCCTACAAAGGACTCTAGGTTTGAAAAAGACCAATTCAATTGATCATATTGTAAGAAATAGGATTTAAATGAGGTCATACTTTATATCACCAAAATCAGTGAAGAATACTAGACATATTGGCCTAAAATGAACCAAATTGAACCAAAAAAAAATCCTCAAATGACTTACTAATTCAACAAAACTTGAAGTCAAATCGGGACACCTTATTCTTTGGTGGTTAAATCCTATATTTTTTCTTGCTAGTAATATTTTGCCAAAATCTTCTTTAATATTTGATTGACTTTTTTCACATTAGAAAAAAGAAGAGAGAAGATGGATGAATTGATTGCCAAAATCATCTCTAAGAAATATGAGATTCACCAATATTGAGATGAAATTTATTTTGTTTTGGTAATATTGTGGATGGATGATAAAAATTGGATGATTTGTTCAACTTGTTTGCATCTAGTATCTGGCAAGGGGCATTGCCACCACAAAAAAAGAATCAGTACTTCTTGCATAATAATTAGTAGGTCCCCCTGGTGCAAGTCTAAAATTTGACTTGCATTTGTCCCTTTCTAGGCACTTTGCACGTCCCAAAATATTTGAATTTTTTTCAAAGATGTCCACTAGGAAGGGAGGGAAAAAATCCTAATTGTCCATGGGAAGGAGGAAAACAAATAAAACACATCTTGATTAGTGGCCATACTTCCAATTTTCATAGTTCCAAATCCAAAGCTTTTCCCAGTACAAGCTATGTTTTTGATTTCATTGATCTAGCAACCAAACATTATCCATTAATGAATTCCACCTAAACTTGGGGACCCATCACTCATGCTTGTCATGACTCTATGTCATACTACCCGTCCACCCAACATCAGAGCAAAGAACAAGAAATCAATAAACAAGCGTAGCTAGGTCAACATCCTTTGTGAAACTATGAGATTTTTATTTGGAATGATACCTCCCTCATACCCCTAGGATACCCAAGAGAGAGGCACTAATGTATTGGTAGGGAGGCCCACACCTTAGATGCTTTGACTGCACAAATAAAAGTTATATATCATACATGCTAATTCACTTATTTGTATTCAGTAAAAAATGGGAAGGGCCAAAATTACCGATGTCTCACCTTGGGAAGGACAAAGTCTAGACTAAACTTCGGGGTGATGTCATGCCAAACCTAAGTTAGACTTGGGTGCTCCGAGGTACCATTATTGGCTTCGCTCAGGATTTCTTCGCAACCGTCTCCAGTCTCTACTGCTGCCAAATCACCAGGTTCGTGTCTTCATAGACATTTGATGACTTGAGTTCCAATGTTTGCACTCTTTGCCAATAAAATCCTCCAAATTCCACAGTTGGTGGTGAAGTGAGTCGGGGTGGTGCTCTTGGTTTTCGTCACAAATGCTGTACTGTACAGTACATGTGTGTGTTGTGAGTTGCACGGCATCTCATTGGTTGGTTGCTTGCTTTGCAAGACCTTCTTCCGGTTAACTTGGTGCTACCTGTAGCTAGATTGCCTAGTGGCTAACGTAGGTCATGGGTTGGATTGTGCAGCTGAGCTGTTTTGGGGCCTCGTTTGGGTCAAAAGCTAGGTCTTGGTATGAAATTGGTGGAGATATAGCCTCTTGGCGGGTTCGAGGCGGTTTAGGCTGGTGATCAGGGTGAGTCAGATTGTAGCCCTAGTCTGGGGTGTGGTTTGAATTATCAGGGCAGTGTTGGATGACTTGGATCCCTTTACTGGCCAATTCTGAAGGTTGTGCAGATTTGCAACAATTCGGGAGAAAATCCGAGGTAGAGCATTGATTTCGAATTGCGCAGAAGTTTGACTGGAGTTGGGGTTCAGTATGTTTGTATGTTAGCAGACAAAGCAGAAGGTGGGCAGTCCGACGTGAATTTTGTTGCAAAATTGCCTTCGGAAAATGGTTCTCAAGATTGCACTCGTTTCACTCTGAGAAACCCTGATTTGTTGAATTCTTTTTTCAGAAGTGAAGAGCTGGAAGTGAGAAGCCGCTTGGGTACAATCAGGTGGTCTACCATGGAGTATTTACAAGTAAGCTGCTGGCTTTTCTTTTTGATTATTCCTAACGCATCCCTGAATCAATACAGTGTCTCTGTCTTGTTATGACGCTCGGGTGCATGATTTAGGGTTTAAGCATGGTTCTCGCCCCTGAAACTAACCAGATAAAATTATACAATAACCAAGAGGGATCTGATCACGTTCTTTGAAAGGAAATGGGCTTGTCGACTGCCACAGTGTTTTGCAACCACCGACTTTGAACTTACATCAAAAACTCATACATAGTGATGAACATTAAATCTCAACAAATCTCTCAAAACCTCTCCACAGCTCTACAGTGACCTTCAAAAACTCATACACAGTGATGAAGATTAGCTTTCACCAGATCTGATTCTTGTTCCCAAAGACCTCTCCAGAGCTCTGTAGTGACCTTCAAATTGAATTCTCTTTAAAATGCATCTTCTTCCTTGCATTCCATGACAGGCTTCTGTCTACGTCAACCACTTCGACAACCTAGCAGCCAGGTGGTGGAGGCACGATGAGTATCCGGTGTCGTGTTATGTGGAGAAAGAGGGGGAGCCCAAGTTCTGGGACGCAGGGCAGAGTGAAATTCTGGAGGAAGGCACTTACAATGGGGAAGAGCAAGGAGAAGAAGGATTATGGGGTGTGACCACAAGGAACAAAACCCCTCCTCTCCAGGAAAACCAAGCGGATGACCAAGACCTCCAAATTGCATTGGCTTTGTCTGAAGGGGACGCTCAGATGGACGAAAGCCTGGCCGACAGTTGGAGTGATGTCAATGGAGTGCGTGATGAGGATCCTCGCATTGAAGAAGTGAGTGATTTCAATTTTGCTACAGGAGAGGATCTTCAGAGGGACCAGGATCTTGCAAAACGGTTCCGTGACCTGGATTCTGTACCTGTAAGCCCATTCGCTTCTCAATTCGTGTTTAAATCCTAAGTAGAACGGAGCCTGTTGCACACAACAAGAAGGTTTCATGAAATTGCAAGGTTGGAAGGTCTCATAGAGAAGCTGTCAGGATGTCATTAGAGTTTTGCAAGAACTGAATTAAAAACTGTGCGGTCGAGGACATAAGCGATGGATTTTTGGCTTTCAAGTAACCAGTTCGGTTGATCATATTGTGGAAAACGGATTCAAGTAATGTTGAATTTTGTGTCACTGGAATCAGTGAAGAACGTTGCATGTATTGGTGAGAACAATAACAGAATTGAACATTAGAAAGTCCCTATCTGACCTACTCAAAACTGCTTGAAAAGCATGAGACCTAGTTTGGGGTTCTTGGTCTTTTAGGGGGGTAAGAAGAAAAATTTCGTAGGAGAAAGGTTTCAAGGAACTGCGAGATTTTCGGTCTCTTCACCTAATGAAAGACTTTCTCCTACAGCTGTTTTTCACCCTGAGTTTCATATGTGCAGCATGTACAGCATGTGCCGAGAGTGAATGCGGAGATTCCTTTCTTTGGAGGTTCGGAAGATAAGCAGCGGTTATCAGACAGGTGATTATTAGCAAATATTGACTTTTGATTTTCAGAAACCTAGCTGCGTTAACCCCTGTCAATTGTAATGCAATTTAAAGTGGTATCTAAAGCAAATCCTGCTAAATGTAATGTGACTAGGTTTTCTCGCACACCTTTGAGGGGTGGGTTCTCTACTGGTGAATTTCGGTAGTAAATATTCTGTTATCATATGGCTCCGGTTTCTCACTTCACAGAGACAGACTTTCGATTTTGTCTCTTTCATCTGCGAAGAGCAGCAGCTCAATCCATGACACTGCTTGTTTGACTGGCTTGTTTCATATTTCAGGTTAAGTTATTACGGATTAGCTGAACGCCACATGGCAGGCGATGGGAATTGCCAGGTTGTTCCTTTCTCCTTTTCAATTGTTTTTACTTTAAAGAAACTTTCATGTTGGCAAAACTAGCTTCAATTCTGATTTTGAAATAGTAACTCGGATTTGTGGGCTTGGATGACAGTTTCGAGCATTGTCAGACCAGCTTTACCTAACACCTGATCGGCATATGTACGTGAGGACGCAAGTGGTTGCTCAGGTTAATATTCTTCTTATAATTTAATGCCTTTTTTCATCATTTCTGTGTTTGACTACACATGAAGTCATATTCTGTCATATTCTATGAGATAGTGGAATAGGGAGTTCACTGGATCAATTGACGTTGTTTAAGATTTCTATGAATACTCTGGTGTTATTCTTCTCGATGATATGAGTTTTTGGATGGCTGTTACAGTTAGCAGAGTATCCAAACTCTTACTATAGCTATGTCCCAATGGATTATAACAAGTACCTGGAGAACATGGCCAGGTAGCATGTTTTGATTCCCAGCTTTGGCATTTTCATGCACCTATACTTACAAGAAGTCTGTATCGTTTGCAGAATAACCTGATTGATATGCATTTCAATGGAATGACCTTGCTAGAGACTGATGAGATCATTTGTATGGCAGAGACGGCGAGTGGGGTGATCATGTAACATTGCAAGCTGCTGCTGACTTTGTAAGCCCCACACTATTTGAAACGTGTCGTTGTGTAGTCCATGTGCTGACGTCTAGCATCATGAGTTGGTGTCCCAGCATTTGGTTCTTTTGTCGACCTGTTGTTTAATGTAGGCAGAGGATAGTAAAACCATTAGGGAACTGATTCCGCTTCCTATACTGTCTCTGTTACCATCTGCAACTCACCTATTCGGTCACTTGGTTGGCCTTCAATTACAAGTTGGCTGTAAGCATGACTAGACTAAATGTCTGTGGCTAGTGATCTTCGAATGAAAATGGGGTTCTCTAATGTCTGTGGACCTAGATTAAATGTCTGGAATTGCATTAGAAGTTCCTAAAATTTGGTCTCAAAGGATTTGGTGGTCTTTCCAGACCTCTAAGCATCTCTCAAAACTCACTCCCCTATGTATGTCATTGTATAGTGATGCAAATAGTATGTCTACCTTCTTTGCGATGTGGCCTCTTTTGTTTTCTTACGACTGTCTTTGGGGGAATATGGGTGCAGTATGGAATGAAGATTTCATTGATAACTTCTTTCAAGGATACCTGTTTCATTGAGATCATACCTGCTCAGCAGAAGTCACAACGAGGTACTGCGTCGTAATCTCATTGTTTTGTGGGACTAATCTTGTGTTTGTTTCATGACTTACTCTCTCTGGAAAACGTTGCTCTTAGAACTCAAGCTGTTACATGCTGCATTGTGAGTAGGCATGAGTTAATTTACTCCCGTACTCTAGGGAGTTTCCTACCTACATGCCAAGTATCACCTGTTTGTGATATGCTGCTGTGGACTCCGTTTTGCAGGCCTTTATCTTAGCTTTTGGTCCGAAATTCACTATAATTCAATATCTTTACTTGGAGGTATGTTCTCACTTCCTGTATTTAATAACTTCAGAATTAGGGTTTAGGGTTTAGAATTTGCTTTGGAGAATGGAAGTCGAATCAATGCCTGCTAGTTTCATTTATCTAATACTTTGTTTTGTTTTCCTACATTGTACCAGACGGCCCCAATGCCACCAAGGACGAAGAGTGGGCTTCAGTGGATGATTGAAGCAATTAACATCCCCAACAGCAAATTCTAAACCCTAAACCCTAAACCCTATGAACAGATCACTACCGTCGGCGAGTGGAAATTTACTAGAAGCAAGATATGGAGGTTTTGCGTTCCGTGCCTGGTGTTTGTCTTCGCAATTCCCTACACGTGTGGATTGGGATGGTGGTTAGACACTCTTTCTCCTTTGAAGCCTGCTTTCCTGCATTGAAATCGGGCTGTGTCTTGTGGTAAAGTGCTAGCTGTCACATGTTTATAAATTTTCAGGTGTTGTAAATTCATACACTGTAGGTCTTCCAGATTCATTGCAAGTCTGGGAAGTTGGATCCCGCCTTTGATGCTGACGATGGAAGTCTTAGCTCTCTGGAAGCCTCACCTTCCGACTTTATTAATAAAGCTTGGATCCAGTTGACGTCTCGTGCACTGAGTCTTGGCAGTGTAGTGCACGTAGGCCAGTTGCAAAAACTTGGATTCAGAGGCTCACTAAACATGCATGACAGTTCTGCGGACGATGCTCTGACCAAGTTGAATGCTGTAATTAGGTGCACAAATGTAAGGCAGAGGATACTAATTGCATCACTTAACATATCTGGTTGTAATTAGGTGCACAAATGTAAGGCAGAGGATACTAATTGCATCACTTAACATATCTGGTAGTGATTTGGGTGAAATTTATAGAGTTCTGTTGAGATCTCACTATCTCAGTCTGTGTGCAAGAACCAAATTTATGGAGATCTACACCATTGTTAGTGATACTAGACAACCCTATTTCCATTCAAAGATTAGTAGACATTGTTAATTACCAAACTCATGCTTGTTTAGGAGTCTAATAAAAGTGCGTGAGTAACTCAGACGAATAAGGTAGACATAGTTTACCCAATTATCCATTAAGGATTGTCTTCCCTATTCTCTTCCTATTTCATTTGTCCAACATTTCAACTCCTTAAATGTAATTGGGAAGATTGTCCATAATGGATATGCATACCTTGGATAGTTTGGTGTAGGGCACATGGAATTAGCTTGGGAGGTAGAACAAATCCACTAGTATTTTTAATATCTTTTATCTTACTAAAGTGAGTTTGATAGTTGCTTTGGATTTGTCTTCTAAATTTGAAGATTGTTAGTAAAAACAATGATTTGGACAATTATTTTTAGACTTCATTCAATGTTTGTTTCTACAAGTGTTGAAAGCATGAAGTAACATTAGGGTGGCACAATGGGATCCTAGAAGGTTATTCTTCTTAGTTATTGTTTTCCAATATTTCTTAGTTTATAGGATTTCTATTGTGGGCCATCTCTAACGAAAAATGTAGAGATTGTTGGTGCCTTGAAGTCAGGCATTAGCAATTTGCAAAAACATTGGGGCTCTACAGATTGGCATATTTGAATTTTTTTAGATTGTCACAAAAGTTAGCCTACAAAATTATGTGGAATAATCATAATGCTTCTTCTGTGTGGATATATATATATATAATCTAAAAGAAAAAAAAAATCAATTTAAACTTCAAGTTTTGGTATTATGTTTTGTTGTCTAAATGAACTAAAAAATGAGCTTATTTAGGCATAACATTTTTGCTACTAGTCAATGATTGAAACAAAAATTACATTCCTTTAAAATCCAATGTGTTTTTATATCTTTATAAAAAATTCAAAAAATTATGTCAAAAATTGAAGTTGTGTAAGCTTATCCCAAATCCATTTTTTCCCCTAAAGAGACTTTGATCCTTTAGGGGTTTAGAAATTGAATCAGTGTGTACAAATGCTTATTTGTACAATTTTAGATGTATGTTGGGTATTTTTTTCACATCAATTATTGCATAATTATTTATTAGCAAACATGTGTTACAATATAATTAACTAAGTTAGGAAATCCTATGTGTACGCCACAATTTAAAAAGCCAACCTATTTGTACCATTATGCATCAATATTGTACATATCAAATTTCAAAATGTACTCTATTGTTATATAGTGGTTATAAAGTGGCATGAATAGTCACATGGCACACTCTTACCTTAGAAAGAAAGGAAAATTTGAAATCTACAAAGAGTTGGCATAAATGAAGAATCCATTCACACTCTCCCCTTACCTATAAGCAATAGTAGTCTGTTCTAAAAGCAACCACTAAAATAGAGGTACATTTTTCTTTCTTCACCATTGCTCCAGTAGTGAAACATTTCAGGAAGGGGTCACTTTTCACTAGTACCCCTGCGCTTCAACTTCAAAAATTTGTAACTAATTCCACAAAGGTCCAAAAGATATGAAACGACTTGGGTTCGATGCCAATTCCGTTTTCCTTCCTACAAAAATTGACTGACAACTGTTCCAAGGAGTTTCGCTTCCTCCAAATGCAACGAGCTCTTCAATAAGTTAGCACACCACCTGAAATCCGTTATCCGTTTGATCCTGATCATCTCCGTCAAGATCCTTGCAAGAGAATTCCAATGAATGCTCCAACAAAAGCAGATTAATTCCAGATTCACTTACACAAAACCAACCTACAGTACCGAAAGAAGAGAAGCTCCGCCGTACCAAACAGTGTGGCAAATGAGTCGCAGGTTGAGTGCGGTGCCGAAGATGTGGTTGTGGATTAGTCACGTCAATCAAGCGTTGGGTGAGTGGGTCTCTCTTGTGTCTTTGTGACGGAGACATAGATCAGTCCGTCTTTGCAAGTCCAGCCATGGATTCAAAGCAACAGGGGCGAACCTGCAAAGTTCCCAGGAGCTACTAACACCCCAAAAGTGGAAATTACTGTGGGCTACGAGACACATTTCCTACATGATCTGGCTCTGAGAATTCATTTCAGATTATTCCACATTATTTTGTAGGCTAACTTTTATCAAAGACGAAAGTACTAATGAACTTGTACTATGTCAATTAGGAGTGAAATTACTATACTAAACAGAGTGAAATTAGATTGTCCCGCACTAATTTCTCTACATTTGAAAATATATCAATATATTTATTATTACAGAGCAAAAAACAACACTACTTTTGAATTCGATGTTGTTGGAATTGGAATTCATAAACCTCCAAGTTTACAAATGAAAATATTTGTAGAAATATTTGTTGATTTGATGGCTTGTAAAGTAACTTTCTTGGGGTAAAACAAACTAATTGTTCAAGCACTAACCTAATTTTCAATATTTTTAGTAGTTGATCACATCTGGAAGAGCTAAACTCTTTAACTTCACTATTTATATATATTTTTTTCTTTGAAAGGTAAAGAAAACTAATATCCAATTAATCCCAAGTTGTCTCATATGTTTTGAAACTTTGTAGAATTAGTTATGAATTTATGGAGCTGAAATGGCATAGGGGCTTTAAAATGTGTTATATTCACCCATTGGTACATCTAGAACTCCAATATGTATATCTATGTTAGAGGATATTTTTTAGACTAGTGAGGTGGGTGCTTCATAAACCTCTTGCCTTACCATATGTGTGGGTTATAAAGTAAGGTAAGAGGTCCATAAAGCACTTGGGCTTTAAAATTTTCCACCTCTTCAAATCTATACTATTTGTACATCTTGATTTTCTATTGTACTAACAATGTACAAATAGTTTTCATTCAAGAGGTGGCATAGGCACCCACTACATTTCAAGATCAAAAATTCATAACTAATTTTATAAAGCTCCAAAAAATATGAAACAAATTGGGTTGGAAACCAATTTCATTTGTCTTTCAAGGAAAACTTATTGAAAAATATTTCCCAAAGTTTCACCTCTCCAAATTCAGTTCAATTTCAACTCTTACTCAAATGGGTGCTTTATAGACATCTAAGCTTATAGCACTGTCAATAGGGGTAGTCACACCTTCTCCGACCCTTGGACAATTTTCAGAGATTGGATGCGTGGCATTCTTTTAGTGTGTGTTTCCATGATTCAGGAGCTCTCAATCTCTAAGGTTTTGGAAGTGCCGTTTTTCTCCTCTGCAGGTGAAGAAATGGATTGAAGAAAAAATTCTCAAAGGATTTTTTACTCCTATGTAACTCACTTTCACCATAGTGCAACGCTCTGTAGCTTACTTTCATTGGAGTTCTGTTTGAGTTCACCATTGCTTGCGCCACTTGTGTTCCGTGCCATGTGCGATAGTAAACCTTGTTTTGCAAAAAAAAAATTCCATTCTGGAGGGGTGTCACACCTTCTTCATGCACAACGGCTCGCCATTCGTTCCTCTTTTCTCTCACCAAGTTTACATTCTTCAAAAAAATTTGCTTCTCAAAGGAGGTGTGACTACCCCTAGTGTGCACAAGAATCATAAGTGTCATCCCGGTGAGACAAGACACAGGATCAAACCTTTCTCCTAATACGTCGGTGTAGAGAACATTTTGTTTCAATAAAATCCGGGGACTGACCTTTCTGATTGCATAAAATAATGTGGCCAGCAACTCACTGCAATCATCACTTGGAAATTAGTGTGGTCTGATGTTCTAAAAAATGAGTGACTGGAGATCTGCAATTTGTATAAGGTAGGAGGCTCTGAAAGCAAGCATCTAAGGGCTGGTCTGCCTTTTTCATGTGGGTTCTTGTATGGGATTATTTTTAGCTCATTTTTCAGACAAAGAAAAATAGATTGTGATTGTAACACAAGTCGTTTCGTATTTTTTGAAGCATTTTTGAATTACTTATGAATTTTCAAACGTAATGAGTCATAGGTCCCTATTTATGACCCTAGGTCTTCCATAAACTGTTCAGATGCAGTTTCAAAAGAGAAATGGGAAATCAAAGAGAATGATTGGCTCTTGCAATAAATAATATTTCTTTTACTGATCCATTCAATGACTACAGAAGATCCATTTAAAGACCACCTTATGTCCATTTCAGGCGAGTCTACATGAGCAGTTCTAAATGCCCGCTCGCTTTCAGAGCCTCCTACCTTATCAGTTTTAGCATTTTTTTAAATGCTTTCCCTGTCTTATTCAACTACCCAATCGATGGGAAGGACAGATGCCCATGCAATCCTTGCTTACACAACCGAATCCTCTCTAATATCACATCCTTAGTTCTCTGACTTCTCTCACTATCAATACTGTGTAAGCTTAGTCGGTTGCAATCTCATTCTGTATTCTCACTATCACACTTTATTACTGGTATGTCATAAAGTTCTACATTGAATAGGGGTATTAAGGGGACAAAAAAAAATTAGAGGGACTTGTTGTGGAAAACTGTAGATGTTTGAAACATGATGTACAGCCCCCGGACACTTCAATAACTAATGATCTACAACAAAGGTAGATATTTATATTGTGTGTAATGGCAATTAATTATATGTATGGGTCCCCTTAACCCCTAAAGGACCAAACACCGTTGTTTGACAACACAGCGATTTTGAACAACTCACTCCGAACAAAATTTTTATTTTTTTTCTTTGATTTTTTCACACAAGATGTGCACAAGTAGTAACTTTAAGGCCCAACAATTTTCATAAATTTTGATTGCATAATTAAAAAGTTATTACATGATACGTCATTTTCATTGGTCGGCGGGCAGCCTGGGCAGCTGAAAAAAATTCTTTAAAAATCACTTTAAAAAAATTAAAAAAATTGAAATTTGTTCTTTAGATTTGTATATATGCGGAAAGCTTTGAATCATTCCATTTTGATTAATGAGATGAAAGTTATGAGTAGTCTTAGTTTGAGGGTAGTTATGGAATCTCTCCTCAAAAATAACCTTTTGAAGTCCTTTATTTAACAAAAAATTTGAAATTTTTGAAAAAAATAAAAATTATGGGTGTACATTGTTTATTACAGCATTACAATGGCATTTTTCTATTCCATATTTAAATTCTTAACAATTTAGTGTTTTGAATCATTCTCTACCTCCTTTTACTTACTATTTTTTTCCTATATGTTTTCCAATTCAAAATGATCTGAAAATTTTCAAGCATGTAGCCAACTTGCCTTGAAGAATGAATCCAAAGAGTAACCACCATTTTGGACATTTTTTCATACCAATGTGACCTTGTGGAGTACAACTGCCGGATTTTCACAGGGATAAAAAAGGGATTTTTGATAATTCAAACTATTATCTTGCAATCCACACGGTGGAAATTTCTGAATTTTTTTCCACAACTTCTCAAACTAGTGTACTACATGATCCTATGGTTACATTTTTTCCAAAAATATTTTTTTCTAAAATTTGGTACTTGTATTAGAAATAGCAGTTTTGGAGTGGTTTTGGTGAAAACATAGTCTCTGACCTTTAGGGGTTAAAACCCCTATTTAGTGTAGATCATTTAGTTGTTGAGACTTGTGCAATTGTGACTCCTGAAATTTAATTATTTTTATATGAAACCATATTAAGGTCTCACTATTATAAAACTCCATATAATCACATGTATGTGGGCTACGGCTAGGGTGAGATACTAAAGGGAGTGATTCTATGCTCACATGGAGCATGCGACTCTGTATGATCATCATGAATATAACAATGACTTTGCTTATGATAAAGTTTTGGTGATTTCTTGAAGCAAACAATTTTTTTTGGTGCGTCTAAGAATGGTAATAAAAACAAGCACTTCTTGCGGAACGAAGTGGTGTTCACTAGTCATAAAATTGTGACTTTTTAATTCAATTCCAAACCTTTGAAACTCAATTCCACGCTAATTATAGTTCTCATAATGCAAATTCTTTCTAATTTTCACTATATTAGAATGCAACATGGTGCCATTATTAGAGATTGTAATGGAGCTAGGGTCTTCCTACCTCGGGCTAATGTGATTGTTCAAAGTGAATTTTGCATACCCTGAAGACATTCTTGGGAGTTATATGAAGGACCCTAGAAGAATGGACCTCTAAAGGTTTTTTACTATGTTTCCACCGAAAACTCTCCAAAATTGTCATTTCTAGTACAAGTACCAAACTTTAGAAAAAAAAATTTGGACACATGTAACCATATGATCTTGTAGTAAGTTTGTTTAAAAAGATGCGGAAAAAATTTCAGAAATTTACATTGTGTAGATAGTAAGATATTAGTGTTTGAAGTGACAAAACTCATTTTTTTGGCCTTGCTAAAAATTAGGTAGTTGCACTTCACAAGGTCACATCTATACCTTAAGTTAGGTTGGTTGTTTTGTTTTGTTTGATACTCTAAGATCTATTAAATTGTGATGTGTCTCTAGTGACGTTTTTGGTACTGCTCGAAAGCTCTTTGCAAGGAGGGGTGCACGGACTTTGATTTGTGGCGTTTGAACTTAAGGTGTGAAAGTTATAGAATTTCAAAGTTTTTATGTATTTGAAAATTGAATTAAATTATCTCCTATTAAAAAAATTATAACCTTCACATTGCATATTCAAACACCACAAAACAAAGCCTTTGGCCTCCTTTGTGCATAAAGCTTTTTATTTTTATCAAGAATGCAACCTCTCACACTATGGTGTGAAAGTTATCGAACTTCAAAGTTTAATGAATTAAAATATTACAATTTTTTTTTTTTTTTGCATTATTTGCAATTTATGAATTTTTTAATTAAAAAATAAAATAAAATAACTTTTAATTATATTGTAGCAACGGCATATGGCATACTAGTCAATACTCCCTTAAGTTATGTTGTTTGTTTTGTTTTGTTTGATATGTTGAGACCTAATAAATTGCAAGGTTTCTAGTGGCATTTTGGGTACAACTCAAGAGCTCTTGGCTAGGAGGGGTGCACAAACTTTGTTTCTCAATGTTTGCACAAAAATTGTGAAAGTTATTGAATTTCAAATTTTTTATGAAGCAAAAATTGATTTAAATTCTTTTATTTGGGAAAAATCAATCTTTCACATCGCATGTCTAAATGCCATGAAACAAGTCTTTGCACTCTTTTGTGCATACAACTTTCTTTTCATGCCAATTTTGTGGCGTTTGGACCTACGGTGTGAAAGTTATCGGGTTTTTTAAACTAAAGAATTTAGTTAAATTATTTTTTATTTTGGAAAAATATAACTTTCACTTGGCATGTCCAAACGCCATAAACAAAGCCCTTGCATTCTTTTGTGCAAAAACTTTCAATTTCTACTAAGAACATAATCTCTCACACAACTGTATAAAAGTTACTGAATTTCAAAGTTTTAATGGATTAAAAAACTAAAAAAGTAATTTTACATTCATTTTGGATGTGGCATAGGCACAAGGCACACTAGTTTGTATGAAAAATGTCCCAAATCCATGCATTAAGTTAGGCTATTTGTTTATTTTGTTTGTTTTATTTTGTTTGTTTGTTATTATGAGATCTTTTGCATACTTGGTACCATTGAAAAGCCCTTGGCAAAGAGGAATGCACATGCTTTGTTTTGTGGTGTTTTGAAATACATTGTGAAAGTTATGATTTTTGAATTATTTTTCTTTGAAAAAAAAAGAAAACTATTTTTACTTAAATTTTGGCTATGACAACGACCCATGGGCACACTAATCCATCCATTAACATAGGTTGCTTGTTTATTTTGTTTGGTTGATATAGTGAGATTGTTTGTTTTGTTTGTTTGATACATTGAGATTTAACAAACTATAAGGTGTTTCATAGCGTTCTTCATGCCTTTGGAAAGCTATTGGCAAGGAGGGATGCATGGACTTTGTTTCATGGCGTTTGAACCTACAGTATAGAAATTACGCAATTCCAAAGTTTTAATGAAATCAAATGTTTTTATTTTCAAAAACTATTAAAAATTGAGTAAAATAAAGGATTTCAAAGTTTATTTTAGAGTAGAGATTCCATAACTACCCACAAACTACTTCATAACTTTCATCTCATTAATCAAAATTTAATTATTCAAAGCTTTCTATGTATTCATAAAAACAATTTCAAATTTTTATTTCTTAAGAAAGTGATTTTTAAAGAAGTTTTTTTATCCATTGATTGTTGAAAACTACATATCAAACAATCACTTTTTAACTGTGTAGTCAAAAGTTATGAAAATGTTGGGCCTTAAAGATACTCCTCAGGCACATGTTTTGTGAAATTTCAATGAAAAATAAATAAAAACTCCATTTGTAGTAAGCTGGCCAAAATCATTATGTTGCCAAAAAATGCAGTTTAGGACTTTAGGAATTAATACATGTTAGTCTCTAAAAGATCTTAGTCAAGGTTTAAATAAACTGTCAAATTAAGTAGTTGAATATACTTCTTCTTATTAAATCATTTAAATATTTGAATACATCTTATTAGAAGTAAAAAAAAGATTGCATCCATTTCTTCAACATTATTTGAATAAGCTATATTTATTTAAAGGACTGAAAATAGATTTATCTAGAATTGATCCTAAACTCTCATTTTAAAGGTTGTACATTTTAGAAACATGTCACAATTAGATATAGTTACATTTACTTAGTCAATGACATACATTCACACTCAAGTTCAATTTATATTAGCCATTTAACCTAACCATATTTTCAAATAAAATGGACTCTAAAAATCCATATCATTGGCATAACCCCAACTTTATATTATCCCCTAGCATGTATTGTAACAACAAGCCAAACAACCCCAAAGAATACGATAATGTATTATTTACAATTGGTTGTTTACAATAAATTGACAAAATCGAATTCATATTTACACTCAAAGACCTCAAATTGCACAAGGGAAGCTCATTTGTCTGACTAATAGCCTCCTTCCATGTATCAATAGGTGGGAAAACTTCACAGAGGGTGCTACAGGTGCAAATAGCAATTGCACTTTCATGTGCAATTGGTGGATGGGGAGGGATACAATAAGAATTGCACACGTGTATTAGATTCCCTCAAAATTGACTAGTTTCCACCAATGAGATTCTCCCCCGATATTGGATAAGCTTCAACCTTGGTTTTCCCACTTGCCAACCCCAGCAAGACAATTAGTAGAACCTATTTTGTTTGTAGTTTGGACTGTAGTTGCTAAGCTACCCACTGAGCTCACATGTAAGCCCACCCTAAGGGCTAGCTTACATGTAAGCCCGGTGGGCAAAGAAAGCAACTAAAAGACAAGAATAGTGCCACCGATGATCGACAAACGTGGAAGTAGGAGAGAGAGTTCCACCAATATCAATATATTAGACACTGTAGAAGGAGCATAAAAGTGCTTTCTATATTTCGACCGTGTTGACTCCTCCTATCCACCAATACATGTAAAAAGGCCCTAAGGGCCTCCTTACATGTATCGGTGGGTGGGAGGAGTCAATAGGGGCGAAATACAGAAAACACTTTTATGCTCCTTCTACAGTGTTTTCTACACCGATATCGGTGAAACTGTCTCTCCTCCTTCCGCGCTTACCGATCATCAGTGACACTGTTCTTGTCTTCTAGTTGCTTTTCTTGCCCACCGGGCTCACATGTAAGCTGGCCCTAAGTATGTGAAGTTTTTGGATTCCTGACAGCCCTGGCTTGCCAAAAAAAAATTGCTTTGGGGCAAGCTTACAATATGTGAAGACTTGCTTGCACGGAATGAAAGGTACCCAACTGTCCTCTACAAATCTCCGAGAGAATTTTAAAGCTCTGGTAGTCTGGTCCCAGGGGGTCTGGGGGGGTACCGTACTCCACCAGTTGTGGCCAATCCCGTAATAGCAACGTGGCCTACTGCAGGTCTATAAAGGGTTTGAGGAATTTGAAGGAATGAAATTACAGTAGTGTGGTCCACACTACAGTGACTGCAGTAACTGGACTGTATTCTGTTCAGGCTACGGCAGTACAGTGGTGTGGTGTGGTGTGGTGCCAATTTTATAATAAACTTGTGATCACATGTTGTCGGTCATGACTTGGTGAGGCAAGCACCACTTGTCCAAGTTGTGTTTTTATAAAGGTGAGATTAATTAATAGTTTATACTCCCTCCGTCCCAAAATGACCTTCCTGTTGACCTTTATTTAGTGTCCCAAAATGATCTTCTTGTTGGAGGAGAAAGGGAGCTAGTGACACTTGTACATAGTCCAAAAGCATGGGCATGCTAACCAATCCCATGCATCAAGTGAGTGGCCACCGGTGCTCTTCAAAAATGCCTCAAAAATTCAATTTTCAAGCACTTTGAAACCACACTTTGAAAACTAATTTAAAACTCAAAATTTCATAACAATAGGAGGACATCAAACTCTATTCATAAGTCAATTTTTTTTGAAAAAATAGTTCTTTTTGAGCTTAATCTATAACATCTTGTGTAATAGGAAGATCATTTTGGGACGGAGGGAGTATAATTTAAATGTTGATGGATTACAAACACTACCCCCTTGCATCACACTACATTGCTTACCAATGAGGCAAGGGTCCCTTTTGCAATCTTGGAAAAGGGACTTCTATTTTACGATGAACAAAATATGTCTTATTGGTGGCTCATTAGCCAAATCCAATCCTTGAATTAGTTGATGAGTCCCTCCTAAGTATCTAGCAAAGCATAATACTTTCTCAACATGGAGAGGACCATTGTTTGGTTATACAACAATGTTATGTGGTGTTGAAATATGGTACTGTAACTTGGTGTTCAAGACTTTGGCATTCTACTATATCGTAGCAGTGCAAAATTAACTCATGTACTTTAACTCCTAAGAAAGTCGGTATCCAGTAGATGGATTATGAACGTTTCAAAAATTTGTATATTGGAGGTTCTCCATGAAATTGATAAAATACATTTATTTATTTATGCTAGAAAAGCAATTTATGTCAATTCTTTAGTGATGTAATTATCTTGGTCAATATGTTTTTTTATGATTGTCTTGCGATGATTTGATTAAAATCAATTCATGTAGGAATGGGAAGAAAGTAAAACTTGCAAAAATGAAGATCTTTCTTAGACTTCTCTCAAGACATAATTTGTTTCGCCAAAAATACTTTAAATCTACATTTTCCTTCCTACCAAACTCTTGGGTTTAAGATTCTTTTATATTTCTCTTAGGTGTGAAATATTTACTCCATACCATTCTCCATTACATGATTATAATTCATGATCTCGATGATGATTCCTCCACAAAAATGTTTATTTTCTTCTACTAACATACCCCCTCACTAGGAAATGTCCCATTCATAAAGTAGACAAATTGTTTCCCGTAATCTCCTCGTTGACATGTGAAATCCGCATAATCAATGATCACAATTTTTTCATTCATCAATCACATACTTCATCCATTTTTGGATGAATGTTTACGTTGGGCAATCTCCTTGTTGTTTGGAATTCTCACAAAAAATAGGCCATGCTTTTTGGACTTTGCCCTTCTTGTCACCTTGTCTAATTTTGTCAAAATTCCCTCCGCCTCGGTGATTGCCCTATACAATAACCTCAACAATAAGATTTTACTATTGTCGAAGAAAAGAACCTTCTTAGAATCACCAACTCCTTTTTTTTTTTACAACAATCTCACCTGTAAGATTAATTATTTATATGTATATATTTTTCCGGATGAATCACAATGTTAATCACCTCAAAGCCAATGTCCAGCAGGGGTCAAGCTAGTGTACTGTACAGTACACTACACATGCCCATACCAGAAGTGGAAAAGGACAATACCAGAGAGCTTGAATCTCTCCCAGCAGTCACAACCTTGTTCCTTCCCTTCCTCCGTTCGTCCATCTGTTTTCCAGAGGTGAGGAGTTGCAGGATTTGCAGCAAAAGCAATGCACGCGACGCCATAGCCAGCGCTAAGTTTAGTTCCATAACAGCCACACTCTTCACCGCACTCTCTTCACTTACGTTACAACTCCTCAACAGGGTCTCTTTTCTAATGTGAGCGTTGGTGTTGCTCGTCGACTGGGTACCGTTTTGGGAGGAGTACTATTGAGGAACTTCGAGGGAGGGGATCGGGAGAGAAGCCAGGGGTCGCAGTAGGGTTGGGCGGAGCAATGGCTATGCTGGAGCAGAGTGCTGCTGCAGCAGCAGCAGCCGTTTTGTCGTTGCCTTCGTCTTCTTTGATGCGAAGTGTGGGCTGGGCGACTCTTCCTATGCAGAGGAGTAAGCTGGGAATGAGAAGGAGCAGGAATGGGAGGCAATGTGAGCAGGGGCAGAAGCAGCGGAGAGGTGTCGTGGTGACGAGAAATTTGGATGAGCAAGGGGCGGCCGCGGGGAAGGACAGGTCGGTGGCGGTCAAGGAGAGCAAGAAGCTGCTGGCCATGCAGACGGAGTTGCTGGATCAGGTACGGAGTTTCGGCTCTTATGCCTATTGCAACCTTCCGAGTCCCAAACCTTGGAATGTCCGTCAATTTTGGCTCAGGATGCTCAGGAGTCACTGTCAATTTTGAATGTAGCCCGAGGGTCAAGCTTTACGCGATTATTTATTTCGGCGATGGCGGGGTGATTGGCTATGCGAGTAGGGCCGGTATTTGCAATTGGTGTTGTTCTTGCCATCCGATGAGTAGCCTTGCGCAGATGGAGTGTGGATTCTGCAGATGGAGTGCGGGATATTGCGCTGGGCACTCGGCAAAGTGTACTGCAGTGTGCACCGCTTACAGTGCAATTTGCCCTGTTCCCCTCATGCTGGGATTTGCCTCCAATTCGATGACATTGTGTCAACTTACTGTTTCTTAGGGTAGAATCGCCTCACTCTGAAATTCGACTCTGAAGTCCGGACATAATACCGACACTTGACGTAAGTGTGGAATGGTCTGTCACAGCTTCATGGAGGAGATCACTTTGTAGTGAACCGCTGGAGGGCAAGCTAGACTGCAGGTTTTTTTTAATTCACCTCATGTTTGACTGAGAATACGAAGAAGTAAGATAGGTTGCTGAGTTAGAGTTCGCAACAACCGCAAGATTTGATTATGTCCAGGTTTTGGATTTCTGCAGTTTTTATTTTGCATTTGAGTATCGAGCCGGTGGCTATGAGCGTTTTTCACGAACAGTGCGCCGAATTCAATGTTGAAATTGAATAACATTGGTGGTGGGAGGGGTTTAGGGTAACATCTATCAACTGAATGATAGTTGATAGACGTTACATTCGTGGCCCAGGTAGTTGAATCAATTGAGATGACCTATTTTTATAAGAAATGGACTGCGGTTATTTGATTCGCTGCGCTCTTAACAACGAGCAGTTTGTTGAGTGTTGGTGCAGATTGAGCAAAGGCAGAAATTGTTCTCGACTTCGTCCTTCAGTACGGGCCAATCGAGCACTTCTGAGGAGGATGTTGCTGAAGCTTCTCCATCTGGAAGGCCACATTCAACAGCTGCTTCCAAACGAAGTGCACGGTCTGACCGTGCAGCTGCGTCTTCCCCATTGACAATCCGTCCAGCTGGCTACCCGGAACCTTCAGCTGAAGCAGGAGAAAGCAAGCGAGAGTTTCACAGCGACCACAGTCGTGAAGGCACGGGGGGTGCGGCCTCGCAGGTGTCAGAGCTAGCTCTCACAGATGCCGATGCCCCGAAGGTAGAGGAAAAGCCTCCGCCGTTGGCTGGACCTAACGTGATGAACATCGTGGTTGTTGCTGCCGAATGTGCACCTTGGTCGAAAACAGGTACTACGCTCAGATCTCTTTAATATGACCTTCTCGAAAACGACAATGTGGAATATACTGCAAATTTTGTGAGTGTAATACACTTTTTAGACATTCAAACTATCAAGTCATAGTTTTTTTGGGGGGACACCAGGCAGCTTAAAGAGGTCAGGGTGCAGGATCTTTTGTTTGAACTGATGAGTTGGTCTCTTGCATTGTTGCTTGTAGCGCTGAGCTACTTGAGTATCCAAGGTATAACTGTATTGGAGTTCTGAGAACGGTTTCTTTCTTTATTCTTGTCCCGTGGTTACCTAAGTAGTGTGATCTGTGAACACGGTTACTTGAATAAGTTTAGTTAGATTTGGGGGTCTTTAAATGACCAATTGAACTGATCATTTGTGAAAAATATAATGCAGTGAGGGTTATGTTTTGTATCACCATTTCCAATGAAAAACATTGCATGCGTTGTTCAAAATCTTTATATGTAGTCGAACAAAAGAAAGTCTCCATATGAACCACTCAGAAGTGCTAAGAAAAAACATGACCCCTGTCGCTTAGGCTTAGGTTGTAGCTTTGCACTCCATTTCTTGCTCGTCTTTTTAGAAGTTCATTGATATTGATTTCATTGCTTGCATTTTGTGAAGGGGGTTTGGGAGACGTTGTAGGAGCACTTCCGAAGGCATTGGCTCGGAGAGGTCATCGTGTGATGGTAAATTCCTCTTCTAATATCACGACCCTTATTAAAGTTGTGGATGAGTTTCGGTCTTCATGTTCTTTTTTGGTAGTTCTTTATTGTGAAGATAAAAATTGATTAATGATTACTCCAAAGGAGAATTTTCTAATCCAATAGGGATTCAATCTTCGCTCACAGCTATTGGTGTGTCCTGTCTGCAGGTTGTGGCCCCTCGATACAGTAATTATGCAGAGGCCTGGGAAACAGGTGTACGCAGGATTTACAATGTGGCTGGACAGGTTGCCCTCCACCTTCTTGTGTGTATATTGTGAGGGTCAAATATAATAGAACTTAAGCTTAGATGAGCCTTGATAACCTTTTACGAATTCTAAATCTTTACTGAGAATGGTTAGTGCTAATTTTGAATGACGATAATGGAAGTCTGCCAATTTTTTTCAGAATCTTTTTCCTGTTTCATGCTGAATCTTTCAGCCCCTTCCAAGTGGTTTGTCAGTCTTTGAATGTTGGACATTGCAGGGCATGGAGGTTGGATATTTCCACGGTTTTATTGATGGTGTTGATTTTGTTTTTATCGACAATCCTATCTTTCATTCATTTGCAAACAACATTTATGGCGGATCTC
This sequence comes from Antitrichia curtipendula, assembly GCA_951230915.1. NCBI lineage: Eukaryota > Viridiplantae > Streptophyta > Bryopsida > Hypnales > Leucodontaceae > Antitrichia > Antitrichia curtipendula. Next base: position 6,881,408 of record OX579634.1, read on the forward strand.
GGGAGGTATGTTTTTAACCAAATTGAACCGCAGAATTGAACATTTGAAGTCAGGTTAACAATGCAACGATCTTTATGTACGGTTGATGATCGATCAATTAGTCAAGACTTTTATTTTCTCTAGAAACCAGCTTCGTATTGCAAACGCAAGAGTTTTGCCTTGAAGTTTTATTTTTCAGGGCACCAGTTGCACGTGGTTACTGACAATAAGTGAAAATTTCTCATGTAATGCAGGATGTGCTGAGTCGGATGATTCTTCTTAGCAAAGTTGCTGTCGAGGTTAGTTTCTCTTGAATGTGTCGTGAAGTTGTGCATAAAATTTGGAAGATACCCTCTCGATCAACTTGCTGATGTAATCTCAAATTGAGTTAACTTAAATGATTTCCTATGGAAACCCTAGTGTCCCCTAGAGAGTACCCGTTGTTTCCATATATTGCAAACTTAAAGCGTAGTACTGGGTATAGAATGTTGACGGGACAGTCAGAGTGTGACGCATTTTTTAACATTCTTGCAGACCCCATGGCACGTTCCTTGCGGTGGCGTGTGCTACGGCGACGGAAATCTAGTGTTTATTGCTAATGACTGGCACACAGCATTGGTGCCAGTTTATCTGCAGGCATATTATCGGGACAACGGCTTCATGAAGTATGTTCGATCAGTGCTGGTCATTCATAACATGGCTCATCAGGTAGCGTGTTTTCCGCGTTAATCGCTCAGTCAATTGGCCAAAACTTTGGTCTAGAAGTTTAACTCTTTAATACCCAACCCGATTGTTAAGATTTTACCTGTTGTTGCAAAAAAATATCTATCTATCTGTGCCTCATTAATTAGAAGAGAGTTTTAAAAAAAAAGATTCAAGCATTACTTTGCATGAATGAGAAGTTATTTGGAAGAATCATCACCCACAAAATGGACTTCGAGGGTCTCTTGGGTGAAGAGCATGATGTTACCAGCTAACTCCCGCTCAGCCCAGCCTTGAATTCCGGAGTTCGGGCTTTTACATCCCAGCACTAGTCTCTGGATTCTCTCTGCGACCAGAATACATAATTTAAGTGGACTAGAAGTGGCATGAAATTATTCTAGGATAGGCTTTATGACCCCTGCCATTTCCCATGCAGGGCCGGGGACCACTGACGGACTTTTCTAAACTGGGCCTTCCCGACCATTACATCAACAAGTTTCGCTTTAACAACCCCCGTGGAGGGAACCACAGCAACATCTTTATGGCAGGCCTCATAACAGCCCACCGCATTGTGACTGTAAGCCATGGCTACGCATGGGAAGTACAAACCGGAGAGGGAGGTTGGGGTTTGGATGGAATCATCAGGGAGCACAACTGGAAGCTGAGGGGTGTAGTGAATGGCATTGATGACAAAGAATGGAACCCGGAGGTGGATGTTCATATTCAGAGTGACGGCTACGCCAACTACACCTCGGAAACCCTAGACACCGGCAAAACGGCTTGCAAGGCTGCGTTACAGAAAGAACTGGGTTTGCCAGTGCGACTAGACGTGCCATTACTGGGATTCATTGGGCGGCTGGATCATCAGAAGGGGATTGATATAATAGAACAGGCTATGCCATGGCTGATGAGCCAAGACATTCAATTGGTCATGCTCGGTACAGGCCGCAAGGACTACGAAAACATGCTGAAGAATTTCGAGGGTTCACATCGAGACAAAGTACGCGGCTGGGTTGGATTCTCTGTGCAGACGGCGCATCGAATCACTGCAGGTGTGGACATTTTGTTGATGCCCTCCCGGTTCGAGCCGTGTGGACTCAACCAGTTGTACGCCATGCGATACGGTACAGTGCCTGTTGTGCATGCTGTGGGTGGACTGAAGGACACTGTGCAATCGTTCAATCCCTTCAACGAGTCCGGCTTGGGGTGGACATTTGACGAACTGCACGTGGACGCTTTCATTCATGCTCTTGGGAATGCTTTGTGGACCTACCATGATTTCAAGACTAGCTGGAAAGGTATTCAGCAACGAGGCATGTCGCAGGACTTGAGCTGGGACCATGCAGCGCAGCAGTACGAGGATGTCCTGCTTGCAGCAAAGTACACTTGGTAACCATCTTGTTTTCCGTGTATTAATTACATTCTTACGGATTTCCTCAACGGTTCTCTCCAAGCTTCTGCTTCCCCATCACCAGATCATATCTTTCATGGACCTGTAGATAATTAAACCATCGTTGCAAATGTTGATGATCTGCACCTGGACCAGGCATTACGATTTTAAAGCTGGATTTGAATGTGTGTAGAGTAGCGGTGGGAGGTTGTAAATCCTTTGCCCTTGAGGTGCTTGTGCATCTAGCTAGTAGAGGTCCTTAAAAGACGATCTTTGGTTTGTCAAATATCGTTCTATCTCCAGCTCCAATTCTGAAGGTTATTGGTTCAAGATTATATTGGCTTCATCTGGCATTTTCAGTACGTTATTTTCGTCTTCTGAAAGGGACATGATGGCCGTTATTGCCAGTAAATTGGATAAGAACAACTTACTGCATAAGCTTACAGGAAGACGACAGTTTTCGACAAAGAGAGACCCTAGAGTCTCTTATGGCAGCGTAACATGGAAGCAATTTTATTTAGCATATTATGGAGCACTCTTTTGCTATTCACTAAGGTCAATGGGGTGGCTCTAAAAAATAATTGAGGCTACCAATTCTAGCTGGGTTTTTGCTATTTTAGTACATAATTTAATTCAATAAGTTGGTGAGTGTTTGAATAATGTGAGATTCCTTGCAATATATATAGTCCATCTATTGTGAACATTTTGATGAGAGTGGATGACAATCACACTATTTGAGATACTATGCTAGGTGTAAACCAAAATTATTTGTATTGTTCTAAAATATTGAGAACATCCATATTTGTGTTAAATAAATTTGTATAATTTTTAATCTAGTGCCATAATTACTTGCACTAGATTGTCATAATTTTGTTTTATAATATCATATGCATAAACATAAAATCCAATATGATTTGACATTGTGTTGAATTGTCTATGTGAACAAGTTGGTCAAGTCAATACAGTAGGAACTAATGAATAGAGTCTTGGAGTGCCATTGGATGAAGATATTGAGCACACTTGGTTCAATGCCATTCTTTGTTTACTAATTTAGTGATTGAATACAATGTGGAATTTGAAAGTTTGATTAACCTGTGAAGGTTTTTGACTATGTTTTCACCAAAAATGTTCCTAAACTAGCATTTCTAGTACAAGCACCAAATTTTAGAAGAAAAACATTTTTGGACACACATGTAACTGTAGGATCTTGTAGAATGCTTGTTTGAGAAGGTATGAAAAAAATTCCAAAATTTTCACTTTGTAAATTGCAAGATATTAGTGTTTCAAGTGACAAAAGTCCTTTTTCTGACCTTGCGAAAAAACAGACTGCTGCACTTCACAAGGTCAGATCATTATGAAAAAATGTCCGAAATGGTTGTAATCCTTTGGATTCATTCTTCAAGTCAAGTTGTCTACATGTTTGAAAACTTTCAGATCATTTGGAATTGTAAAACATATAGGAAAAAGTAGTAAGTGGAAAGAAGTAGAGAATGATTCAAAATACTTAATTGTTAACAATTTATTTATGAAATTGAAAAATGCCAATCCCAATGGTTGTAATGTTGTAATAAAAAATCTACACCTAATATTTTTATTTTTTTCAAATATATTGAAAATTGAGTTTAATAAAAAATTTCAAAGTTTATTTTAGAGTAGAGATTCCATAACTACCTCCAAACTACCCCCAACTAGAACTCCTCATAACTCTCATCTCATTATTCAAAACGGAATTATTCAAAGCTTTCCATGTATATATAGAAATATAAATAACCAATTCCAAATTTTTATTTTTCAAAAAAGTGATTTTTAAAGAATTTCTTTTTGATGCCTAGGTTGCCCAATGAACAATGAAAACTACATATCATGCAATAACTTTTGAACCATGTAGTCAAAAGTTATGAAAATTGTTTGGTCTTAAATCTACTCTTTGGATACATGTTGTGTGAAAATTTCAAAGAAAAAAAAAAAAAATTTCATTTGTAGTGAGCTGCCCCAAATCACTATGTTGCCATAAAACACACTCTAGTCCTTTAGGGATAAAATGTGCATCATTTAAGTTGCAATCCAAAAAATCAATGTTTATATGCACATGGCACATGCATATGCATTGAACTTTAATTGTCTTCAAGTTTTTGCATCAATTTCATTACTTATTTTCATTTGATGGATATTCATACATTTGAAATTATATTTCTTTAACAAAATATGAATTTGTTATGAATTTTTTGAAGTACGTTGCCTAAATAGCCTAAAGTGTCATCAAACGACCCCAACTTCTACCAAATGAACCTAAAGTGCATACATTATGGTCGTCTTATTCACCTTAAATAGTCATAGATGGGATTTTTTTTAAATCGAATCAACGACAAGCACTTGTTACAATTGCTAGTAGAAAACTAGCTCTTTATTACATTTTGTAGTTTATTTTTAATAATATTTAACACAAACTTGACAAAAAAATTGTGTTAAACACTACTTGGAGAGTCTTGCAAAATTTGAGCAATTGAAAGGGTAGGGTGCTCGGTGGGATGAAGGCCGTAAAATAATCATCTTTCACTACAATGACTGAATGGTTTTATATTTTAAGATTGGGGTAGAAGTTCCTATTGTGGTCATTAACTCATTCCATCAATGACATCATACCTTCCTGCAAATTGGAATTCCTATCTATGACTATTTAAGGTGACTCCATATCTACCCACAAACTGGAATTCCTCATAACTTTCATCTCATTAATCAAAATGGAATGATTAAAAGCTTTCCATGTATATGTACAAATATAAAGTGTATGAACCAGTCTCAAAGTGATTTTTAAAGAAGTTTATTGAGTTGCTCAGGTTGCCCACCAAGTAGCGAAAACTACATATCATGCAATAATTTTTTAACCATGCAGTCAAAAAGTTATGAAAATTGTTGGGCCTTAAAGCTACTCCTTGGGCACATGTGGTTTGAAATTTTCAAAGAAAAGAAAAGAAAACTCCATTCGTCAAAATCACTATGTTGCCAAAAACCAATGTTTGATCTGTTAGGGGTTAAATTGACATTGAGCAGTTTGCAAATTAGACATAGACTGGTTAATTATATAATTGCATGCATGCAGAGTGGGAATCGAAGGCCACTGTGGCCATCAAAGTACGTACAGAGCTGAATGCAGAATCAAAGACGTACAGAGAGAGCCATGGCATCAGTTGCGGGACCAAAAGAGCAAAATTCCACACCCACATGAAGAGGCAGCATTCATTTGTGCTTTGGATTTTGACACTCTGGAGTGCCCATTTGCTGAAATGGAGCCTCTCTTTTCACCTGTATTCCAGGTCTGGAGGCTAATTAACTGCAATCCCTTTCTTCTTCTGGAGTGTGCATAACATAAATTTTGTTAAAGTGGCGGTATTCCATTAAAATGGCAACACAAGGGACCGAACAAGGAAGGAAATCCATGCAAAGATGGCACTGGGGTGAGGAAAGACATGAATGAGTGAGTGGTGATTTGGGCTTGTCAGGGACAGAATTGGCACACAAGTGCTATTAGATACATTGGAAAGCGGTATTGAGTTGTAAGAGGACGTTTATGAATCCAATCTAGTAGTGGTTGTGCAATTTCACTTCAGAAATTCACAGAAATTACAATTTTTATCAAAAAATTAAAATTTCACTTGGGTTTGACTCTTGAAACAAAAGCATACCACTGAAAAATATGTGTCTTTCCTAGAGTTGGCCCCAATATAGTTAGATTGCGAATCAGGGTGGTAATGGGTAGTTCTACCTTAAGTGTAGTGCTCACAGAGTCTATGTAGAGCAGAAACAACAATTTTTTTTAAAGCTGGTGCACAAATGGAGAACACATCAGTGGGAAACTTTCCCAAATTTTTTTTAGTTGACATGGCTTGCATAAATGACAAATTTCAAAAGATGAAAGGGCGTAGGTCGCTATCTCTGTTCTTAGACTACAGCTAATAGCAAATAAGGTAGGAGCATCCATATCCATCAATTTAAGCAATTCAGCGTAGTTGGAGGCAAATTTTTCTAGAAAAAAATATTTTTTCAATATTAGGAATTGAAAATCATGAATTTTCAAAACTATAATATTTTTTTTGGAAAAGGCTTCTAATTTCTACGAATTTTCATAGTAGAATTCCCTAGGACACCCTAAATCTCACTCTAATAAATTTGCCTTGATTCTAGTGTCCAAATCTAAAAAAATCAGTGTCTACCAGCCACAATTAAGCATGGAGATGTCTTTCAAGGTACTTTTAAGCACACTTTAAGGGCACTCTGCAATCTAGGCATGGGTACACTCATGCTTATGGGTGCTACTATATGCTTTCATTGAATTCACTGTCCCAAGTAAATGATGAATGACTGTCCTCCCTTTGTTGCTTATGTATTTAATATTAAACCAATGACGGACTTCATTGTCACGTAAAATTGCGCAGAGGAATACCAGCTGCCAAGTAGTACATACCCTATCATCATCACATAAGATGAGAATGTATCACCAAAGAAACTCTCCTCCATTTCTTGTGCAGAATGCATTGTTCATAATGCTTTTATATGGGTGGTTCTAAATGCCCTCATGGAATTTGAGCTTCCTACCTTCTGACCTTGATATGGCATAGGGGTGGTTCTAAATGCCCTCATGGAATTTGAGCTTCCTACCTTCTGACCTTGATATGGCATAGGGGTGGGTACACCCAAAAACGCCACTTTTTGCTCCCGAGCCTAGTGCTATTATTAGACTGGCCAAGTTTTCACATGCTCTTGTTGGCAAGTGAAAGCAGATTCCAACGCACTAAAGAACATGACATTTGGATACCATATGCAAAAGTTATTAACCCTTAAAGGACCAAACACCATTTTTTGACAACATAGCGTTTTGGGACAGCTCACCACGAATGGAATTTTTATTCTTTTTCTTTGAAATTTTCACAAAAGATGTGCCCGAGGAGTAGCTTTAGGGCCCAACAATTTTCATAACTTTTGACCACATGGTTAAAAAGTTATAGTATGATATGTAGTTTTCATTGTTTGGCGGGTAGCCCGGGCAGCAAAAAAAACTTCTTTAAAAATCATTTTCTAGAGAAATAAAAATTTGAAATTGGTTCTCTAGATTTATGTGCACAAGGAAAGCTTTGAAACATTCCACTTTCATTTATGAGATGAAAGTTATGAGGAATTTTAGTTGTGGGTAGGTTGCGGGTAGTTATGGAATCTCTACTCTAAAATAAACTTTGAAGTCTTTTATTTAACTCAATTTTCAATATTTTTGGAAAAAAATATAAACACAAGGTGTAGGATTTTTATTACAACATTACAATCGTTTGGATTGGCATTTTTCAATTCCATCATTAAATCCTTAACAATTTAGTGTTTTGAATCATTTTCTACTTCTTTCTACTTACTATTTTTTTCCTATATGTTGTACATTTCCAAATGATCTGAAATTTTTCAAGCATGTAGCTAACTTGCTTTGAAAAATGAATCCAAAGAGTTACCACCATTTTGGACATTTTTTCATACAAATGTGACCATGTGAAGTGCAGCTGCCCGGTTTTTCGCAGGGACAAAAAAAGGGGTTTTGTCACTTCAAATGCTAATATCTTGCAATCTACACGGTGGAAATTCCTGAAATTTTTTCCACATCTTCTCAAACTAGTTTACTACAAGATCCTACTGTTACATGTGTCCAAAAATGTTTTTTTTCCAAAATTTCGTACTTGTACTAGAAATGGCAGTTTGGGAGCGGTTTTTGTGAAAACATAGTCAAAAACCTTTAGGGGTTAAAGAACAAAGTTTGGTTCTAAAATATTTTCTTCCACATAGGTATAGAATTGATTTTGGAGATGTACACAAAGTAAAGATAGCGGTTTAAGTTCAATGGCACATTTGGGTGTACCTACCTTAAAGCGGTGATGTATATGACCTTGATGCAGCATCCAATGTAAATTGTATGAATTAAAATCGTGAAGTTTTGCAACTGAATATTAGAAGTGCCAATTCCAAGACAATTGCTTAGTTTATTTCTGTGTTTGGGAGGCTTGGTGACTATGGTAGAGGTACTTATAATGGATAACTTGAGCATTTCAACAAGCTTGTAGGATATAAAGAATTGGTTGAAAAATTGAATTGAATGTGTGCACAAACAAGGACAAGGAAAAATGCAAAACTAACATTTTTTTTCCTTCAAGAACGAGCATTTTATTAAAGACAAATATGAATTTTTCATTGGAATCCATCCTTATTTACACCATAGCTTTACCTCAAATGGTTAGTTTTCGAACTTCCCAATAAAGGAGGGAAGAAAGAGAAGTAGATGGAAAGGTGCAAAGAAAGAATGTTTTCCAATGAACAATACATCCCTTTGTTGTCCACTACAAAGCACCCTACAAAGTCATTATGGTTGGGCCTTCTGTCTTGGGTATTTCACTAGTGGTTACTTTTAAAACAACGTGAAACTTTCTAATGTATAGGGTATACTTTAAATGTCGAAGCTAATAATATAAAAAATACTCTCAAGTTACTATAGCATCATTTTTTTGAAGCATACTATATTACAACAACTATATGATATACAATAATGATCTATAGTATATAATTGTAAATCTACCCAAAGAGTAGTATAAAAAGGAGGGAAAGAACTCACATGAAGAGCTTTCGTTTTCCATCTACAAATAGACAAATTAATGAACATCTCATTTTGAGTTGTTATCTATTTGTTAGCTTTTAACTCAGATCTTTGGTGACCAATTTTTAAAGATGCATTGTATAAGTGAGACTTAGCCAATATAATACTACTTGTGGGTTTTCAACTTCCGTTTTTTTTTCTCCTATTGTACATATATGATTCATTTGTATCAATTGTTTGATATATGATGTCTATATATGTATTGTTTATGTAGGTTGTATTCAACAATAGTTAGAACTTGCATGTTGTACTAATCAACCTTAAAAATGCGTATAAATTTTTGAATTACAATAGGGACATATTTAAATGCCTCAAATTTTAATTTTAACTACCATAGGATGTAGGAAAATGAGATAAAGGTAGAAGTAGAAAAAAAAATAGGGACATATCTATTGTAAAAAAATCGCTAAATAGCCCTTCAAATATTTTTTTTTGACGCATGTATATATGGATTACAAAGTGTAGTATAGTACCTAGGCCGTTTGTTCTAGATATTTCTAACTTATCTAGGGACACCACTAACTAAACTTTGCATTTAATCCCAACCATATTGTCAATTATACGCATCTCTGTTGTTTCATGACCAACTTCATGAAAGCCCTAAAATCTAATGTTGTTGTTGTAGTTATTTGGAATGTACTCATGGCAAGTAGCAATGGCCTAATTTTCCTTGCGGCAAACCATTGAAGCAATCTTAGCAATTGTCAGGAGTTAGATTCTTGAATATTGCAAATAAGTGCTTATTTTCCAATCATGTCATTATATGGTCAATGCAAACCACTTTGGGAAAGTGAGCAAAACGCTTGTCAATTTGTAGTACTAATTACTTTTGGCATTGTCTCAGTGCTAAATTTGATTATCAATGTCCGCATCTTTAGTTAGACATAAACAATTTTAAAGTAGTAACTTGCCATGGTCATGTCAAGAATGTCCACAATGGAAGTCAACTTCTTTTTCAAATTATATTGAAAGCTGGCACCAAAAATTAGAGATGCATTGGTTAGCACACTTTGTTGAACATTCACGGAGTTCCCATAGGCAACAAGGGTGGCGTTTGCATGGACGAATTTCTCGAGTATTTTAACGGTATATCATGTGAGCAACCGTAATTCCTTGATTGTCTTTGTCAATGCTTTGCATTTTTGTGGTCAAAACTTGGATTAGTCAACTTCTGTCAAGATGTGAATAGGAGTAAAGAATATTTTCAATCAATATGGTTAGTTGAGCATAAAATAAGCTATGAATGGATGTGGATCGTTGTGAATAATTTACACCCACTTGACTGCTTATTTTTTGCGCAGCTAACAAGTGCTAATCGAGAAGATCCTTCACTCCAATCCACATCTTGACAGAAGTTGACTAATCCAAGTCTTGCCCACAAAATTATAACCCAATGACAGAGATTGACAACGAATCAATGGATCACTATTGCTCACATTATGTACCAAAGGATGCTGAAGGCATCTATGCAAATTCCACCCTTGTTATCCATTGAGCTCCACAAATGTTGAATAAAGTGTGTTAACGAGTGCATCTCCAATTTTTGGTGTTGGCTTTCTACACAATCCAAAGAAGAAGTTGACTTCCACTATGGACATCTCTAACATTGAAAATAGATGGTTTGTAATTGTTTATGGATGCTTGTGCTTCACATTAGCAACGTAAATAGTGATATCCAAATCCATCACATAAGTAACATCAAAAGTGGTTAGCACTCAATTGATGAGCGTTTTGTTCACTTCCTCAGAGTAGTATGCAACAACCTCACAATGATTGTAAATGAAGTGCCTGTTTGCATTGATGAATGGTGATCCGTGAATCATTCTTCTTATTTACAAGAGCCAATATTGTGATAATGAGGAGAATAATGCTACATTAGTCATTGGTGGCAATAATGTTGTAATGAGGGCAATAATGCTAGACTAAGCGGACTAATGCTATAATAATGTGGGAAATGATATTCTATTTATTGAGAAAGTATATTGCAAAAAAGAATACTGAAGGAAGTGAAAATTTGTCTAACCCCTAAAGGTTCTTGACAATATTTTCACCAAAAACGCTACAAAACTACCACTTCTAATACAAGTATGAAATTTTAGAAAAAAAAAACATTTTTGGATACATGAAACTATAGAATGTTGTAGTACACTAGTTTCAGAAGATGTGGAAAAAAATTAAGAAATTTCCACCATGTGGATTGCAAGATATTAGTGACCAAAATCCTTTTATTGACTCTGCAAAAAAACAAGAAGCTACACTTCACAAGGTCACATTTGTATTGAAAAAATGTCCAAAATGGTGGTTCATTTTTGGATTCTTTCTTCAAGTCAAGTTGGCTACATGCTTGAAAATCTTCAAATCATTTGGAATTGTACAACATATAGGAAAAAAATAGTAAATAGAAAAAAGATAGAGAATGATTCAAAATACTAAATTGTCGATAATTTAGTTATGAAATTGAAAAATGCCAATCCCAATGGTTGTAATGTTGTAACAAACAATCTACAGCCTGCAATTTTATTTTTTTCCCAAAATATTGAAAATGGAGTTAAATAACTTGAGGACTTCAAAGTTTATTTTAGAATAGAAAATCCACAACTACCCTCAAACTAGGACTCCTCATAACTTTCATCTCATTATTCAAAATGGAATGATTCAAAGCTTTTCATATATATATATATATATATATATATATATATATATATATATATATATATATATATATATATATATATATATATATAATTCTACAAAACCAATTTCAAATTTGTATTTCTTAAAATCTATAATTTTAAAAGCATTTTTTTGTCTACCCAAGCTATCCAAAGATCGCTAAAAATTACATATCATCTTTGGTCATGTAGTCAAGAGTTATGAAAATTGTGGCGCCTTAAGTTACTTCTTGGACACAAGTTTTGTGAAATTTCAAAGGAAGAAAAAAAATCATGTTCATCTTGAGCTACCCAAAATTGCTATGTTGCCAAAAAAACATGCCATTTGATTCTTTAGGAACTAAAATGAAATAGTCTCTAGTAATCTACGATCCACGATGAAGTCATCTATAAGTCACCCTAAGTCCGTAGCTACGTCGATGGGTCTAAAAGCACCGAAATGCAATACGTGTATACATTACCGGTATATATACGACCGGTAGATATATCCGGTAGATCTATTCAATTGCCAATTGTAGCCTCCATCAACGAGGGGAGGATGTCACGTCAAGGCCTACGTGGTCGACGCCCGTAGGGCCATCCGATGAGCCCACTTCTTCCAACCAGTGTTTTTTTTATTGGCTAAAAATAGCCAAAATTCAACTGAAATTAATATGCTTCATTAGAACTGTAGGAACCAAATGTGAAAAATAGTCTCTGTGTAGCCAAGGTTCACTTATTATTGAGATCCATGTAGCCAAGCCCTGATTGAGGACCAGGTGGGTACTCCTCTATTGGATTTAGGGCATCGCCAATCCAATCTCTAACGAATGGAAAACATGTGTCCTTGTTCGCCACATGTCCAACTCATAATTCATCTCTCTTACCTAGCTAGTGGCCAGTACATTTCATCGTCACCATTGTCGCCTTCGCCATGTACTTACCTATAGAGTCTACAAGCATGGCCCAAGATTCACTAAGCATTTCTTAAGTTTCGTGGCAGCTGTATGTAATAGTTTACGATTATTTCTGAATTCCTGTAGCCATCATTTTCTGGAAAGGATACTTTGCAATTTTTTTAAGTGGGGATGCTTACCAAAAATACTAAATGTATTGTTGTATAAGGACAAAGTGCGATTGCGGTTAGATATTGATTGCAACAAATAGGATTAAAAACTTGGAGACAGAGCAAGACTTTCAATGGAAACTGAAAGAAGCATGGAAATTCGAGATTTGCGAAATCAAGCATCGCCTTCAACAATCTGGAGCGCAAGATTTGAAGTCTTATTTTCCCAGCAAAATATGCATGAGCGTGGCATAATGGATCATGTATGGCAGTATGGGAGACATGGCGATGCAACAGTAGCATGCAGGTATACAACACATTGACTTGAATGATCACATGTTTGTTAAATGAGTGTTTGCATTTGGTTCTGTATGCTCAAGCACTTTCTACGACAACTTTCCAGGAGCGCAATTCTACAGAGTAAGAAACATGCTACTGGATTAATTGTACCATTTGCAATTTGTGAAACATAGATCTGTGGACATGTGCTTGTGCAAATTAGCTCTTCGCTGCACTAGTAGCTGTAGCTTTTACTTCGTTTTTGCTGATTTAGCTCTATGTTGGTATGCTTGGTACAGACTTTGGAAGTTTGAAACTTTGAATGCCCTTATTCATAGTTAGCAATAGCAACTGGGTCGAATTAGTGATCCTATGTGGAGGTTTACATGGACGAAGTTCCTTGGAATAAAAGATGGCTATGAGACATAATGCAAATGGGATTTTTGAAGAGTGCCGTTGGTTGTTTGTATTTTTCAGATTCAATTGGAACATACAGATTGATGAAGCAATAGAGCTTGTTTGTCGTGCTTTATACCATGCTGCTTTCCGTGATTTAGCTAATGGTGGTGTATTCAGTGGTAAGCAATGCTGGACCTTTCTTATGTGGGTTGTTCGTAATGTTGCTTGAATGTACTCCTGTACTCATGCACTCATGCTTGATGTATGTTCATCAGCATGTACTCCTACGACTTTTAGTAATAGAGATATTATGTGGAAGCTATTCTGTTCCAAATCCTGCTACTCAATTCAGATGACTGAATTTTGTGTGGGTTCATGGAAGACTCTGTATGTATAATTGTGCTTATGGATTGGGTGATTAGGAAGCAAAAAGGGAGAGGAAAAAAGCAACAGCAAAGAGGCTTAATCAACAGGCAACTCGTCTACCTCAGGCTCCTAGTGGTACGCCGCCAGCCCCTGCCAGGAAACCAGTTTATTTTTCTCACGCCTTCATTCTCTGTTACATGAAAATGGACAACACAGGAAGAAGCCCATTTAGGACGTGTTATTTGATCTTAGGGTGTGTTATTTGAACTTAGGGTGCATTGTTGAGGCTTTGTTAATTGTGACATTTAATTGCAGCTTAAGCAAAGAACTGCCATCATGATGCCTCCTGCATGCACACCGCCAGAAGAGGCCGAAGACAAAGGGCACACTTCTAATAGCAATGCTTCCTCTCGAAGGCAAAGTTCAGACTCTTTTTATGGGGATATATCGATCCTTGCTGAAGCCGCAACAGCAGATTCGGGAGTTGTAGTAGTTGTGGCACCTACACAAGGTATCATTCCTTCTAGTGCCGTTGCAGATACAAATTTGCCTCGTGTTGTGAGTGGTGCAAGACCTAGACACGTATTCAACCGCAAACAAGAGTCAAGATCTTTGTTGCAGTATTTCAACTCAAGTCGAAATGCAGAAGATCAAGGCCCTCTCAACGTTCAAGCTGCAATGACCGTTGATGAAGAACTTAGCATCCGTCGTCGACTAGTACCGTTGGCCACTGTACCTGCAGTTCCAATCTCGACAGCAGGTTCTAATTTACCAATTTGACGTATCAATCGTCGCCCCCGCCCCTTGGAAGTCCCACTTACAATTTGAGAAGCTGTTCCGTCTCTTTCAGTAGTACCTCCTGCACTACCACTCGGTAAGAACAAGGAAAAAGCACCAGAAGTGCAGATGAAGGCCAAGAAAACAAGGAAACTTTGCAGCACCTCAGGAGGCGGGGAAGGCAGTGGCTCCACCCCAAATTGCTCCCAAGCAAAAGTCTTCACCCCAAGCAGTTCAACACGTCTGATTGATGAAAATGGAACTGAATTTGTAAACTGCTCTATGAAGAGACGATGTTTGTGCTCAGTGAGGACACTGAATTTCAGCCGGAGGTGACTACACCTTTACCAAACCCAATTCTGAGGCATAGGCAATACGAGGCTTCTCGAAAATTCCAGGAGACATGGGCCGCAAGGCTACCGTGGGCAGAAATGACCCGTAGTGAAGATGGTTTGATTCAAGGTGTGAAGTGCTTGATTTGTAGTGCTGTGGAGAAAAAGGCAAAGTTTCTCAAGGCAAAATACGACACTCTTACAAAACATGCTGGACGTCGTAAAGCATTGAAGGACATAGTTGGGGTTGCAAAAATAGACGAGTGGTATTACTCTAAGAATTGTACGCATGCAAAGAATGCAGTATTGTATGCACAACGTGGACCCCAAACCGTTCATGAGTTGGTGCAAAATGAGAGTGGAGTGAGAGCACGGAAGCGAGTCCAGTTTGGCACGATGTTTCATGTTCTACAGGTATGTATCTACTTTCAGTGTTGTGTTTTGATCCTTGAATGCTTTCAATGTTGTTGTTTGGACTTGTATATGTGACTAATGCCACTTCAATGATTCTGCATGGCCTGCATTTTGTGTACTGGTTTCAGTTCTTACGATGAGAATATAGAGTCAAGATCTTCATCAATCGTAAGATTGTACAGTCTAAATTTTCGTCATGATTTCAGTTCTTTATTGCATGTAACTTGAGCCAAGTACATTTGTGATTAGTTTTTGCTGAGCAATACCTGTACTAGTCTTGAGCTCCTGTTGAGCAATAAAAGAAAATCATAATACTAGTCTTCCGTGATGCATGAGGGAGTCATGTTAAAAAAAATCATTTCTTAAAAAACAATCACTCTTGCATAATCATTGATACTGAATTGGTATGTGCAGGGGGGGCGGCCAATGACCGACTACGAGAGCTCAATCCGACTATTGAACTTCTTGAAAGTCGATCACCTTCCAAAAAAGCATTGGACAGATTCGTCAGGTTGGCAAATAGCAGAGGTCATGCACGCCCAAGTGAACCAGAAGATGCGGGAGGTTTTGATAAATTCAAAGTATTTGGCTATTACCTGTGACGAGGTCACAAGTATCGATAATGCAAGTTGGATATGTATCCACGTCTACACTCAGCAAAATTGGACACGAGAGCCTATGCTACTTTCTTTACAACACGTGCAGGTGAGTCTTTTTATAAATGTATTTTAGGCTAGAGGTTGTGATTGTGTGTTTGTTGTATGAAAATGCTTAAAGTCTAAGTTATTCATGATGTTCATGCAAAACCGTCCAACTAGGCTATTCAGCATAAATATCATCATTTGTGGTACTATGTGAATCATTTACTTTAGGAAAAATCAAAAATACTCATTGGAGGTCAAATAATTATGTAGACCTCTTGAATATGTAAAGATTAACTTGCTTATAGATTCATATATTGCACAAGACAGATTTGTCAAGTTGGCAAATAACAATAGTCTGAGAGCATTGGAAGTTGTGTATTAATGATTTTTGCAACAAGTATTGAAAGTTGTGTACTAATGAACCGCCACTAATGTTCATAATGGGGTGTATGTATCTCATGTAAGTAATATTGAAATATGTACAGGATGCAAGTGCAAAAAATTTGACAAATTTTATCACCGATGCCTTAAGAGTGCGAGGTGGCCTCAGTCGGGAAGAAATAGCAGCAAGACTCATTTCGTTTGGCGCAGATGGCGCTAGTGTGTTTCAAGGTGTTCGAACAGGAGTTACTCGACAATTGACACAGAGTCATGCCCCATTTCTCACAGGCATTCATTGCATGTCTCATCGAGTAGATTTGGCATTAAAGACTTTGTCCAACTTGCCAGTAGTGTCCAATGTTGAAGACCTTCTCCAAGTGACGCATGGGTATTTTTCCCACTCTTCAAAGCGGCATCATGAGTTTACAAAATTGGCAGCCCTTATGGAGAAGAAAGGAAATAAAATATTGAAGCAAGTGAAGACAAGGTGGATTTCTCTCTTAAAGCCTGCAAAGCGGATCTTGCAGCAATACTCGATTCTGGTGTACAAAATGCACTTGGACACTGGAACCGTGAAGGCTGCAGATAAGACATTCGAGGCCCTAGTTGATGTGGAAACTATGCTTGGGTTGGCTTGTTTGGTGCCTCTTCTGGAGCAGCTGAACGATATTATCAAATTTTCTCAATGTCGCAACATATTCGTGTGTGACTTTGTTGCAACAGTTAAGCATTGCCAGAAAGAGCTGTTTGTGAACTATTGCGATGGTCAATTTGCGTATCAATCCGATGTATTCTTTGACTTCAATGCCCTTGCAAATTTTACTCATCCTGATCTAAAGATGGCTTGGAAACTAGATCTCAACATCATGGAGGAAAGTCTTGTGTTTGAGTGTAACTCTGTTCCTATATGGGCCAAGTACAAGGTGGGCAATCCAGCCACGTATCAGTTTGTGACACGCTCTGCCTGGTCAGAAGTGGTGGCTAGAGTCAAACAAGGATGCCGTGGTAAGCAAGAATTCATGTCATTTTGATGGACTGATTCTTTTGCTGTAGTATAATGTGTCTAGTGTTGATGGACTAACTTGTATTGTGCATGTTAATGGACTAATTCACAGCGGCAGCAGAAGACTTGTCGATGGAGCTTGCTACTCGATTTCCTGCCAATCAATTCATGGATGCAATGGGCATCTTCTATCCACAGTATTGGATGCAAGTGAGTCTTATTCACTAGTACATTTTGTTTAGGTGCATTGAATCAAAGTATTGAAGTGTATTTTACATAAAAATCACTTGTATCAAGTAATTGATGATTGGATTGTATCATGTAGCCTCCAGCGGTGTACAATCGTTCATTCGAGGTCCACCTTGAGGTCATCAAGCAGCATTTATCGAATGGCGACCGTCTCATCTCCGTAGGAACAATTGACCAGCTGTCAGTGGAACCAGTTATATCATGGGCAAGACTGAACTATGAAGCTGGAACTTTCAAGCTTGCCATGATTGCAAATGCCGAAGCAGCCATGTTGCGTCCCTTAGAAGTTAATCCCTTCACCTCCATTTGGAGAACCATCACATCAAATGGGATGCTGAGTTTCAGTCTTTCTGAGTTCATCAAAGTCGCAGAGATAGCTTCTGTGCAAGTGCTTGGTTCAGCAGAAGATGAAAGAACATTTTCTACGCTGACTTTCATCAAGAATCGACTTAGAAACCGCCTCACAACACACTTGGAGCTTGCTGTTGCAATGTTTGCACAGAAGTTCTGTACAATAGATAATTTTCCATATCCTGCAGTGTATGCAACATGGCAATCTATTCGTCACCGCCGTGGAGTGTGATCACTATAGTTCAGTGATGGAGCTAGTAGTGAGCAGTAGTAAGCAATGGTGTTATTTCACATTAGGGGAGCATGTTACTATTTTGGACTTTGTGACATGAACTCAAGTTTTGTGCACTTTTAAATGTTAATGAGCCCTTTTGATGAGAATTCAGCATAAATTTGCTAGACTGAATTGAAATAGGCTACATTGTAGACTTGTAAATGTAAATGTTCATTTATGCTTGTAAATGTTCATTTCTTTTGTGTAAGTTTTTTTTGCCTAGGCTAATACTTAGAGGATTTTGTTGCTGTACTGAGGATTTTGCTTTGAGAAGTCTGTTTAAATGCTTTGGGTCAAGCGTTCATCTACATGCAGGACTTTAATGAAACTATGTTTTCGTTTGAGGTAAGTATTTTCACGTTTCTCGATTATTTGTTTTGGAGATACTTCGGAGTTCAAATTTTGATGCTCTTTGCAGAAAGCTCATGATGCAGGAATTCTATCTTTGGACTACACCACAATAGCTGGTGAGAATAGCTGGGTGACCCACAGGCTGTTGATTACCTTACGCTCTTGGATGGTAGTGGAGGTACAGGAGGTTAGTCCTGATTCATCTCTATCAATCTTTCTTGAGCTTCATAATTGTTCTTTCCTGTAATCATTTTTCATCAGATTTTGTGCAATTTTGTAACGATCATGTTACTACTCTTTGCAGACATTAAAGGAAGACAAAACGTTGCAGCAGTGGTCACTTTAGCTGGTGTTGTACATGCATATGCTTCTGCACGGGAGCCGTTGCAACAAGCTATGATGGATCTAAATTCTAAAGGTGTGCTTCAAATACTTGATTGTTTCGTTGATTTTAATCACATATGAAAGTAGCACCTCACAGTGACAGTCTTGTGCACTTTGTTTCAGATTCAATCTAAAGATCAGGGGTAGTCTCCTCATGTTCAAGGATTTGTGGAGTACTGGAATGAAGACATCTGTTTATAAATGAATTTACACGGCGTCCCAAAAAAATTGGATTGCAGAAAGATGTTATTTTGAGTTTGAAATCAAGACTTGATCTGCTATGAGGAGGCAAAACGAGCTGTTGAAGATGCTCCGAGTTTTGACAACAACGAACCAGACTGTTCTTAAATAAAGTCGAGCCTCTTATCACAATTTTCAGATCAAGGTATGTCACCTTGAGGCAATTTAACTGATTGTGCTTCCTAGATACGGTTCTTGTAATCATATTTTTTGAGAACTAGTAGGTTATGTTCCTTCCTCTTTTGATTATCAACCCTTTAACATACACAGCATGTCTTCATTGTGCTCATGAATATTCGTTTGTTATAGTGGCGATGTGAGTGCAGAATGCAGTTTTGCATTACCACGGAGAGTCTTTGTTCCCTGGCACAGCGAGATCTTTATCTGTAACTACCTGCTCAATGAAGAAACGTTAGAAACGGTAAACCACATGCTTGCACTTTGATATCATCTTGCAAATAGAGGATATACTATTTGCATCTTTTTAAACAATCCTTAACATATGTAGGAATTTGATTTTTGGGAGATGTGTTGAGCTGGGAGAGATGAATGGTGGATAGGTACTTGGAGGAGTATGTTGCTTAGATCGCCAATACTTGGACAAGTTTACTGCTCAGATCGCCTTTTACATCAAGAAGGACTGCTTATGTATCGCCACACTTCAACTACTTAGTGGTAGAGAATGCCAAAAACTAATACGGCTGAATTACAATTGTGGCCAAATGTGTTGTTAGAAAACATGCTTTATCGCCTCCTTACTTGTTTAATAAAAAATCATTTGTAGCCAAAATTCTGTCCACTTTTCTTCCTGAACGAAACATGCTTCTTGAAATGTTTTTCCAAAGTAGCCACCTGAGTGAATTATCATCAAAAATCATCGCCAGTACTTTCATAAGTTGATATCCTTAAAAAAAAAACTGCTTCCAACCCATTGCCGAGGCCGAATCTCTTCCGAAGAAGTTCGAGCTTGACATCGTTGTCCCTCCTTAATTTCTTGGCCTCGCACTCTTCCTTCTCTTCCTCGGCCTTCTTCGCCAACTTCTCGCGCTCTTTCTTCTCTTGCTTAGCCTTCTTCGCCAACATCTTCTGCCTCTGCGTCTCTTTCTCTGCTATCTCCTCTTTCTTCATTCTCTCCCTCTCCACCTGCAGCTCCCTCTGTATTGCCTGAAGCTTAGCCACTAGATCAGCATAAACCTTCCTCTCCGTCTTCTCCACAAGGCGATCAACGATAAGGAACGTTGCCTCCCTTTGTTGCTCCTCCCTCGTCCTAGTAGCCAACCCCATCCGCGCTTCCAGGACATCGTCATCTATATCCTCGAGGTTTATTATCTCCTTATCCATCCGATTCTCATTAGCTTCGTGCAGCGCGACCTGAATATCAGAATTCTTCTGCGCCAGTATTCTCTCATTCATGGACATGGTAGTGGGAGTGGAAACGTCAAAGAAAGTCGGACCGGGAACAACCGGGTAGTTCAAGTCTCGGAGCTAGTCTTGGACTGGCCTTGCGCTGGAGGTACGTGTACCAATTTATCTGATAATGGACACAAGTCATATGTTTAGTTCGTTTATTTGGTTGATAGAAGATTTGGGATGTTTCTTTTCATTGCAAAATCTTTCGGTTCTGTTGTTTTTGGAACTTTAAACGGGCAAGTCGTTTTTTTCCAGTAATGTGGAGGTCGTGTGGTGCAGTAGTGTGGAGGCCAGTGTGGGTGAGTTGAAATGAGCAAACATGCAAGGGAGAGAAGGTTCAGACCGCACGGTCTGAACCTTCCGTCCCGGCCAAGGACGCGGCTGAGTTGAAATGAGCGGCCACACAAGGCCTGGTTCAGACCGCACGGTCTGAACCTTCCCTCCCGGCCAAGGACGCGGCTGAATTAATTGAAATGAGCGGAATGAAGTCTCATGAAAATTCTTGCTAGAGAAACATACACCTAACACCTACCCAAGAGTTCAAGGAGACGATCACAATCACAAGAAGAAATCATGAACCCAGCTCAGTAAGTCTAAATTGCACATACCAATCCAAAATCACTACTAACGTCTTCCTTTTCACACTCAGGGAAAACTAAAAATTGAACTCCGAATTTCGTAAAAGTGGAATTGCATCGGCGAGCAAATTCTCAGGAAGTGGAAAACAGAGATTTCAAAAAGTGAAAAAAGGGAGATTTCGGTCCATAGCAATTCCGTAAAGCCCGTTCAATGTGTCCAGCCACGAGTTCAAATGACAGGACACGCAAAGTCTAATCAAAATTCAACAAAATAAATTCTCAATCTACATTCTCGCAATAAACAAGTTAACCCTACCCAAGATTTCAACCACATCATCAACAGCTGAAAGCATCAACCCTGTTCAATAAGTCTCGAATTTTACAGACAAGTCCAAAATCCCCACACATCAATCTTTCCACACATCAGGAAAACTGAGACTCCTACGAATAAAATCCAGATTCGCAGCATTGAAATTGCACTAGCAGGCCAATTATGATAGAGTTAAAAAAGAGATTTCAATCCATACCAAATTCATGAAATCTCTTCGATGAGCGTATACACGAATTGCAATGAGTGGACACGCATGTCTAATCTAAATTCTTGCAAGATTTCACCCAAAAGATCAACCACAGGAATCATCAACCCTGTTTTTACAGTCTGAAATTTCACATACCAATCCAAAATCACCGTCGATGTCTTTATACAATCAAGAAAAACAGCAACCTCCTACGAATGAATCCCGAATGAATCTTGAATTTGTAAATTGAAATTCTTCATATATCGCAGAAAACCGAAGTAAAATTAAATCATTCAGAACAATACTCTCACAGAATCATCTCTTGTTGCAGAAGTAGTTTTCAACAATGACTACAAGCAACAGGGGTGCCTTCTCCGCTCTCTCTCAATTTGTACAGTAGATTCCAAACATTTGAGAGTACAGCATAAAAATCAACAACCAAGACGCATCAACCTGTAAGCTATACACATCAGTAGACCAGAGGGCTTTGATTACACCCAGTGCGGTATTTAGTCTTCGTAAATTGAAAATATTTCGGCAAGCCAATTCTCAGAACGTGAAAAAAATAGAGATTTTGATCCCGATCAATTCATAAGATCTTGTTGATTGTGTCCATATCCACAAGTTCAATTCAACAGCCACGGAGGTCGACGTTGACAAAAACTCTATATCCCCGATGGTTTCAATGGAAGCTAGCTAAGGTTTGGAGGGAATCGGAACATCGTCAAGAAATCCATTCCATGTTAAGTGCACACACCTAGATTACAGAAGTGGGGAAGAGCAACTTCGACCGTGAAGCTCACAATTTGGAGCTGAAGTTGCCGTGTCCAAATTTCAGCTGCTGAACCACTAGGGCAACTCCTGCAACGCCGAGGAAGCGACAAACAAGTAATGCAATTTTGAACAAGCAATGAAAAAATGAGAAAGCTACAATACCGATGACGCTAGTATTACAAACTTCAACCATGCATCGTCCACAGTCAACGTCTGCCAACCTAAATCTAAAACAAATCACCTGAAATTGAAATCGTACGTATAGCCCAAGTCAGTTTTCGAGGGACAGGCGCACCAGTAATTGTAACAATTGCACGAGTCCTCGGACGCAGAACTGTACTTTGAAGATGTTTTCAACACGCAAATCGCTAAGCAAGTTCAGGCACACAGAATGCGCAATCGAAAAGGCGACGTGATTAAACGCGGAAGAGCGCCGCAAAAATCGCAGAGCTTGAAAACAATTAGTGCGCAGGGCTTATTGGGCGGCGGCCTCCCACCCGGACCATCGATATCCGGACCCGGACAACGAACCCCTAAGCCCATGGAGAAGAAGACCCTACAACCATGGAGAGTAAGGGAAGAAGTACTAAACAGGAAATTTGTCAAATAAGATAGGAGGTCCATAAACCGCTCATGTATTTGGGAAGGTGAAATGTCTTGAAAATATTTTCAGTAATTGAAAGAAAAATAGAATTGGCATCCAACTCATATTTTATGTAGCTTTGTGGAATAAATTATAAATTTTTGAAGTTGAAATGGCATGGGGCTTCAAAATTGTCCACCTCCTCAAATGTACACTATTTGTATATTGTTGGTCCAACAACAAAAAAAAAAAAAAAACATCTAAAAATAGTGTATATTTGAAAAGGTGGATGATTTTAGAGCTTGAGTGTTTTGAAACCTCCTACCTTATCCTATAATGTTTGCTTTCTTTGATTTTGTTACTAAGAAAAACCCCTTAGGAAGGTGAATAGGTGGTTGAGATTATATCAATGGGACATTTAGAGCATATATATAGTACAATAGTATAAAATTTGTTGTATCTGTCTCATTGATCTTAATTATTTTTTACTTCATACTTATTCCAAGGACAAAATAAAGGCACCATATATCCCATAACAATTGTTTTTTTCCATCTTTGTTGCTATAAGAAAACTTGCATAGAGGGGACAAGAGACTTTAGGGACTTGGTAATATATGTAGCACAATGTGAACTCTATTACATGTATAACTAAGTCCCTAAGTTTTTTTTATTCCATAAAATACCCAATTTCCTTAGTTAATTATGTTACTCTATGAAATACATAGTTCCCTTGATTGCTTCATTAAACTTGCATAGAATACTCAATTTTCTTGGTTAATTATGTTACATGATTACTTCATTGAACTTGCATAGAATACTCAATTCCCTTGGTTAATCATGTTACATGATTACTTCGTTGAACTTGCATAGGATACTCAATTCCCTTGGTTAATTATGTTACATGATTACTAATCTTCATTGAACTTGCATAGAATATTTAATTCCCTTGGTTAATTATGTTACTCTATGAAATATGTAGTTCCCTTGATTACTTCATTGAACTTGGAATTATTCTATTGGATGGATTTTTCAACAATACTTACCACTTGTAGTTTGAAAGTCCAAGGCAAACAACTCTTGTATAATATGGTCCTGATTACATTAACTTATAAGGCATTTTAGACCAATTTGAAGGGTTATAATTTATTTTAGTATAAATTTTTTTTGTAATATTTTCAACAAAGAATCCAAATTGTAATTATCTACTTGAAATGAATAATTTTTTAAAACAATAATAACATTAACATCCTAATTATATGAATTTAACATTCAAAATATATGAATTTGAAAAACTATTTTGAAGTTTTTGTGTTTTTTTAGATTAAATTATAAAAGAATGTGTTGAAGTAGGTTTGAGGTAAAAATGTATACCTAATTAAAAACAATATGCACTATTAGTCGACACTACACCAGAATCAAGAAAAAACAAGAACCAAGATAAAAAAAGAATAATTTATAAAGGTAGTATTGAGATGGACCTCAATGTCTTTCAAAATGGTTTGAAGTTGCTTTGAGGTCCACCTCAATTCTCCCTCAATCCATTTTGAGATTGTTTTGAAGTCCACCTCAATGCTTCCTCAATCCATTTTGAGGTTGCTTTGAGGTCCATCTCTATTAAATGCTATTCTTGAAATAAACAACAATTGTCTACACTATACCACATTTTTTAAATAATTTTAATTTTTTTTATACAATAGGTATAAACTTAAAGGCCCTTTTGAGGCCCCACTTTTTTTTATATTAGTTTATATTATTTTATAGATTTCTATCTTATTTTTATAGTCTATGTAAAAATTGGCTTATTAATGCCAAATAAGATTTGGTAGTATAAGTTGGAAATCCCTACTTTGGACTTGGCATTCTATGCCAAGTCTAGTCTTGTGAATGTTTTGGAGAGAAAAAGGCTTGTTATAGTACATATGCTTTGGTATGTTGTTGTAGCTACTTTGTAAAGGTTGAGTTTTTATCTATGCATACACTATTGGATTTTATTTATATTTATATTTACAAGACAAAAAATTATAATTATTCTTTCAATAATATTTGAAAATAAAATAGAACATATTTGATTGTATACAATAAGTAGATGAATCCTATTTTTAATAATATTAAATGAAATATATATTTACATTATGTATATATTTGAATTGGCATTGGCCAAATGAAGATAGAACACCTCTTGGTCAATTTTCATTTATTTTTACATTTCATGAAATGCTTTTTCTTAAGAGTTTAGAAATTGGAGGTGGGGGATTTGGGCCAGAACTGTCCAATAGTATGTGTCAAGCCATTCCCATTCTCCTATATATAATGACATTTGAAAGTAACCCCAACTCCTCATGAAAAATAAAAAACAAATAGCAACCATGTCGCTTATTTGCACATGGAATTAGCTATTGAAATTGCAAAGGTTTAAAATTGGCATCACACTTACAAGGTAGTAGTATAAATATAAATGCCACTGACATTGCAACCACCCTTTTTCTTTGAAGTTGGTCAATTTAGCTTTATATGCTCCACATTTCAATTGATGGATAGCCAGTTCACCTGTGATCCACCCAATGTCCAACCATCTTGAACAAAAAGCAATTCACATATAACCAAAGGAATAAATTCTACCATCCAATACTACTATCTTTAAAATCATAGGGTCTTTAGCACTATTTTGCCAAAAAATAAGGCAAAATTACAAGGCATTCTAGCATCCAAAGATTTAGTCAAGGCCAACTTTATATCAACGCCTACCTTTTCTTCTAACATAAGATTAGCTTTCCATTTTGACCAGGTAATCTTTTGTGTGTGCAAATTGTGTTAGTACGCCAAGGTGTGTAAGAGTTGTGATTGGCCATGGGATTTTCAAGGTGTACAGAATAATTTCAAAATAGGGGACACCTTTTTGCATTATAAAGGGCATGCAATTGTAGCTGCATCTCTTCATTTCAACACAAATTAAAGAAAAACTCTGTTGCGAGTAATCTTTGAACCTGAAGTGTCTTCACATAGGAAACAACATCATGGGCAAATAGAAAGTTAGCCGTCTTTTTCAAATGCATTTTATAAGAAATAAATCTCCAATACTTTACACCGCCAGTACTTGATTGAAACCTGCAAATGACTTGCAATTGAGAGAGGAAGTGGATATATTCAAATGAAAGTGATCATGGTTTACGGTAGTATGTCTAAAAGTGACCCTCTCCTTCAAATCTCTTCTATTTTTAGCTGGAGAATGGAAATGAAGTGATCCTTAAATGGACCACTTTAGCAATTGAATGAATTGAAGAAAAATTGTTTTACTATTACAAGAGTCAATCATCGTCTTTGATTTCCGCACATCTCTTTACAAGTTGCAATTGGACAGATTTTTGGGTCACAAATAGGTGCCTGTGCCTTGAATCTTTAAAAACTTATAAGTAATTCAAGAATGCTTGAAAAAAATACAAAACCACTTGTGTTAGGTTCCACATCTATTTTTCTTTCTCTGAAAAATGATCTAAAATATTTTTATCCACGGAACCCTATGAAAAAGGCGGACCAGCCCTTAAATGGTCGCTTTTAGAACCTTATCGGTTGAACTCAGTTACCTTTGTCCGTTGGCAAAAGTATATTTAAAGTAGTAGCTGCTCAGTCTACAAGATGACTGTTCTATGAAGAGAGAGCATGGGTCAAGGAGGCTCACAAATATTGATGTACTAACTGTGCAACATTAACTTCGAGGCTTACATCAGTTATGCAGCGTGCGATACATTTGGAAATGAAGCAACGCAGTCTGATGGGGTGGAATTTGAGCTAACCGCAGCAACTCATGAAACCTCAGCTGCAATTGCTCTTGAATGTCCGCATCCTGAATCCTAGCAATGCCTTGCAATACCGGCTTCACAGCACCATCCCAACGATCAGTCTCATCTGATGGCGCTTCTGCTGCAGCTTCAGTTCTTGCCACAGGGGTAATCACAGAGCCTGGACATAGAAGAGCTGCCAAGGTCTTATCAGATAGTGCTGAGGCGGCGCCACTGCCCGAGTGATGCAGCTCAGGCTGCTTTGCTATGCTTGCATCGATTTGCGCCGAAGAGGGTAAGGGCGCGGCCAAATTACTAGCAGATGATGATACTGTAACGGAGTCGGCATCGATATCTCCGCCAGACTCCGTTTTCCTGTGATCATCAGATTCACCGGCGATTCCTTCCTCACAGTGAGGTGGCTGCTGTAAAAGAATCTCCCTCACCACTCTTGCCATAACATCGAACGCGCTATAAACAGAGGGTATGAAGTAAATGGGTGGCTCCACGGACAAGTTTTGCTTGATGAAATTGAAAGCCTCAGATGAGAACAAGTACTCGGCATTCCGAAACTCTTCCGTTGGGCTCGAGAGTTGGAGTGCTCGTTCTTGGATACTTTCTAAACTTTCGACAATGCCACGCATGAGCTCCCGGTGGTTCAAGGCTTGGGTCATCTTGTGGAACAGTTTCCTACAAATTTGGAACATCCTTTTCAATACCCACTTGGAAGACGATTATCATGTCATAATCTAAACTATTTTGTTTACAACGTTCCAACAATGAATGAGGAGGTCTCTCTATAATCGACTACCTAATTCCCATTTCTCCATTGCAAATCTCCCTACGAAAAAATCATTGAATGTCCATCCAGATATCACTGAAATCTCTTAAAAATCTACCAACAAGTATTGTGCGAACAGCAAGACACTAATATGAGAATTTCTCAAAAAAATTGAAGAAAATAAAAATAATAAAGATCATGGAAATGTTTCATACAACATAAATTTTCACCTTACGTCCATGAATTTGAGCACAACTAATGACCCCATCCCATGCATGGAGAAAAGTAACCAAAATTCCCTACCTGTCGATCTCCTTCAAGGTAGCCACTCCCTTCAGGTAGAGTGGCTTAAACGGTCGACGCATCCTTGGAGCTACCCGCAACACCCAGCTCTCCATAAAAAACCCTTCAACATCTGAGCTAAACTTGAATATGAATTCCCGAGCTTCTCCAGAGAGTACACTTCCAGTTCCATTCATGACTGTAAAATTTCTGCAATTAGTGATGTGGGCTCCTGTGTTCCCCATCATACAAAATAATCCAGAATACTTGAGGATTAGCACAATATAATACACTGTAATTATACAAAAGATCTCAGTTCTTATTTTCACTAATCTGATAAATGATCTGATATGCCGACCTAAAGTGCGTCTGGGGGTTGTCACTCCCATCGATTCCAATGGCCTCCTCTCCCATCTGTAGAAGAGGGCCGTGGAGCCTGCGTTCTCCAGTTTCACCGTGTGACCGGTGACTGCACCTACTGTCAGGTACATGAAACTTGAAGAAAGGTAGAACACTTGACGAAGAACACACAGAGATTAAGAGATCGCATACTTAGTTCTCCAAGCTCACAAGAAAATTATTTAAAGCAGTTAGTACGAAGGGAACAGCGAGGGTAACAGCGAAATAGAATTTTTCGAACTGAGGTCACACGTGAACATGTATTCTTTCAAAATAAATAGATAAACAATAGTCGTGAATTGAAGATACTCACCAGGTTTGCAAGCGAAATGAAGTCAAGGAGGACTCAAATACCCTACTGGGCCATCGTGATACACTGGACGCTGCAGTTCCTCTGGAACATTAGGGCTTGGTTGATACACCTGCACATTTCAAATAAAATTAGAATTAATTTGGACCTTGTATCAATGGCTAATATATATGCAGAGATTGACGTTTAACCCCAACAGGACCCGAGTAATCTGTTGATCCAAATATTTGTAATGATGTATAATGCAATGCGACTTGAAGGTATGATTTGCTACTGATGTTTGAACAAAAGAACTTGTAGAATCGAGTTTTGCATTACACCTGCATACTTAGATCATTGCAATTCCTGTCACAAGGCAGTAACGACAATCACTACGGACTGTCGTGGTTTAGATAAAATTGCAAAAAAACGATCATCACCTTCTGCTCTTCCTTGCAGAGAAACGAATGAACTTTTGGAATTCGGGCACGGACACGGTCTCCAAAGACCTGATCAACAATGAAAGCTATGTTACAGTTATTTGTAATTTGAGGCAATATTCAAGATCATGTGCAGCTAAAATGAAAATCCAGCTGAACGGAACTTCAGCCTCCCTTGCTGTATGGTGAATGGATACTTTCCATTACCTTCAAATATGGAAACTCGGGATAATGAGGCTCTTCATTCTTCAGCCTTTCTGCCATACTGGCACAATACTTTTCCCATCTTTTCCAGTCTTCCTTCCTTGTCTTCAAATGGGCATCTGAGTGTTCGAAAAACTTATGAGGACGAGGCTCTTTATCCGCATAACCAATTCGTTCCACGACCTTCCGATCGGGGATCATTTTAGCAAGTGAAGTCACAACAATATCCCTCCATTCCACTCTTGGTCCCGGCTTTGGTACTGTGTCACAGGAGCTGCGCAAATTAGACTCCCACTGCGGAATTGAATGGGGGTCAATGTCAGAATCCTTTAGTCTGTTGCACACTTTCTGTTTAGGCTCTACATTGGGACATTCGAAGCCCAGATTCATTTGGTTAATATCAGAGAAGCTCCACGTCCTAAGCTCTAGCGAGTTTTACTTGTCAAATTTCACATACGAATCTGCATACTAAGAACAGTGGTTCATTGAAATTGAGCTAATCCTAATCCATGTTTGACAGGTGCTTCAAAGTCGGGCTTCCTCAAGCACGTGAAGATCAGGAGGCATCCCCATCTTGAGCAGTAACTTGAGATGGGGAGGCCATCTCCAGGCACTTATAGAATTGGTCTCCACTTCTTCAATTTGGATTTAACGTTTTAGTTCAGTTTGATTCAAAACTACATTAACTTCAATTCAGTTTTAGTTGAAACAGTCTAATGTAAGACTGTTTTGACTAGATGCAGCAGAAAAAACAGAAAATTAATGAATGATGAGACGGCAGTTGGCAATCTAAGGATAAACAAGGAATGCTTACATCGTCTTCCCTTCTCTTCACGTTATCCATGACAACCTTGTTCTCCAGTTTCACCCGATGCATAACCTGAAGCTCAATCAACACATCCTGCAGACTCTTGCCAAATTTCTTCACGAATCTGTTGTTGATGAGGTTCCATTCCTCGTAGAACCAGAAGTAGTCCCTATCCCCAACAGGCATAAATTATCAATACTGACATTCACAATGTCTCTGCACCTTTCTCTACTTAACAGTGATTTCAATTTGCTTCACCTTGGAGAAGCATGTAAACTTCTGAAGTCGTAGAAAGAAGATACAGCAGAGGTGATCCCAGCTAAGCGTCAAGTGTACACTGAAAACATTTTAAATGGACAAGGTAAAAATGGACAAGATTTATTAAAACACCTCCTCTTCAGCAAGAGATAATCTTTTAGCATATAAATACAGAATGTACTTCTTTCTACTGCGGAAGAAATTAGTGGACTAATGTTGCATTGCAACACTCACTCGAGAGCATGGTATTCCTTGGTTTGGCTTATACGCTGATAAGCATGCGGC
This sequence comes from Antitrichia curtipendula, assembly GCA_951230915.1. Lineage (NCBI taxonomy): Eukaryota > Viridiplantae > Streptophyta > Bryopsida > Hypnales > Leucodontaceae > Antitrichia > Antitrichia curtipendula. Next base: position 6,911,707 of record OX579634.1, read on the forward strand.
CATTTCTCTTTCTTTTCCACTGGAGGTGGCGTGTCTGGGTCTATCTTTTTCTTCATCTCCAAAGCTCTCATGGACCTCCTGGACATTCTTGGCATCGTCGGACCAAGTAACTGATGTGGACTATATGAGAACGAGAGCACCATGGTGATGAGATTTTGAAATTAATTGCTCTTCGTGAACCCAAAGTCTGCTATACTGAAACCACACTAAGCGAAACAGAACTGAAGGGAAATAGAAATTTCAAAATAAACTTGAACATGGTCCAAACCTAGCTATGTATGGAACGAAGCGTATGATAGAGAGATCAGAGGATGGCATTGCTTATGTTTTCCGAAACACAAACTATTCGTACAGATCACCCAAATACCACAATGAAAAAACTGAACGGGCATAATGCACCCAATTTCCAGCGACATACTGCAACTGATGAACCGAAACTGACTCTTCTATGTGCAAAATTTCTTCTCAGTCACTGGAAGTCTACTTTCATGAAATTCCAGAATTGGGTTACACTTTCCTTCCAAGGAATCAAGGCTCCTTTCACTATAGCAAATCTTGATGAAAGCTTGGCCAATCAAGATTTGTTACACTGTAACACAATTTGTTCTCGTTACACTGTAGGAGGACCCCCAGCACTCTGTATCCATGACTGACACGACATTCAGCGAAATAGAGCATTAGGAAAATAATTAAAAACAAACTCGCATAATGTGAGAGACTAAAAGATGAAATTGCAAGTAGCACAGACACACAACCTATTCTTCATACCGACGACCCAATTCAGTTTCCAGCTACTGAACAAATCTGAGTGCTGCAAATGTAAAATTATCACTCTGGGAAAAGCAGGCGTGGGATGGATTGTCGGCATCGGACAGAGAGCCTGGAGCGGCAGATCAGGGGCATGAGCAGCATATCAGGAGACCATGAGATGCAAGAGCGGAAGATCATGCAGGCTTTGGTTTTGCTAACTGTACACCGCAGGAGACGGAGGAAGTGTCCAATGAACGAAGGCCATCTGCAATTAATGCGAACTTTCATCCCAAATTAGCCCGCCTTCGTCTGATTCCTGTGACATTGGTTTGACCTTGCATTCATTGCCACGTATTCCACCTGTTGTGCTGTGCACTTCGGTTTTCATCTTGGTCGCTTGATGGAGTACGTATGGTATTTCTAGGATTATGCCTTTTCAATTTCCAAGGAGTATTCAAGCTCCACTGCATTTACTTTGAAGTTGTTCTAGGATTTGAAGCTCAGTATGGAATCCAGTTTCTTTCTTCTCTCGATTGCATGTGGTGCGGATTGCTTTTCCATTGTTTCATTGTGGTTGCTAACTCCACTTGTTGTGCTTTATGGTGAATGGTCATATTCGTTATCCTGGCAAATTTCACAATTTTGGAAGAGGGCTCTCAACTTGCAACTGGACCGGTTCCTCTGAAATCTCAGATTTATATAAATTCTAGATTTTAGAGCTTGGAGGCTACTAAATTAAACCTTGGGTCGCACGCAGAACAAAATACACGTTGCAAGAAATCGAGCAAAGAAGTGAGCGATTTGGAACTGTTACTGCAAAAAACAAAAGAGTTGATCGTATCGGGGAGGAAAATAAAAATTCAGTACATGTGTCCATACTTTGCGCTAACAAACTCAAGAAATCAAAGTTCAATTATTGTGGCGCTTTCACTTTGTTGGATGACTCAGCATCATAATTCGAATGCATAATGGAATACAAATGGCGTAAATCTTGGGCCACACAGAACTAAAATCTTTCAAGAAGATTTGCAGGAATCGAGCAAGATGCACATGACGATAGTTGAACAATTAGTTAGTGGTAATAATAAAGGAATAAATAAATTCAATAGGGAGGAAAATAAAATTTCAGTTGCAACTGTCCAATCGTACTTTCGGTAACGAGCTCATAAATTAAACCAATTAATCAAATCTCTATAATGTCATTTTCATTTTGTTGCATGACCCGGATCGACTTATCTGCAGCTGCAGCGACGATGCACGAATACCAAGGCTCATGGACTCGGCATGTCACTTCGGCTATGACCTCCAGAGCGTCCGCGGTAGCGATCACCTTGTCGATCAGATCCACTCCACCAATCCTCTTCAGAGCTGCCCGTGCAGATGCCATGCCCTCCGAGCTCTTGCCCAGCATAAGGAACGCGCGCAAGCTGGCCTCCACGGCCGCCGAGACCCGGGCGAACACCGGGTCATCTGGTGACAGGCTCTTGCGAAGCACGCTCGTCAGAAGCTCTGCGTTGAGGGGAGGGGCTTCACTGCTTTCCACTTCATTGGCAATCTCCGCCAGCACAGTTCCAATTTGGGTTAGAGATGACGTCGGCTCATTTAAGAGAATCTCGAGCTTTTGCTTGCTCTTCTCCATTATGGCTTCCAACTGCAAGCTCGCTTTGCCTTGGCTGATCAGACCTTGCCTCGCCACCAGCAATCTGCCGGTTGCAACAAATGTTTCAAATTGCCAAGTCCGTTAGACAGTGTTTCAAGACAACTGTGTCCAATCTCTCATTGGGCGGTCAAAGGAAGGTTAACCGTTGTACTCAAATGTGGAGCCCTTTGACCATCCAAAATTAAGTACAGATCTGGACATTTTGGATGCAACGAAACAACTTGGCAATATGTCTGACCCCACTGGTTTTCAAAGTTTATAGCTACCCTACAATAGTTGACTGTTTTCAGGCAGTATTCCTCTTCGGTAACAGGCACGACGCCAAAGCCAGAATGTTACTTTGACGCAACGTCTAATAGGAACCCGTCTGTCAGACGAGCAGACCCTTGAAACATAATCCAAATATTTTGAAATATTTAAGAAAACCACAACTATTCTACGATATTTGAGAATATTATAAGAATCCAACTACCATGACCAACAGTCGACAGATAGACACCAGATGTTTAACAGACCATTCGCTTTTGATAAGACAACTCTGTTCGTAAGATTGCAGTCAAAGGGGCAAGTTCAGAGAAGTACTTAAAGAAAGCAGTGGCTAAAACTCGGGACTTTTTCCATGTGAACTGACACAATATGCGCCCCATGTTCCCATTATTTTGTGTATAATTGGAGAAGAATGATAACAATCAAGGTGAAGAGAGGGTCAAACTAATCCAATGTGGTTGATTTAATTTGCAGTTTAATTTTATTAACCCAGTCAAGAAGATTGGAGTTGTAAATAATACTAACCCAGTGGCTATCACGAGGATTCGTTGAAAGGCGTTCTGACAATCACGTAATCGTGTTGTGTTGAGAGCAAGAGTCTCGGGTACCCATGGTTCCGTTGCTGGCTCACTACGGCGCAGAATTCGTAGAAGGCCCAAGTGCACTAAGGTTGAAGAGCTCTTCCATTCCACTTCATGTAACCTCTTCCCACCTGTATTATTTGTCCCACATTATAGTTGTCAGTACTCATACCTTAGGCAGGGCCATTTTTAGATTGCACAGTTCGAAGCAACAAGATTGAGATAACCTAAAATCCTACATTGGTGCAAAATATTGAACTGGAGAAATCCTTCAACGGTACAAACAACAATTTCATTCATTTACTTATCCTAGTTTTCTTCGAAAAGAAACATGAAAAAGTGGTCCCTTGTGTGGCTCCTATATTCGAGACAACAAAGTTTTAAGCAAAATCTTTGAGGTGGATTAGACACTTGTTACCTCAAATGCATCACAAGGTGTCATAAATGCAATGGAATATCTTAAGCTTGTTATCTCACCCCTCGTTGCACGTGATGTTGCACGTGATGTTGGATCAAATTTTAAGCGTGTTATCACAAGCTTATTACTTCGATCTACAGGTGCGATCTGAAGTGGACCATAGTAAGGAAACTGAGGAAATCTACCACTGCAAAATACAGTATGTAGTTGGTCTTTGTGAATCAACCTGGAGAGTGAAGCCCTGACCCTGCTGTGGGAACAGCCGCTGCCAGACCGCTTGTGACCCCAATTCTCCCACCAGTCCGCATTGATGACGGAGGTGGCAACCCAGTCGCAACAGCAGGCATTGTGGGCAATGTTCCCTGCACAGGTGCTAGTGAGGCTTCCAACTCTGTTTTCTCCTGCTCAATGCTCTGAAGACCTTCAGTAAACCAATCCAGCGTGTTTGGTAGGCGTTGCGTGATTTCTGCAAATTTATGAACCCCAGTTTCCAGTTGGTATCTCGTGGAGAAAGCTTTGCGCATGTATTCCACACCAGCAGTTCCGCTAATCAGAGGAGCCAGTGCGCGTAAACGAGTTGCACTAATGTCCTGTTTCAGCACCTGCAATCGATGCAATGATATTCAAATGAGAAATGTTCCAGTTGATTATGGAAGGTAGCGAAACAGATTCAACAATATGCAGAATGCACTTCGATCCACGATTAAGTTCAGCCTCACCTGAAGCTGTTCAAAGATGAAACGGAGGCCTTTAACAATTGTGATAAAGAATGCATCCTCTGGGTCCTTGCTGCCGGAAGACACAGTAGCTGATAACTCTTTAACCAACGACTCGTGAGCAGCTTTGGCTGTACTATCACGAGCTGGAGAACCAAGCTTCAATATCAATCCGGAAGCGTAGTCCAAGAGCCGTTGCAAGTGCTCAACATCGTTGCTTCCTGACTCCAGAATCTGCAGTGAGTACCGTCCAGTTAGAAGCTTGGCTACCCCGCAATATTTAGAAATTGCTGTACTTTGGAGCAATTTTCGAATTAAAAGTCTCGTCTAGTAAGCGAGTGTGGATGACCTGAGAAATCAATTCCAAGTCCATGCACTCCCGAAGCTCATCCCTCCATCCCTCCGGTACAAGGGCTTCAAGTTCCTCTCGCACTTCTCCTATCAAGCTGACGAAACGTTTGTAATCAGTTGGCTTTTGAGCCAAACCAGAGGCAATACTATCCCAGAACGCATTCTCCATTGTTGTGCGCACCTGTGTCTGCAAAGTATGACGACGCACATGCAAAGATATTCGTGATAAATCTTCGAAACAAATGCATATTTTCAATATCCAATCACGCAGTTTTAACAAGTTTTCAGAGTACTACGCAAATCATGTCTCTTTACATACGCAGCAGCATCTTATATGTTTCTACCCTAACGAGATGCAGATGCCTTCAGACAGTCCATAGCCTCATATTTGTTATCTTGGCAAATTCCAATGTGCCAAAATAGACGTTTAAGTCCTGGAATTTAGGACGATTACGAGCTCAGAAGAGTTTTCAGTTTCCCTACTGAAATCTCAGGGATCTAAAATCTACTTTTGTGAAATGACGCCAATGTAATGACCATATTCACCTGAATCTCGATCAACCGTTTTGAAGCGGAGAACAGTTCTGGCCCTGTTGACGGTGTTCCTCCATTCTTCAGCTGCCATTTCGCATCATGAAGCATCTCATTCACAATATGCTCGTTTGTGAGGTCGGAGCCTTGATGAGTTGGTAAAAACTCCGGTGTCTCCGGCAACACATCCTGACTCAGCAAACTCACAGGAACCCTTCGAATTGGAGGCGGGAAGGTCAATGGGGGTTTAACAGCTTTGGGTTTCTCTTTGTCATCGGTGCCTTGAGTGGTACTTTCAGAAGGCGGATTTGCAAGACCATTTGCGTTAGGAGATATTGATCCAGTTCCGGTCAGGGTCACAAAAGGAGAGTATATCGGGGTACCCTCTGCGACGGCCTCTGCGTGTTTGGTACGAGCCTCTCTCAAGGCCTCTTCCAGTCGCTTCACCCCAGCCTTGCCAGTAAGATGTATAATTCTGTCTTGCAATAGTTTTTGATCTTGAAGAACCTGCAACAAATCACCCTCAGAACAGATTTCTCAACGAAAGATTCAAGAGAATTAGACTCCTTCAAGAAAATTTTGACAACATCAGAAAGATAATCTTCCCCACGATTCATACCAACCCTGACCCCCATGATACATAGAGAAGACCCGCATTGTGATGTTGACTGGAAATTCCCGAAACAATTTCATAGAATATCAAAAGCAATATTAAAGACTACAACAAGGCAACCTGGATATCAACGGAGAAATTAACACCCTTTACCTGAGTACGAATGGCCTGAACGTCAGGATTGAGAACAGAGACATCTCCAGTGCTAAGAAATTTACACTTCTGAAGCATAGAAACCTCCAACTGACACGCCATGCGAGTCATCTCTTCCTCCAGGACCCGAGCATCCTTCACTTTCCACGCTACGAAATGGTACAAGTAAGAACACCAAGCTGCATCAAATGCAGCGAGTTGCGCAGCAAAGGGTCGAATTGAAGGAACCTGAGTTGTGGTTTCAGAGGGCCACTCTGATCTGGATCGTTTTTGTGGCGAACCATTTGGAGAGGAAGGTCCAGCTGGGGTTGACCTGCTGCCATCCAGAATGATGCCCATCAAAGCTTCAAATTCGGGTATGAGCCTTGCCGCTGCTTCGGACAGAGTTAACTCCCGTTGCCCTGATCCGGTGCTGAACACCCCCTCTGGTTGGCCCAGGATCATATAAGCACACAGGAAGACACGAGCAGGGTATCGGTCTAGCTCTTTCTCAGCTGGCTTGAAACTCTCTTTCCCTTTCAAGGCTACAGTCTGCGCAACCTCTGGAGCGCTGCTTTTAGGAGGAAGGCCCTTGCTTACACGGTACTTGTCCTTGTCCCTTCTTATCATCATTGCAGTGGCTGAGGGACGAGATTTGCGAGTACTCGGTACCTGGGAAACATGCTTCAGCAGGTGGTCGATGCTAGTGACGGTGCTGGACTGACCTTCAAGGTAAAGTTTCAGGCGGCTTTCAATTCGGGATAAAAGTGCCTTGACACTTCGAAGAGTCGTGGGAGAGGTGATACGAGATGCCAGCTCCTCGAAGGAGACGGATGTAGCTGATTTTCCGTCCAAACCGCATTCTGAATACTGTTGAGCCAGGTCATGTGTCGTGCTCCTGGACTCTCGGAACTGCCGCCAGCAGCTGCACACATGGAACTTCCGCCTTTTAAAAAATTCAAAGATTTCTGTCAAAGATATTCAAGCTCTCCATAACATCTTGATACGATTCTGACAGTTAGTGCTCTCTATCAAGCAACCTCGACAATTCAGATCAGAGTGAGTAGTGCACACACTTTCAGCATCATGCAGTAGCTACGATATTATGGTCACGTTTGTTACAATGGCATGTTTAAGCGCCTAAAATGTGATATTCAAGTACCCAGAGCTTTAAAAACGTAGATCGGCGGTTTCAGTTGAAGGACTGAAACTGTGCCAATTTCCCTGAGAACTACCATTTGAAAGAAGGTGAAGTTAAGAGGTTCGTTCTTACCGAGTAAGTTTACGGCACAAGCGATCCCCCTGTTTCTGCTGGCAGGAATTTCTACAACCCCCACGTTGTCTTAGAAACTCGGCACGCTGCCTCCTTGCCTGGTTGACCAAACACATTCAAAACTAAAAAGCTCAAACAGGCGGATGATCGACGACTGAGGATGGTAAGAGAGATGCAGACTGATAGCAAACATGAATCTCGTTCCCAGTGACACCATCAGTTTGAGTTTCAAGGGGTGGAGATTTACACGCTGCAAGCGTGCTTCCAGTTTCTCCCTCTTATTCCGTCTCTCTAATTCTCGTTCACGTACAACCTCTTCAGCAACGCGCCGAGCCTGGAGGACAGTGGCCTGGGCTCGGCACTTCCCAGCTTCTATGAGGCAGGCACGCTTCTCCTCGGCAGCTGCTATTTTCTGGCATATGGCCAGCCGAAGCGCTTCAATGCGCTCCCGGTCCTTGCCTTCTTGGTTTGTTCGGACCACTGCGGAATGCACCGATCTTTCATGGGCGGCAGCTCTGCGCTGCTTTTCAAGCTCCAGGAGAGCCAGACGATTGGTTTCGGCTTGATGCACTCGCGACTCCACTTTGCAACCAAGCTCCTCGCGCTCTCGTTCCATGCGAAGTTGCGTCTCTGTCTTGGCTGCCAAACGGAGCTCATGAATTCTGGTGAATCTCAGATGCTCTTGAGCTTGAAGCTCCGCCCTGCTCACCAGCAAAAACATATAATTATACAAGCAAATAAAATCAATGTACAAGTTCAAAATACTTCAAAGAGTTGACTCACACCTTGAAAGAGTAAGGTGGAGGACACGAAAACGATTTCCTATACTGACCCCGTTTACCAACAGCAACATATCATTTTATTCATACACCCGGTTGGACTTATAATTAGTGGTGTAAGCATGACTTGGCTAAATGTCAATGGCCACGAGTCATCTCCAAAATGGGGTTGCCTACTGTCACTTATAGTGGCCTACAACCTCCACTGGAAAATCGCATAAGAAATTTATACATAGCATCAATACTTGGTCTCAACAGAATTGGCTCTTAGACCCAAAGATTTTTCACAGCTCTAAAGTCTCTCAAATATCACTCTCCTACATATGCTTGAAATGAAGCAAATAGTACCCACTACCTCACAACAGCCAGAGCAGGTCACAAATTGCAGTACACAGCAAGGGTCTTACGGAATCATTTTATCAAAAAACTGAGAGAGCAGGTCCTCCAAGAGCTACCTCTTATGCTCAGCAGCAGAGAGTTTAGCTTCCAGGCGCTGAGCCAAATCTTCGGAGTCAGAGTGTGGAGGGCTGATTCTCCGCTTCGGGCGCGCTTTGTTCGCAAGCCATTCATGAAATTGCTGCCAAACAAACAAAAGATGTTAGATACGAACGTCACTGTAATCGAACAGCACGATTGTAAGTCCCCTTCCTACCTGGGAGAGGAATTGTGTGCCCCGAAAAGGTCCATGTCCACAAAGGATGTAAATCGACATTTTGGAATATCATACACACTATCACGCACACTATCATGCAAACTTGCCACATTAATTCATACTATGTCATAGTCATTTGGGGCATTTGAAATTGTACATTTTGAGAAGACCGTCGACTTACTTGGCGTCTCAATTCGGCTTCCTTGAGCCTTGTCTCGATGTCGTCAAGACTCTTGGTCTTGCTTTCGAGGCTATCTTCCAGACGTTGTCGCAGCCACTTGGGCACGGGAGAGTTGGAGATGACGCATTCGGAGATTTCAATATCGAAAGCGACGCCAGTGCCAGGATTGGCCATCATGTTCCCCTCCCCTCCTCCAGCCAAGTGGTCTCTGTGAACTGAGGTTGCCATGCTTCATTCAGTGTGCACCTACTCAGACACGAGAGCAGCAGATTCCTACCGTTAATTGATAGACAGGGCCTTAAATATCAACGCTCTCAGATCATCCACTTGAGATCACTCACATTTTTATTTCAGGTAATGCCCTCGAAATGAACAATTCAATTGCTGTTGTGAATTTCAGTCAGTCTCTAAATCCCTATTTAAAGAGTCAATTTCAATTGTGATCCCATTTGCAATCACTAGAGATTGTATGAATATTCAAATGGAAAGACGATTCAATCATCTGGTAATATTAAAGCAGACCAAAGCAAGAACCTCAGCAACAGAAATTGCTGAATTTAGGGTAAGCCAAAGAGATTACATGTGAAAGATGTCTGTGCAAAAGGAGGAAATCACTTCTTCAGAACAATGATCTCATAGATCGCAGTACTGTACATGGACATCCTCATCTTATACAAGCAGAAACAATCGCTGGAAAAAGCAGATTTGGAAAGGCAAAACGGCTCTCCTGGACTGAGAGAAACCCTCAGACAGTTGCACCTAATCCGTTACGCAATTCTTCTGATCACATTGATTACAATCATAGTAGTCGTAACATGGACTACAGCAGAAATTTCTTAAGCCACCCAAGAAGGAAAATTCACAAACGAAAATCTGAGGGACCCAAAGCAGTACAAATCTGCCGTCAAAGTCAAATGGGAAAATTGGGCAGCAGTAATTGAACAACGCAATGTACCTTCTAACGCCTTCTCAAAGCTTGCGCTCACCGACGACACCACTTCCAACAGAAGAATCAATCACCTGCTTTACATCAGAAAGACAAAAGCAAAAAATTCGGGAATACGATGTTTGAGAAACTGAAAAAGTGCATTCTACTCGGAATTTGGAAAGCAGGATGTGAAATCAGTGACTATGAAAGTGAAGGTCGTGAAAAGGTGTTATGTTGATGGTGTTCAAGGGAATGGAATATCGAGGAACCGGTAGCAGAGAGACAGGGTGATGGGAAACAGGAAAAGAAGGTTTGGTAACGGCTCCAACCACATAGCAGCTCGGCTTGGTTCCAACCCTGCTTGCCTAACCTCCTTCACCTTCCCCCGCAGCAACAAAACTGCACAAGCTAAACCTAAAACTACTGTATTTAAAGGATATAACAAAGTGTTTTTTCAGTAAAATAAAACTGATTCAAGAACTTTTGGGCAACGTCATTAGTAAGAATGTTTTCTATAATTCGAATCCGTCTCCAATGGTCAAAATGAAAACATGAAAACCTTTCAGTGTATCATGGGATAGCCTCCATATGATCACTTTAATGATAAAGAGACCTCCATGGATAATGGCAAAGGATTTTTTATATGATGATCCGTGTTCCAGAAACCCTACTTTGCAGAAACATTATTAAAATTAGTTTAACCGTAAGTGGTTCAGAATCCTAATTCCGACACTCTTCAATCGTGGGAATCTTCATATACATCTACAAATTACGCAAGAGGATTTTTCTCTACCATTCCCAGGATCATGACAAGGCGAACATGGTGAAATCAAGGCCTCATTTCAAGAGGTAACTTTGTAATTGTAAAAGTCGGCAACCACATGCTTTGAGAGGTGAGTAATTCGGGCACACAGAGTTCAAAACTGCAGAGGAGAGGACGTAATTGGCAGATAGAATCTTTATTGTTTGTAAGGATAGGATCCAATTCTGCCTGAGAATAGCGGTACCCGAATGCAATAAACGCCAAGGTTTTGAACCTGGGCAATAATTATGAACAATAACTACTGGACGCTGTGCCCGTACTGTACATAGAGCATACTTATATGACTGTTTACAATGCAGCTAAGACCAGCTATTTACAGATTCACGTTTGACTGCATTAGCTGTCGCCATTCCACTCACAAGTTGCCCAACCTTGCTCTCTTGCACAAACTCAAATGAGTGTGGCAGAACAGTTGGCAAGGTCGAACTATGCAATTGGACATAGCCTTCTATAGTACATGATACACCCAAATTCACCTCTTCTTCCACCAGAGTATGATGACACAGCAGGACAGAGTGAGAGCAGGACTATCATTGCTGTGTCCGCACTCCATCCAGAATGCAAGAGTACCACGGCTGGTGGATTCTGCATGTCACCTCCGCAACCACTTCCACAGCTTCAGCGGTCGACACCACCTTGTCCATCAAGTATAAACCACCAATCCTCTTCAGAGCTGCCTGCGCAATAGCCATGCCCTCTGAGCCTTTGCCCAGGATGACCAGTGCCCGTAAGCTGGCGCCAACGGCACCCGAGACCCGTGCAAACACGGGATCATCTTGGGACAGGCTCTTGCCTAACACCCTCGTCATGAGCTCCATGCTCATGCGAGGAGGGCCACTAGTTTCGGCTTCATCGGTCCTGTTGGCAATGTCCGCAAGAACAGTTCCGATTTGTGTCAGTGAGGCTGTTGGATCGTTCAGCAGGGTTTCGAGTTTCTGTTTCCCTCTCTCTATGAGATCCTCCAACTGCAGGCCCGAAATGCCTTGGCTAACCAGCCCTTGCCTCGCAATCAACAAACTGCCAGTTCAGCAATTACGTGTTAGCATAGCACATGAAATAGCAAAAACATTTATCAGCTCCTACAATTCACAATGTTACTCAATCAGCAATGCCCAAGGCATAAAATTCGACTTCTTCATAAAGCTAAGGATTTTAAGACAGAATATCACCTAAACAGGTCTCGTACTAACGTGCTCAGGAACAGATTTGATCAGTGAAAGGACCAAGGATTCATGGTTTTAAAATGGACATTTGGCTCGAACATATTGTGAAAAGTAGAATTCAGATGGGGCCATCAACAGAATCACTCAGGAACATTGCATGTGTTGATCCAAAAATAAATCAAACCAGAAAAAAAAAAGACTCCCCAAGATATACTCAGGACTGCTGAAAGCACTTGACGCCCATATTGAGCTTCTTGGTCATTTAAGAGTGTTAGATCAGAAGAGAAGTGAAATACTGACCCAGTTGCTATGACGAGAATCTGCTGAAAAGAATTCTGGCAATCATGTAGCCTGGCGGTGTTGAGTGCAAGAGTCTCTGCTATGGACTGCATATTGGCCGCCTCATTACTGCGAAGGATTTGCAGGAGTCCCAATCGTACCAATGTCTCATTGCATTTCCACTGAACCTCACTGAACCTCTTCTCACCTGGACAAGCAGGTTCCCAAACGCACATTGTAAGTCTCGCAGTTTTCTCAAATGAAATATATCAACAATATTTCTGTACAAAGAAACAAAATGAATAAATCTCAAACCTGAAGAAGAAGCAGGCCCAACTGAAGAAACAGCGGTTGAAAGTCCTGTTGAAACACCAAGACGACCTCCAGTACGCATCACTGATGGTGGAGGTATACCCTTGCCAGTCGGCTTTAAAGGTAGACTTTGCAGTGATTCCTGCACAGGAGCTAATGAGGTTTCCAGTTTTTGTTTCTCCTGCTCTAAACCTTTCAGAGCTTCGGTAAACCAAATGACAGTTTGGGGGAGTTGGTCTGTAACTTCCACAAAAGACGGATCTGTGGTAAGCTGATATCGGGTTGCAAATGCACTGCGCATGTAATCGACCCCAACCGTCCCACCAATGAGGGGGGCAATTGCTCGTAATCGAGATGCGTTGATGTCTTGCTTAAGCACCTGTGTTTTCCACAAAAAATATCAAATTCTACACCAGCCACATACTTGCAGAGCACCTACTGAAGTAAAACAAAAGCTGAAGTGCGAGAACAATACTACAATAAAACATGATCATGGCAGAAAGCACAACTCGATACTTGGTTAATTATAACATCTGTAGTTAAATCAAGTCTTCTTGCTGCAATAATGAATTAAAAACTGTGAGAAGATTATAGATCTCACCTGCAATTGCTCAAAAATAAACCGAAGACCTTTCACAAGAGTTGTAAAGAATGCAGTCTGCGTATCCTTGCTGTCAGAAGATACTGTAGCAGACAACTCCTTGACTAAGGAATCATGAGCAGCTTTTGCAGGGCTATCGCGGGCAGGGGAACCCAGTTTCAGAATTAAACCTGATGCGTAATCTAATAACCGGTGCAAGTACTCCACATCGTTGCTTCCAGAGTCCAAAATCTACGGGCACACACAAAAAGAAAATGAGAATAGAAATTAAACAAAAGCGATTAAGATATCAGGAAATGAGTAAAGAAAGAAAACTGACCTGAGTAATCAGTTCCAAGTCCATACTTTCCCGAAGCTCATCTTTCCAACTCTCAGGAACAAGTGCTTCGAGTTCCTCTCGCACTTCTCCAACTAAATCAACCACGCGCTTATAATCCGTTGGCTCTTGAGCCAACCCACTCGCAATGTTATCCCAGAAAGCATTCTCCATTGCAAAGCGCACCTGAGCCTGCATAACAAAGGTGGATCAGAACTAAAGCAATGAGACATGTAATCAACAAATTATTGCCACTGAACATATAGAGACCTGCAAGTTGGCTCAGCAAGTTCATGGAGTTATAGGATGAAAAAGGATTAATACCTGCATGTCATTCATCTTCTTTGTGGTCGGATTAATAGGAGACGAATATCCAACACTAGCTGATAACGTCCCTGTTTCCTGCAGGTGCCACTTGGCATCATGGAACATCTCATTGAGAATGTTCTCATTGGTGAGCTCAGTCCCTGAAGGACTTCCAATAGAGCTGTGCGGCTCTTGTTTTGCCAGGTTCTGAGTAGCACTTGGTATAGGAGTTGGAAACTTGAACAAAGATCGTACAACTTTCCGTTTCCCTGTGCCACTGTTTTCTCGACTGCTGCTCTCTGGAGGAGGAACGGAGAGACTATCTGAGCCAGATGATATAGATGACGATACAGATGATGGTTCAGATCCGATTGGAGTTCTGACAGGCGCGGATGGTGAAGACACACTTTCGGCAACCTCGGCATGCTTAGTTCGTGCAGCTTGCAGAGCTTCTTCCATGCGAGTTACACCAGGGCTACCTGTGAGATGCAAAATCCGATCTCGAAATAGCTTATGATCCTCAAGTACCTGTAATTTACAAGAAAATAAGACGTCAAAAGGGTCATGAGTTCCTGGAGCACAAATTTCCCAGATTACCAATTGTGATGTAACATTGCTCACTGATCAATAAACTCTATACCAAATCCACCCACAAGCAAGGAAGCAGAATAATTCTGCAGGAGAATTTTAGGAGACGATTTGAGTGCAAACCTGAGTGTGAATAGCCTGCGCGTCATGACTAAGATCAGAGTGACTCCCACCATTGGGAATCCTGCACTTTTGCAGCATAGAAACTTCTAATTGGCAAGCCATCCGAATCATATCCTCCTCCAGGACTTTGGCGTCCTTGACTTTCCATGCAACGAAATGGTATAAATAAGCACACCAAGCGGCATCGAACGCAGAAAGCTGAGCAGCAAATGGACGTGGGGAAGGCAATGCCAATGTTGTGGACACATCCGAGGGCCAGTCATACTTCGACCTTTTGGAAGAAGGGCTGGTTGGAGACGATGGACCAGGCGAAGTGGGTGAAGGTCCATCGAGGATTAGTCCCGTCAGCGCTTCAAACTCGGGCAACAGCTTCGCTGCTGCCTCCGCAAGGGCCAACTCCGGCTCCCCTCGGCTGCTAAACACTGCGTCCGGCTGGCCCAATATCATGTACGCACACAAGAACACACGCACCGGATATCGCTCCAGCTCTACAGGTTTTGGGCCACTTTTGGCTTTTGAAACTATGGAAGTTTTTGATGCTTGGGAGCCTGCCTTAGGATTAATAGCATTGTTTACACTTGAAGAGGGCTGCTTCTTGCCTTGAGCAACACTACCGGTGGCACGCGGTTTGCGAACAGGTGGTGACAATCGCTTCAGCAAGTGATCATTGCAAGTCATTTTGCTTGACTGACCTTCCAGGGACAGCTTCAGCCGGCTCTCAATTCGAGTCAAGAGGGCCTTCACAGTTCGAAGAGTGATCGGAGAGGTGATCCGAGATGCCAGCTGCTCAAAGGAAATCGATGTTACCGACTTCCCATTGAGCCCACAGGCTGTATAGTCTTTCGCTAATGCGTAAGTCGTGCATCTGGATTGCCGGAACTGCCTCCAGCATCTGCATCGTAGAGAAGATTTCAGACTACAAAGAAAAAATAAGGCCAATAACCACATACTGAACACTACACCAGAAGCGAATAACATTTTGACATAAAATGGCGACAGCTCTCACCGAGTGAGTTTGCGACAAAGTTGATCACCATTCTTGATTTTCTGAGCATGGGAATGCGACGATCCTCTGCATCCCCCTCTCTGTCGCAGAAACTCCGCCCGTTGTCCCCTTGCCTGCATGGAAGTAAAACGAGCAGAGTTCATTGGCTGCTAATCATTGGTTGTCCTATTTTTCATAAAATGTAAACACAGAATCCTTAAAACTAGGAACACCAGGGTTTCTCCAAATTCGTAAGATTGAAGGTGTGCCAATGAACAGCTCCAAATTATCTTTCAACTTATGAATCAGAATCTACTTACTCGTTGCAGTCGTGCCTCTAGTTTCTCCCTTTTCTTCATGAGCTCTAACTCACGTTCACGGACAACCTCTTGTGCTACCCGTCGAGCTTGAAGAACAATGGCCTGAGCCCGATTCTTCTCAGCTTCTAAGAGACAAGCACGTTTCTCCTCAGCAGCTGCAATTTTCTGATAAATTGCCAACCTCAGAGCTTCGATGCGTTCCCGATCCTTTTCTTCCTGGTTTGTCCTCATAGCTGCTGACTGAGCCAATCTTTCGTGGGCTGCAGCTATACGCTGTTTCTCAACCTCGAACAGAGCTAGTCTATTTATTTCCGCTTGGTGCACACGTGATTCCACTTTGCAACCCAACTCCTCACGCTCTCGTTCCATGCGAAGCTGAGTTTCCGTTTTGGCTGCCAGACGAAGTTCATGGATCCTGGCTAGTCTCATCTGCTCTTGAGCTTGAAGCTCCGCCCTGAGAATTTTAAGAAAAAAAATTCAAACAGACGTGATCAAAACTTTCGCAGAAAGTATGCAACTCACGACACTCCCAACTTTGAAGACGGAATAAAGGCATCTGTATACTAATGACCATTCATTAAAGTTTTTTTGTCCTCTTCAAAGTTGCGCACATCACACTAGAAAGGAGTCGGGGAACATGATTGAAAAGGAAACTGAGATACAAAGATGTTCAAGGTGGGCCCAAAAGTGAGGTCTAGATTATTGACAATCTTCACCAATCCAGGAACTGTCACGACTAGTGAAGTTAGAGTACTAATATAACTTGATATAAACACCACACAATCCTTTCTTATCAGCATTCGACTGGCACAACTTAAAAAGGAAGTTCCCAGAATCCAACCTCTTCTGTTCAGCAGCAGAAAGTTTAGCTTCAAGGCGCTGCGCCAGGCCATTCGCAGATTTGGGCGAATGAGGAGGGCTCACTTTCCGCTTAGGGCGTGCCTTGTTGGCTAGCCATTCATGGAATTGCTGCAAATCCAAAACATGGAGTGAATGTCATGTGAGTAACATCCAAAATTGTGCAATGACGGTGTAGAACGGAGGCTCAAAACGCCCTACAAACTGTCCTGTAAACTTCTATTTCTGCTAAGGAATTATGGTAGAAGTAAACATCATCCTTAACAGAAGCAAACCCACCCGAAACTTCCATCAATTCTGTTTTTGAATAAGCAATTCAGAACTTCCAAAAATGTCCGAGAGACAAACTAACCTCGGTCTAAATTTCAATAGCCAAAAGGCATGACATTACCTGGCGTCTCAAATCCGCTTCCTTGAGCCTTGCCTCAATGTCTTCGAGGCTCTTGGCCTTGCATTCCAGGTTTTCCTCCAGACGTTGTCGAAGCCACTTGGGTACCGGAGAATTGGAACTGATGCATTCCGAAATTTCAATATCGAAGGCAATGCCTGTCCCGGGATTGAGGATACTTGCCTCTCCTCTGCTCAGGTGGTCACTGTGAACTGTCGTTGCCATCCTTCATCCACTTTGCCAGCCCTGAAAGAAAAATCAGTTCACATAGTTTCATAAGAATCACAACGTAAGATCAACGCCAAGTCAATTTACTTCTTTAATCTAGACACAATGTCACTCTCCTTTATCCTCGGTTCAGAAATACTAAAACCAACATTCTGCTACTAAAACCAGCAGCATGCAGCATACCACAATTCTTCTAAATTATAAGTCACTCCTCTGACGCTCTATTCAACTAGCCTGAGAACCAAACGACTACATAACAAAGCGGCAATCATCTTACACCAAATTCAAACATGCATGATAAGCATGCAGTTTCAGACACACGACTGGTAGAGTGAAGAGATAACAAGTCTACAACAAGTAGGATCCCGTCATGATGAAAAGAAATCGGGCAACATGGTCTGATACACAAAGATAACTGTATTTGAACTTTACAAACGAGATTCATAGAACATACAGCAAAAGCCTCGACCAAGTATACTTTTCCGAACCGCTGAAAGAGCATTATGAGTCACTCCAGTCGCCTACTTACGCAATGAGCAATATAATATCCACTGAATTGAACTGCTAAACATCAATTCCCAAGAATCAAACACTCCAGACGACTTGCACAAGTGCCCAGTCACAGCAATTGACGATTAACGTGGTGGCAACCGTAAATTAGCAAGTGAAGAAGTCCCGCACGAGCTGGATAAGGAGCCTCGCAACACTAAAGACCACAGCAACGTCTCAAAAACAGATGACACACTATGGTTCGGTCTCGAAAACAAAGCACAGTCCAGCTCAAGTTCCGCGACAATTGCAAATAGGGCATTAAACAGGGGGGAAAGCGAGGCATCAGAGAGTACAAGAAACTCCGAATAGACTACAATTACCCATACCCCTCTCGAGAAAAGCGAGTTCAACTTGAGCAGTTAGCGAGAGCCGAAGACACCGAGGGTCAAAAGGCCACAGAGAAAAGAAAAGCGAATATAGCTTTTTGACTTCAATTGCCCGAGACGTCTCCTCCGAACGGCCAAGATCGCAACGAGACAACCGAAAAAGCCAAGAACCAACAATTCAACACCCTCTTAAAAATGGCTGTCGTCCAAAACAATCCTTCACAACCCGAAGAGAACGACGAATTCGACACTCCAACTCACGTCAAGAGAGTCCTCAAAAGCAAACCAAATTGGCGTGCACTTGTACGCTTCTAGGTTACGACGAAAGTACGGTTCCACACCACTCGTAACTCACAAGTCCCCCGTGAAGAACCTTCCTTCCCAGTCAAGACTCCACTCCGAAGCCACACACACACACATACCAACACACAACACCTCCAACAACAAACCAAGAAAACACAACGGGAAGAAACCAAAACAGAGCATCTCCCAAAACCGCCCGAAACGGAACCTCTTCGCTACCTCCAAGTGTGTGCACCCGTGGATTCCTCTCTGCAAACCAAATTGCACTCAGTTGCACTTCCCCCAACACCGATCGTGGCAATTCTTCACCAAAACGCCACAAAAGACCGTTGCGACCGTAACGTCCCTTCACGCCTCTCACCCCACCCCAACACTCCACGAACCGTTTTCTTCCCCACTCCAGTACTCCACCTCCCAAATCAGGGATCCCTAACCACTGACACCCCCCTTGAGTTGCCCAATTCAGGGATCCCCACGCACACAGAGTCACAGACCTCCAAATTCACACCACGAAAGCTACTCCCGAGACGCCCAACCCCAATTCTGGTCCTCCCTCTTTTAGCCAGAGCAAATACTACTTAGATCGCCAGCAACCGAGAAGTGGACTGAAATGGGGTCAAAGCGAGTGACTAGAATACGGTACTACGACTACTACTGATGATGCCTGCCATTGGAAGGGGCGTCCCGTCCGTCGTGAGGTTGCGTGTGAATTGATGAGACGATCGGGAGCTGTGGGGCTGCGCTGACCTCGGGAAACACGCTGCGTTTTCAAGACGACGAGGCAAGCCAGGAGGGAACGACGGAAGAGAGGAAAGGAAAGGAAAGGGGAAAGGGTCCGAGACTACCCGACAGACTGGATGAGTCCAGTCATCGATCGATGGAAATGGGAACTGTTCATCCGGAAAATGGTTACTGCGATAAAACTATTCTTCTGTCGCCTTTACTACTGCAGTGAATTATTTTGGGTGTCCCTAAAGTCAGATGCTTTCCTTCTTTAGTTGTCCTCCCTGATTGGTACTAAATTATTTTTTCAAAAATATTCTTTTCTGGAGAAGAATTTACAGAATGATTTTATTATTAGCATGTATTGAACCTTTAATTTCTTATAAACATAACATAATATTCTAAACTAATGAAGCATTGGTCCGGGAAACATCGTTGAAGCACCCAAGAATATAGGCTCCATAGAAGAATCATTTTTATAGCGTATTCACCTCATCCTTTCAAAAATGCATTCCCCAAAATAATTGAATTGTAGTCTCAAAGTTAAATGGGAGGCTTGGACAAGGGTGTTATTGAATGAATTGACTTTGTTGTCCTTCAAGGGTATTGTATTCACTGATATAGCATTTGTTGTTACCGCAATTGCCAAAGGTGTACTAAATCCTTGGACTAAATCTCTATACTTTAGTTAACTTTCATAAATTTATTGATTATATGTAGAAACTCTGACCTCATGACACTGAAATACATGACTTTTACTTTCCAAGTGTAGAATCTATTCCCTTTGACTTGTATTTCATTTCTTGAGGAATGAAGTTTATTCATTTTAGGATGTGAGATGACTGAGTTGATTCAAGGATGGAAGGGGTGAATAGGTAACAAAATGTACATTGAAAATAGGGAATGTTGGTCATCTTTGGAAAATACTGCAATCTTTAACCTATGTATGCAATCATGCTTTGGAACTTAAATGTACCTCTACTTAATCCCACATGCTTCAATGCATTATATTATATTTGAATTAGAATACAAATATATGCCCATATAATGAATTATTGAATACATCTTATAGCCTCAATTTTTTTTCCAAAAATTAGAAAATTTGCATCAATCCATGGCACAACTATTTTAAGTCTTGTTGATTTTCAATACAATAGTTTTCTTTATCAAATACAGGTTCAACACATTTCAAGGATGCCTTAGGTAATCCATTTCCTATAGGGGTAAACTATAATTAAAAACTATCTTTAATATTTTTTTGATAACTTTAGATAAAATAAATATTGTAAAATTAAGGTTTTTTGCCCAAATAGGACCAAAGTATTTGAAAGTATCAAAAAAAAATTCCGATGGATTCCAAATTGTATTCAAATATCCTATGACATAACCTATATTGAAGCCTTTTATTTTGTTACTTTACCTATTTTCTATGTTCTTTAATTGTATGTATTCTAATGGCTTTTATGATTTTTTGTTTCTTTTGTAAAAAATATACTTTCAACCACTTTTAGATGATGCTTAGGGTGAATAAAGTTCGTCTAAATTATTCTATAAACATCATTTTTTCAAGAAAATTTTGACGATTAGACTTATAAATTATTATAACATTCCATCATCTTTTTTTTAGATATAAAAAATTATCCAAATTTTTAGAAAGAAAAAATATTACAACATGAAAAATTAAATTAGAATCTAGAGAACATTCAAATTTTTTAGATTTAAATAAAATGAAACAAAAAATATTTCTTGTATTATTATACATTTCAAATATAAGAGCTTAAAATAGCCGCAAGTGATCCAAGTAGACCCTACAATATTAAAAAATATGTGCACATCATTCTTGAAATCCAACGCTATATCTTATCAATGTAACTCTTGCAACATCTTCATAAATTTTTGTGCTCTCCAAATTAAGGGCTAAAGTTATTTCAACTATATGCATTCAAATCCATTAATTCTAAGCATGAAAATTAGCCAAAGTTCTTACAATTTTACTAGGAAGGTCATAACATTGAATACAACACAAAAATATTAGAATCAACCAATATACTTAAGTTAACCCTTAAAGGAGAAAACAAGTGTGAAGGATATAATAAGAAGTAAAACCTAAATTTCACACAGTTCTTGATTTTTAAATGTCTTTCAGCTTCACTAAAAAAATGTAGATCCAATAATCTAATTTTCCTTCCATTTAAATTTTTTCCAAATATGTCAAAATTACTATTTTGTGATACCTTGTAGGTAGCATCTTGAAAGCTTAAAATAAGTAAACCACTTTTGACCTTTCTACCAAATTTTTCTTATAATGAGCTCAATGAGTATAACAATTACACCATCATGTTTATCACTATCATTTCCATTTTGTCTAAAAATTATATATTATTTAAATCACTTTTATAATTATTATACTTTTTTACAAATAAATTATTTAACAAATCATATAAATTTTATTTTAATGTTTTAAATTATGAAAATATGAAGTTAAATTTTGGATATGCATTACTATATGAAAAACATCAAATTATTGAAAGGTGTGTTTAATATATAAAACCAATGAAGTCTGATCCAACAAGAATAAAGAATGTCCTTCAAGTGTTAACAACACTTAATTCTAACCCTTTTCTAAAATTGAACCCTACAGATTCTTGCTCTAAATGTATTGCTTCTATTCATGAGAATCCAAAGGTGCTATTGAATGCACTTATTTTTAACAATTTGAAGATTTATAATTCATTCAAACTATGCCCCCAAATACTTAAGAAGGGAACAAAAAACACCCTTATGACTTCCAATACAATCCATAAAAAAATGTGGCAATTTATTACTCCGTAATTGGAACCATAATAAAAAAAAATTTTAGACGCATCTAAGGTAGATGTGCCAGTGACCCAACTAACCCGCCATCATCATTTTATAAACATTTCCAAAATCAACATGTACCTATGTGGAAGAAATGATCTAGAACCTCTACCAAAATAACTTTAATCCTTCAAACTTTTGCATCCAAATGTCACCTTCCTGGGTGCATTGAAACCTCCTTTCACTTGCCAACAAAATAATCAATGGAAATTTGACCAATCTAATAAAAAATATAAAAATCAGATTAAGTTATCTTTTATTTTGAAGAAAATATAATGTTCGCATAGCATATCCAAATGCCACAGAACAAAGCCCTTGTACACCTTTGTGCATAAAGTTCTCTATTCATATTAAGAATGGAAACTCTCATACTATTATATGGAAGTTATTGAATTTCAAAGTTTTAATGAATCAAAAAAATAAAATTTTCTTTTTACTTTTATTATGGCTGTGGCAACGACACAATGCATGGGTGCTAGTATGTGAGCCTAGGATCTTGGCCCATGAGCCTAGGAATCTAGGCTCCTAGGTTATAGGTATCTATATTATAGGCACCTTTTAAAGTGATAGGATATTTATATTATAAGCATGTATGTTATAGATACCTTTGATAGTTGTAGAATACTAAGGTAGACAACCCCTTTCCGACCAACCAATCATTTTTGCTAGTTAGACTGCCATGTTTCTGACTCAGCTATGGTTTAAGTGACAGTTCATGTTGACGACTCAGAACACAAGCACCACAAATGTCCAGGAAGTGTACATTGAAAGCATACAATGATCACAAGATGTACATTGGAAGTCACAATTGAAGCATTGTCAATTTTGTAATCAGCCTATGGTTGAAAATACAGTGACCTCTATAACAAGAATAGGTTGAACATAATCATCGTGAAAAAAAATTCATCGTAATTTTTTTTTGAAGAAAAAATTATAAAAAAATATGAAATCTTTCTAAAATCTATTTCTCTAAATGGGAAAAAACTTCCCCCTCACCATACCAATATTGTGGATATGCTAAATTGCTTAAGTGATTGAAAAGGGGACGACTATAAGACACAACTGAACATGAAAGGTCAAGGTGAATTGACCCCTTCATTGCCCCATAGGGGTAAACACTGAAATTTTTTATTTGCAACATCTGATAATATTTTGAAATTTGAATTCATATTTGCAATTAGAGACCCAAATTAGGTAGGAGAGGTGAAGGATTATCAATAAACATGGCACAAAGTAGGGGACAATTTTTTTTTAAATTATCTTTTGTTGGAGCAACAAGGGGTTCAATTCTCTCTGGCCAAACCTGAGCCAAGTGCAGTTGGGCCAAGGAGAATTGACCCCTCATTGCCCCAACCAAGGATAATTAAAAATAAAATTCCCCCTAAGGTAGTAGGCTCTAAAAGCGACCCTTTAAGGGCTGATTTGCCTCTTTCATAGGTTTGTATGATTAAAAATATTTTTAGCTCATTTTTCAGAGAAAGTCAAAAAGATGCCAAATGTAACACAAGTGGTTTCATATTTTTTGAAGCGTTTTTGAATTAGTTATGAATTTTCAAAGATTTCTATTGTAGGTACCTATTTGTGACCCTAGGTCTCCCAAAATCTGTCCCCTTGCAACTTCTAAAGTGATTTGAAGAAATCAAGATCAATGATTGGAAAAGTTTCACATACTAGTCTAGTTCTTGTGGTAAAAATTTCATATCAATCCAAGAAGATATGATTGACTGAGAAGCATTTTAGCAGAGGTAGGTTCAACTGTAGATGTGTTTTTTTGCTACTTTTTTCACTGTTTTTTGACATTTCAAAACAACTTTGCAAATGCAATGAGTCAATTAAATGTGTGTTTTTTCCACCAAAGTGTTTGCCTTTTGGTTTAGAATCACCTTGTAGTTTAAAGTTTTTTCATTTGAGTAGGTTTAGAAATCGAATTCCACCTCGAAATGTGTTTTTAGGAAAATTTCAGCATCTTTTTTCAACACTAAAACATTATAATCTTTCAATCTATACGGTCAAATGACCCCAAATTTTACTTACACCATCTACAACATGCACACTATAATATTGTACGGTTGAGATTTTTATACCTTACTCACATTTAGATTTATAACACTTGAAAAGCAAGGTTGTTTTTTGACATGGTTAGAGCTTCGGCGGAACGATAATCCTGCACCTCTCCTACCTAATTTGGGACCTCTGATTGCAAATATGGATTCAGAATTTTAGAAAAAAAATTTGTATGTTGCAAATAAAAAATTCACCCTGGCCCGTGCAGTTGTCTCATCTCAAATCTGTCTACCTGTGAGAGCATTGTGGAAGATTAAAACTACAGTACAATACAGTGTAACTTACCGTCGTGGGTGTGAGAGTGACAGAATCCTCTGTTTTCTGTTTGCCGAATGATGATGTCTTTCCATGGTCCCCATCAGGCCTTTTCTTTTGGACGAAATTTTGCCAGACTGTCAGAAATCTGACCTATCCGGCTTCATCCCTCCAAAAACTGACCTCTCCAGCAAAGCCAGCAAGGGGGACACAAGTCCAAAAAAAAAGCCATTTGGAATCGAATTAAGTAACAGCTGAAAAGAGGAAGACCACTATCTGCAGATACAGTTGTGCATGCATCCCCAGGCATGTGCACATGCAACCACTCCGCGGGCTCAACCCTCGAGGAAAACCAGATTCTCTGGCCTCACCCCACCCAAATGGGGCTCAACTGCCCGCCTGAATGATGTTCTGGGAGTCACATTTTGACAAAATTTCTGAGGTGAGGGTAGGAGGTCCATAAAAGCGACTCTGAAAGTGTCCGTCCCCGGAAAAATGTACATTATTTATACATTTTTGTTTTCTCGTTGCACCAATAATGTACTTGCGGTGTTCATTTCAGGTGGTGGTGGACACTTTTCGTGACCATTGCATTTCACCTTTAATTAATTCATAACTAATTTTTGTGGAGCTTTAAAAAATAGGAAGAAGAATAAGAAGGTAACAGGCTCGAGATTAGTTCAGGCATTAAGAACCGCCCACTTGTAAAATGTACAAGATTTGTACATGCTGTTCTTCCGTAGCCTTTCACTGATGTACAAATAGTGTACATTTTAGGGGTGGATGATTTTGGAGCCTTATGCCAGTTCAACTTCAAAATTTCATAACTAGTTTCAAAAAGCTCCAAAAAAATATAAAACAACTTAGGTTAAGGTAAACCAGCCTATGACAGGCAGGATGACTGATTTGGTATGTTGCCATTAGCAAAATAAAATCAGATTTTTTTCTAGCAGAGACAACTTTGAGAAATGAAAGAAGCAGTTAAAATTTTAGTTTTTGGACAAAGTAGGAATTTTTTATGAATTTTTTAAGTATTTTTCCAAAACAGTCTGTAGACTATCTGAAATCAATAAAATATGTCTTCATGATGGTCATCTTACCACCTAATGCAGTCTTCAGATTTCCTAACACAACCACAAGAATTTTTAATGTGGCCATTACACAAAGGAATAAAAAAAAAAACTCTTTATGATGAGTTTACACTCACAATGTGTAAGTGTCCTATGACAGTCATTACTAATTCTATCACAATCACCTAATGCACTAATGTGGGCCACTAACCAACCTAATTAAATTGTAGAAGCAAAAATCTGAAATGGACTGTAATGGGGGGGTTATGTAGATGTCTGCATTAGACAGTTGGCCTGTCATAGGCTGGTTTACCTTAGATGCCAAATCCACTCCTCTTTCAAGGAAAATTTACTGAAAAATATTTTGAGAAGTTTTGCCTTCCCAAAATTCAGTTTCAGCTCTTAGGTGGGCGATTTCTGGATCTGTTACCTTAGTATGTGAAATTTTCAGGAACTCACTTGGAAACATCAGAGAAAGTTAGGGTTGGGAAATGACTCACATAGAATCCTATATGATCATCTCGTCGTCATTTCTTGATCTATGCAAAGCACATTTGTAGAAATATTGATAAATTTTCCAAATTTGGGTAGCCACTCTAGCAAAAAGAAAATGAAAGAAATGAAAGATTATTATGAGTTTGAAACATTTAATATTATGACCACAAAAGTTAGAAATCCATTGAGGAGTATTCTTATTCTTATATTAAAAATATTACTTGTTTGTGTGAATTTTGTCCTCATGTTTGAGAGGATTCCGACAAAAAAAAATTTAATAAGTTACAAACTTTAAAAGTGTTGTACATAGAATGAATAAAACTATGGATAGGCTTTGACTCTTTGGATGTGGCACATTGACATATTCAGTACAATAGATTCAATTTTAAGGAAATTTTAATCAGTATCATTTATTGGCTCTGTCCTTTGGGCTAAGACTATGGCATTGACTCTCTAGTTTCTAAGTCCAAATTTTCAAATTTGATTTATATGCATATTCACATTGCATAGTAAGGTGAATACCCCCATTATCGCGTTGTGCTTTAAAGCACATGCTAGAATTGGCTCCAAAATGGTGTAAAGGTATTTCGAAAATTGCACTTCCATATTTTCTAGGTTCTCCAAGGAAGCATTGGTTGTTTTAGAACATGTGGCTGGCTTCTTAACTCAGAGAATATGAGGATGTAATAACACAAGCAATTGATAACAAGTATAGGCTTGTTAGAAATCAGAGATACAACTAAATATACTCTAGTTATTAAATTTTCATATTGTTTCAACACGTGTCAGAGATCAAAGATCACATTATTAAATCCTCATGTTATTTCATATAGTTCACAAAACATGAGGAAATATAATTGTGGATTTATGAGCTTGCAATTAAAAAAAAATATTAATAACATGATTGCACCTCTACATCTTTATTTCTAACACCTTGGGAGGAGGAGCTTTAGAATGTGACCACTCTTTTTCAATGCTGCATGTGAGCGATTTTAACCCCTAAAGGACCAGCATGTGATTTTTGGCAGTATAAAAATTTTGGGCAGATACTTGTGACGGGAGGTTTTCATATTTTTGGCTGAAATTTTCATAGAAGGTGGGCGCAAGGAGTACCTTTCTTATGCACTAAATTTCATGACATTTGGAAATAGGAGTCAAAAGTTATGGCCAAGTATGTTACTTTTTTCCCGTAACTGGGCAGTCCGGGCAGATCAGAAAAAATAACTCTTTTCAAAAATAAAAATTTGAAATTGGTTTTCTAGAGTTATATATACGTGGAAAGCTTTGAATCATTCCATTTCGACCAATGAATCAAAAGTTATGAGGACTTTTAGTTTGCGGGCAGTTATAGATTCTCTACTCTGAAATAAACTTTGAAGTTGTTTTTCAACTCAATTTGTAATATTTTTTGAATTTTTTTTTTTCATAGGATGTAGGTTGTTTATTACAACATTACAACCATTGGGATTTACATTTTTCAATTCCATAATTAAATTCTTAACAATTTAGTATTTTGGATCATTCTCTACTTCTTGCTACTTACTATTTTTTTTGTATATGTTGTACAATATCAAATGATTTGAAAAATTTTAAGCATGTAGAGAAATTGTTTAGGAAAAAGAATTGAAAGATGCACCACCATTTTGGACATTTTTTCATACAAATGTGACCTTGTGAAGTGCAGCTACCCTGTTTTTCGCAGGGACAAAAAGAAGATTTTTGCCAATTCAAATGCTAATATCTTCCAATCCGCATGGTGGAAAATTCTGAAATTTTTTCGACATCTTCTAAAACTAGTTTACTATAAGATCCTACGGTTACATGTGTCAAAAAAGTTTTTTTTTCAAAAATTTGGTACTTGTACTAAAAATGGCAGTTTTAGAGTGTTTTTGGTGAAAACATAGTCATAGAACTTTAGGGGTTAAGCACTCTGCTTACAAAACTTTGTACCCCTATGTGGTCTCATTTTTGTCAGAATCATAAAATTGATTGTGCATTACTCCCTTTCCTACACATCTACTTGCTCTCTTGTATTCACTATTTATTAGTTAGACTTCAAATTATTCACAGCCCAATTTGTGACGCTTTTGGGTGTACCCACCTGAGGTTTAGGGCTTGGTTGGAGTGGCCAGAGAGTCCGTCACACTGGTCCTTGTTCCAATTCTGACCCAAGTTATTCATTGCGTATGATCTCCCACGAAGAAAGGTTTAGTGGTTCACTGTCTCCCTAAAATGAAGCAATTGGATGTGTTTGAAAGAAAGAGTTATTAAAGTTTGAAATTTGATGAGAGGTACTGTCCTTACAGCAAACCAAGCCATGGACTGAACCCATGTAGAAATTTTGATTTTGATTTCAATTTCTTCAGGCAATGGAAATTTGAAATGCAATCATTTACTGAATATTCAGTAGACACTTGCAGTAAATTACATACCCTCATTGCCGCAGGAGTCACGGACATTTCAATAGTGTGGACAAAAGTAAAAAAGCTTGACCACTTTCTTGTACATGGGTCACACTGATGTTCAATGGTGTCCCATACAAAGAGTAGTGTGGTCAAATTAAAGTAAAAGCTTGACCACTTTCTTGTACATGGCATATTGCTGTTCAATGGCCAAGGTGAATTCCCCCCCTCATTGCCCCAATTGTGGATGGATGGGGGGACGAGGGGGCCATTCCCTCTGTCCGTCCCCAATCCCCTCCAACATCCTGCTCAACTGTGAGTAAGGTAGTCTGCTCTTAAAGCGACCATTTAAGAGTTGATTGCTTTTGGGGGAAGCTAAAGTCCTTGAAGCAATTTTCAGTAAATTTTTGTAGGAAGAATGGTGGAATTGGTATTTAACCCA
This sequence comes from Antitrichia curtipendula, assembly GCA_951230915.1. Lineage (NCBI taxonomy): Eukaryota > Viridiplantae > Streptophyta > Bryopsida > Hypnales > Leucodontaceae > Antitrichia > Antitrichia curtipendula. The sequence goes on from OX579634.1 coordinate 6,940,320, forward strand.
AGTAGTTTCATATTTTTTGGACCTTCTTGGAATTAGTTATGAATTTTCAAAAGATTTATGTTCTAGGCACCTACTTGTGACTATAGGTCTTCCAAAACCTGTTCACTTCCAACTTGTAAAGAGACGTGAAGAAACCAAGGAGATTGATTGGCTCTCGCAATAAATGATACTTTTTCCTCGATGCACTCAATGGCTAAAGTGGTCGATTCAAGGACCACCTCAAATCCATTCCAGAGCTAATTATAGGAGTAGTTTGAAGAAGATGGACGCATTCAGAGCACACTACTTTATGCGACCTTCTCAATTTCAAACTCAAGCATGAAATTTCCTGCTTTGAAGGACATTTAATTCAATTGGTCCAACGTTTCCCTTCAAAACTTCAAAAACTTGGTTGTGACTTAAGGTAACTTTGCCTATGACATGCCAACTTTGGACTTGCCTAATGTAGGCCTAGAACTTCATGAGCAGTACATGTGAAATGTACTACTCATGAAGTTTTTGGCCTGCATTAGATTGGTCCAAACTTACTGGCTTCATGAAGTAATTATTCCTTGGCATTTCTTTTCATACCAAATCATTCATTTCAAAAATGATTAAATCTATTTAAATGGATTCTTCATGGCTTTTCATGTTGCATAAGAGTGTCTAAATAGAATAAGAAATCACAATTGCTTTCACAAGTAGTGAAAAAAATTCATTCATGTTCAATTGAAGGAAAGAAAAATTGTTTTTCAAATTCAAAATTTCAAAAGAAAGTCTTAAATTTTTTTTTTATAGTAAAAACTTCCTATTTTTTTGAAACAATATTTTTCACACTTTGAGTCTACATTTAGATTTTTCAAACAATCATATCTAAAAGAATTGGAAAAAAGCTAACAATGTTACTGTTTGAATGTCAAAAAGATTCATCTTATATAATTTTTTTTTGTTTATTTGTATATCATTTAGTTCACACTCAAATATTAGTCGTAAGTTAATTTAGAATAATATTGAAATAGGAATTTTAACCCCTTAAGGACCATGGGACAATTCAAATTTCTAGAAGTTTGAGACATGTATTGTAGAGTTCAACTTAGAAGAATAACTTAATGAAGACTTTCAAAACAAAGCTGTAAAATAAGATTCATAGATCATATCCATATAGTTACATCAATTGCTATAGTAATTGATATTTTTTAATAAATTTGAAACCAAAAATTGATAATTCTTCCTAAAATTGATTATAGATTGAATATTTGTAATTTTTGCAAGATATATATTTTTAAATTCAATATTCTAAATTCTATTATGGTGATTTTTTAAGACTTTGTTTTACTTATTTATTCAAGTTATTTTTTAAAGATCATTTTCTAAACTAAAAGAATTAGTTTTTGAGGTCAAATATATTTATAATTGTTGAACTATAGAAGATTTGCAAAGTGAAGTTGTGAACATCTATACTAAAAAAATGTGAGAACCCCACATAGAAATGAACAATTCTTTAAAAAGGTGAAAAAACAATGATTTTGTTTGCTTAAGACATGAACATTGAGACATTGTTGCTTGAAATTTGAGCACATGGTCTTTTAGGGGTTTAATTTCTAAATCTTTGCAATACAACCTTTTTAAAATTTTGTAAAATTATAGCTTATGTACACATTAAAGTTTCTATAAATCATTTTATATGCTCTTAATTTCATTTCTAAAATTTTCACATCTTGTTTCAAAACAATCATTTGGATAGTAATCGTTGTATGAACACAAAATACACTAAAAATGAAGTATTTATTCCACGCCATTGAATTGCTTGTAGCTTGAAAAATGCCCAATATAAGAATGTTTGGACTTGAAATTTGAATAGATCCATTCAAAACAAAAATGTAAAGACAAAAACAATAGAAGTCACAATCAATGTAGTGTAAGAAAGGAAGATCTTGTAAATAGCACATGCATTCATTAAATTGTTTGTTGGGCCAACTTTGTGGTTTTGATTAAGTTGCAAATGCCTTGAGGTCTCAACAAAAAAGTCAAACACAAAGCCCAAACAAAAAGAGCCTAACAAAACTAGGAACAACTATATGCTGATCCAAAATAAAGTCATATGGTATCTCAAAATGCACACTAAGAAGTATTGAAATGCTTGTGCAAGTATTATTAAAATCCCACCAAATCTAAAGCAATGCTAATTCACAAGTACCTCAAAAAACAAGGTTTCTTATTTACACACACTAGAAATTGATACTTCCCACCCCAAACACTCCCTGCCAAATCAAGAGATTTTTATAGCTCTAAAAATCAATGAAGTACTTTGAATTGAAAAATCACCCACCTAAATGGGTGGGTTGACCTTGAGGCCATACAATCTAAACAATACCTCACGATCTACTCACTCACAAGCCCCTCACGAACAAGGTTATCCACTTACACTTCAAACAGTAAACGCTCACACAAACAGAAGAAAAGGTAGAAGCAATCTAGTACAAATAACTACGCTCACATTCAAACTTGCACGAGCAACGAGGATTGTCTCTCTCGGTTGTAAGGCATTCCAGTGAAGAAACTCCAAACTTCAATTCCAACTTCACATCCGATTTCCACGGAATCTTCAATATCATATCTAACTTCAAATCCGAGCTCCAGATTCAAATTTCATGTGACTTTAGCAATATTGGAGCAACTCTTCTCATCTCCAAATCATAAAAGTTCGATGGTCTTTTTGGTAAAGTTGGAGCCTTGCCCCCTTCTTGCTACATCTATTCAAGCCCATTTTTGGTTTATAACATTGATACAAAACACACTTAGAAAATCTGAGTTTTTTTTCTCATAGATGTTTGTAATAGTATAAAATATCATGGTATAAACTAAATTTATTTGTTGTATATAATAAGAAAATCAGTAGATTGTAGTTATGGTTTCAAAGGTGGAATTAGGATATAAATTTCAAGTTTTGGATTTTTAAGATTTAAAAATTGGATTATAAACTAGACCTTATAGACTTCATTTCATTAGTTGGACTCAAATTAAGAAAATGATCAATTTTATGGGTTAAATTCATATAAAGAGGAGTGAACTTGAAGTCTTCATGCACCGGTGGATCTGCCACCTAGGTACTGGTGCCAACCAGTCCTTACCCAGGCAGCGGATATCAACAAAGCTTTAACCCTGGGCAGCCGAGCTATCCACTTTTCGTTCCCCAAATGGCACCGAACGTTCGTCCGACGCGCGCCTCCGTCGAACAAATTCGTCCACCCGAAAGACGAAGGCTCCTCTCCCACCTCAATTCCTGTTGATATCATCTTCGCGAATGCCGCACACTCGTTGAATCTGCAGCTAACTCCTTCCTTATAAGAATTGACAGCAATTCTGTTTTAGATTTCAAATGTTTTAAGAATTGAAAGCTCGAGTATAGCTGTATTGTTCCTTTGCGATCCGAAATTGGCAGGGGGATGGACTGTGTGGTAGGAAACGTTTGCACCGCCTTCCGGGTTTCGTCTTCGAAGCCATGCTCCGGATTTTCCCCAGAGAATGTTGGTCCTGTGAGTGTGTGCTCGCTGTCGTGCAATGGGAACAAGGGAGGCGTAGGATTGAAGTTTAAGAAGCAGAGACTGGGCGTAGTGGAGCAAACAAGAAGCGGGCGACGACGAGGAGCAGGGGTTGGAGTGCGATGCAGCTTATCCGGGAATAGTATGCAGTTTGTGGCGTTGCATCAGCTGTCGGAGTGGTTGTCCGAGCAAAGCTTTCCCAGCCAGGTTTGATTAGCGCTTCTCCTGTTCCGTTTCCTTGATCGATTGAGGGTTTTGTGTGGTGTGTCGCAAGTATGGAGCGATTTGAAATTGCTGAATATTGTAATCTTTGGAGATTTGAAATAAGGATCATGAATTAAAATACCATCTCGCACTGTTGAATTGTACGGGACATTCTTTTGAGGCTCTCTGCTGCACCTAAGATTTTTGAGTCAGGTGCAGTTGCATTTTGTTGCTTTGATTGAGGATTCTGTTTGGAAAGTAAGACTTTGGAGCGATTCGAAATTGTTGGATATTAGAATTTTGGAGAGATTTGAAATTGCTGAGCAATACCCATTGGAGATTTGGAATGAGAATCATTAGTTGAAATATCATCTTCCACTTCTTGAATAGTACCTAACACTCTTTTAGAGGCTCATTGCTGCACCTAAGTATCCCGAGCCAAGAATTCTGAGCCAGATGCTGTTGCATTTTGTGACTTTGGTTGAGGGTTTTGTGTGGAGGGTAAAACTTTTGGAGCGATCCGAATTTGCTCAATATTAAAATTTTGGGGACTTGAAACGAGAATATTGAATTTTGTGTTGAAATATCATCTTCCATGTGTTGAATTGCATAACATTCTTTAGAGGGCATACCCTATAACCCGAATCCGATTTTTCCCATTGTTTAGCGAATGTTTGTATGGTGTTCATGGTCTTGTAGTTTATAACATTGCAACGAACTGTATGGGAGTTGTAGAATGCTGAAGTTTAGAAAGTCGACCTATTTTGGACCAATCATGTCAAAATTTGAGGGTTTAGGGTTTCTGTCCTCAAAGTGTATGCTGGTTCACTATCTTTAAAAACATATATTGCAAAGAGTCAATGGAAGTTGCATGGGAAGTAGTAGAATACTTAATTTAATCCATGAATGATCAATTATGTCAGAACTGTGTTGGTGATTCTGATTCTCAACAAAATGGAAGCAGGCTGACAAGGGCTAAACAGTTTTATGAGAAGAGCTTGTGATGACTGAGCATGTGATCTCCCATTTTTTCTAATTCTTAATGGGAATTGCACCAGGTGCTTAGTATTTATTCTCTGGCATGTAGGTCGTGAATCCACAAACTGCTTTAAATTGCTATCCTGACTGAGGAGAGGTTTAGGTCATAAAATTCTAATTTCAGGCGTTTGGCTTTCCCTTCGGCAACTGCCTGATGGCAATTCACGTTATACCCTAAAGGATCAATGATTCACGATTTGAAAATGGTTAGTTTAACAGTCATATTATGAAAATTATAATTCAGATAGGGCCAAATTTTAGGTCACCAGAATCAGTGAAGAACCTTGCATGTGTTAAGTCACAAAATTAATGAAATTGGACAAAGAATGTCTCCACGCAACCTATTCAGAAATTTCTGAAAAGAAGGCCCAATTTGGGCTTATTGGTCTATTTGGGACCAATAACTGACGGGTTAAGGCAACCCTCTGTCAAGAGATTGAAAGGAAATGACAGAGCTGGGGAAATTGTTTGTTGTTTGTTTTTTGTTGGATGGCAGGATGTGAAGCTGACAAGTTTTGGAGAGGAGGGCATTGGTGTTGCAGCGGGACGGGACTTCACAGTATGTCACAGGCTGAACTTTTATGCTTATTTCTTGTTTTTACGGTCTCATCAGATACAGTTTTGTTGCGGTGAAGCAGTTTGTTTCATGGACATTGGGATCGTGCAATATCTGTCCCCTCATAGCATCTTGCGATTGCTTGTCACTGGGCTAGGCCGGGGAGACTGCTTTGAATATCCCTGAGAATTACACAGTGACGGGAGTGGATGTTGTCAACCACCCAGTCATTGCTGCCGCTGCCGCAGGTACTCCTAGACCTCTTTAATGTCTCAGCCTAGGCTCCCCAAATGCATGTAATTATCCATGGATTTCTATAATTTTGGCAATCAATAGTTTGGCATGTAAAAGTGACATTAAAGAAGTAAATGGGAGCGGGGTTGCAAGAGCCTCATAGATCTACAGTACAGGATATTTTTTGCATCACTGTAAGCATTTTAACATGTAGAAGTGTGATTTTTCAAAGATTCATACAGTTTTGGAGAGATTTTTGGATATAAGAATTAAATGTGCTGTGATAATTTTTTTATCTTTATGTATAAATTTCTTTTCTATTTCAATGTGGGACATTGTAGACCTATATACGTGGTAGCATAGTACCCCATTTTTACTCAAAGATAAGTGGCCGTAGACATTTATCTAAGTCATGCTTACACCACTTTCTAATTAGTCCAACGAGTTATATGCTTGGATGAGTGGTTTTCAGTAACATGGTCAGTATAGGATATGGGATAAGTCTCTACCATTTTTAGTTAAATAAGTCCCTGCCTTTTTCACTCTTGTTAAACTCCGTATTATTACAATTTTATGTATCTTCTTGTGTCATAATATAATGTGCTATGAGAGGACAGGGTGAGTTTTGAGCATGTAACTAAATTCTTGCCGGTCCAGAGCATGCTTTTGAATGTGCAGTCATTGATTTGGAGCGGTCTTGTTTCCATCGAGTTTGTCAATACCTACTTATGTGTTGCAACTGGCTTGAGGAGTTTTTGAACAGGCAGGGGCGATTTGATAGGCCTTACCCTTTGGCTCATGTACGAGCGTTCACAAGGTGGAAGTTCCGTATGGCACCCTTATCTTCAGACCTTCCCGCTGACCACCTTAAGTCCTCTGTTATGGAGTGTTGAGGAACAGCAAGAATTGCTAAAGGGCTCGCCTGTTCTGGGTAGACTTTCAACACCGAGTCTTTTTGATGTATGGATGAGCTACAGGTCGTTGTGAAACATGAGACAGTTGCCTGTTATATATCTTTTGACTGCACAAATTCTGTGGTGATACTGACTGTATAAAAAACCTGCATGTTCTTGGATTCTATGGTCATTGTGCAAAAATTCCCTGGTGTAATACTCTGACGTTTGGTTCATTAAATTTGTGAGGTGTATTAATTACTGTCCTACCTCTACAGTCAGGGAGTTGAATGTGTACTCTGACCTCTTATTGTTACAGTCTAGGCGCCTGAAATGAACTTATTGTATAGAGTCCTGTAGCATCGCGACAATCAATACTGTTGCATGTAAATGTGACTGCAAAGAAGTAGTTGTGGTTACAGGAATCAGGAAGATGGTCTAGAATACTCTTCACTTCTTTTTTTAATTCCTTAGTATCACATTTTTATGCAACTTCATGTACTAGAGTGCGATAGTGAGAGTGCAGAGTGAGTTTTTTTAACTAAATAAATTGTTCTCTAAGTTTTGGTGAGAGAACAAAGGATGTGATATTGAAGGGGTCTAGGTGTACTTCATTTCTGCGCTTAAGCAGTTTTTGCACTTGCCTTTCCTTCTTGACGAACTTTTCTACCCGCCACTGCATTCTATGTAGGAGTAGCTTACTGACATTGGTCTCTTGTTCAGAGGAGGTGCAGCAACGTACTGCAGCATTAGAAGGAGAGTACGAAGATTTACAGTCGTATTTCACCAAAGATCCTCGGGTTTGTGTTCTTTTTATGCATCCTGAATTTCAAGTTGGCAGACACTATTTTGAATTCTGATAATTTCTTGCCTGGTTAATTCAGGGCTTACTTGTTTCTATTGCTTCAATCCATGCAGACATTTCCCCAAGTGCATTTTTCTCTTGAAGTATTCAAGACAGCATTTTCAATTATACTGTCTCGAGCTATCTATTTACCAGCGGCTGATCTTTTTGCTCTGGTAAGCGAGTCCTGGACACTTTCTGTGACACACATGACTTTCTTCTGGCCTAATTTGATCAGATGCCATCCATTCGCTACAGTCTTCGATGTATTCATATCGAGGTGTGGGTGGTCGTCCGGTGCCGTCCAATTTCATTTTCTCTTTCTTATACATGCATGTGTCGTGATGTTTGTGTCTTGCATTAGTGGTGTCTCATAATGCACACTCATGACTGATGTGATGTCCAACGATCTGATGGAGTAGGTACCTTTTGCTGATGCTTTGAACCATCGAGCTGATTGCGAGGCCTACGTAGACTACAGTATGAATGATCAGGCGGTAATACTCTGAACATTCTTTCCAGTGCTTTCATATTCAAGAAGAAATTACACCCAAACCTCTTTAATATCATCTTCTTGAGTATCTCATCCTCCGTTCTCTCATAGGGTTAGGGTTTAGGGTTTGATGAACCTTAGGGTAGACCCTGTTGATAACCCACTCTGGTTTCTTGCTATCACACTATTATGTCTCAAGAAGTTGGACACAAATGTGACATGGGAAGGAGCTTGACAAGTGTGAAACCGGTTCTAGACCATCTTTCTCACTTTTTGAACCCGAAGTACTCCTATAATGTCACTTTTACATAAATCATTGCTGCCTTTTATAATGTTACCGGACGCTATGTATTCACATGCATTTGGGGTGACATTATAGACGTCTGGGTGAATATTTTGAAGGACGTCTCCAAGATTCATTGACAGACTAACCTGTGAATAATATTTTTTAGGGCTTTTGATTTTCTAATGGCGCATACATTGGAGATATGTTGTGTGTAATGCTAATTCATGTAGGTGATTGATTGGCTTCCAGGTAGTGCTTACAGTTGATCGAAATTATAAGGATGGAGAGCAAGTGTTTACATCATATGGGCGAGATCGCTCCAACGCAGATTTTTTGATTACGTAAGCCTGAATCGTGGGGTATTCTTGTTGTTACTAAAACATGCTTGTGTATCAAATTTGAACTGTCTGTGCGAGAAACAGGTTGCTTCCACATTTGCAGAGGCTTACTTATGAATCATTTCCATTGCCGACATTTATTGGGCACTGTATGTCGTATGTATTAACTGACCATCATAATTGCTCACAGCTGTCTTATTAGGAATTTCTTATTCTGTTTGCAGGTATGGCTTTGTTGTTGAGAACAACTCAATGGATTACCTTGGTCTTGAGGTGATTTAGAAGTCATTTTACCCTTTCATTTTTTCATTGTTCTCATTGTTCTCAAAATCATTTGACAAAGAGGGTGCTTGGGCATATTGTTTCTTTGCATATTTCTCTCTTCCTCAATTATTTTAACGACTAGTCCTTGGCAGGTTGGTTTAGTCCCCGGTGATCGGTTACAGGTTTTGAAACAGCAGATATTGCAGCAAGCCAACTTTGACTCACCTCAGTCTTTTCCGCTGTATCTGGATCGATTTCCAACGCAGGTTAGTCTGTCATATGTGCAGGATGGTCATGAATTTAATCATTCTGTAGATCTCTGCTAATGTTTCGCAGGCACTTAGAGGTTCAACGATCACATGCACTCTGAATATTTTTTGCCAAATTGAGGGAAACTGGAATCAAGTGTGGGATTTTATGCAGCTGTTGACATATATACGCTTGTCAAGATTACAAGATCCAGCTCTCTTTTCTAAGATTGTTTTCGAGAAAGACATAATGCTTGATCAGGTACCCTTTCATTGCCCATGTCTTCGACCACATGTTTTGGAATTGATTTTAAGCTCAAAACGTTGAAGTTGCAAAAAAATATACCCATCCCAATAGTTTGCATATACATGGTTTTAGCGAACATTTAAAGTAGGGTTTTCAGTTAAATTAAACGAAATTTATTTGCAGGCCAATGAATATGAATGTTTGATGATTCTGATGGGTGAGTGCCGCACAAGACTGGGAAATTATGAAGGAGGTGTGGACGATGAGATCCGCCTTCTTAAGAACAAGGTTGAAATACTCCCTCATTATGTTTGACTACCGTACGCATCACTTCAAAATTTACGGCCTCATTGTTTTCAGTGCATTTTCTGTTCAACCCTAAAGTATAGGGCAATGCCCGAGGAGGGGATTGCGTGAAAAAATGGACCGACGAGGAGGTGCATTTTTTCACGCAATCCCCGCCGACGAGGAGCCATTGCCCGTAAATCACGAACAGATGGATGAAAATTGGGGATGAGAAATCGAAGCCGGATGAGAAATCCGTAATGCCCGATTACGCAGGAAAACCCGCGTAATCGGGCATTACGCTGCAGAAGCCTCCCGCAAAATGAACAGCGCAAATCCCGGGAGTGGTTTACGTTACAGGACGGCTCTCATGTGCATGTATATTAATACTTTATGTGACTATTTGCACCCTCTACACAGAAAATCACGCCAAGAGAAAGAGTTGCTGCACAGCTACGACTAAGTGAGAAAAAAATCTTAACAAGTACGATGACTGCCCTCCGTACGCGATTAGCTCCAATCCGTGGCATTCCTACCAAAGGTGGCGGCCTCAAGGTACTGTTGCACATATCCACTTCAGTGAATTTGTGTTGGCTCTTCCTGTTTGAATCCTTAGTTCATAAACTGAAAATGAAACCCTTTTTGGAAATTTATTGCTAAATTATAATAACTTTCAAAGCAATTTCTATTGTTATAGAAAGAATGTAGCTTCTTTCTACTGGTATATACTTGGCTGCTTTGTTTATAGCTTCTGGAATGATTGATTTCAACTTCTATGCATATGGAAGTGATGGTTTTCAACCATTGAAACTGTTCGGAAAGTCCGCCAGTAAGACTTGATTAGAAATTATGGAGGATTCTTCTATTCCGTCTCTCAATTTTGAAGAAAGGCAGACTTAACTTTTGTTTCTTGTATGCTACAGGACCCAAATGCAGACATAAATGAGATGTTTGACATGGTGGAGCAAGTGGCATCGGCTCCAAAGAAATTTTTTGATAGCATGTTCAAGAAGTAAGGTGCGCCATCGCCTTAGGTTCCGACATATGTGAAAAGCATGTACCATAAATGCATGAATGAAAAAAACCCTACTGTTTTCAGGGTTTGTTATTGGCATCTTAATCTTATGGAGCCCTGTTTCACATGCTGGACATGCCATGCCACGTCCTCCACAACACCAACATGACCCTGCGCATAGATATTGACTGTCAACGCCAGCTCTTTAGTTTCATGCTTCGTCACCAGCAGCTATTTAAGAGGACTTACAAATCCCAGGACGAGCAAAGAGTTTGAGGCCGAGACGAGTAATTACTATTTGGAGTTCGTAGGAGAAGATGGGAAGACAATTACAATATATAAAAAAAGGCTAAGCGGTCTTGTTATGTGACCATTTCGTAGACTGATGGAATTTGAAGCAATCCACGACCAGACAACACCACTGAACGAAACGTGCTGCCGGATAAGCACGCATGCAATTTTATCATTTATTGTCAAGACTCTTTCTCCATGGCCACCTGGGAAAAGTATGAAACCCTCGAGGTCAACTGTCCAAATTCTGAACAAAAGCATTGCCTGATTTCGTAATATACAGAGTTCTTAACAAATAGTTCAAAGGCTCGTCCATAAAGGCTTGTCCGTCAGGCTCGTCCGGAAAAAGGTAAACCAATAAGAAACAAAGCGGACAATGAAAAGGACATCCTTAGGTACCTGGAAAATCTGCAGGGGCTTCCACGACACGGTTCGGATTTGACGTTCCACGAATGTCCCAAAGACAGATTTGCGCATCATCCGAACCACTGAGAAGGTGTCCATCTTTGTTGGGACTCCAAGAAAGGTCATAACCTTCTGTTTTGTGTCCGCGTAGCCTGATATCTGGGTTGCATTGCCCATCCTGAGGAGGTTTCGAAGGGTGCCTACTGCAATCGAAAACATATACTTCTGCACTCACTGTCTTGGTAGCAATGAAAAGCGGATTTTGGGGCACGTACCGCGCTCTATTCACTTCTCCCTCATGGTTGATTTGTTGCATAACTTGTGCCTGTCTAGCCCACACACATCCCCAGGTTCGTCATCGTGGCCTTCGTTCGCCCTAACCATCAATAAACTCTGCTAAAGTAAACTCCTAATAATCTCACCAATTACATGCCGGCAACCCCTTTCAAATCCTGTCACGAAATATTAGTAAGCCATTTTTTCAGTAGGTCACTATCGATAAATATCTCCGAGAGGACATTACCAGAGTCTCGGCGATGGTTTCGGAACAAAAGTCTCTCTCATTTCAATCGTAGATTCAGTCCTAGCAAATCACTGCAGGGCTTTGGAGGCCAAATTAGTAATAGCGCAGCTGATGCTGGCACGGCAATTACAGATAAAGATGACCATCGATATTCTCGATGCCTTGGGCACTGTCGGCTTGGTAACTACACTCACTAGTTTGCCAGGTTAAGAATTCTTCTGAGCTGCAAATTGGAAGGCCCACATCCTCGAAAGAAATCCACGCAGCTACTCTGAATATTGACAACATTCTCTGGTATGTTCAAGCTTTGATCAGCAACCTGCAGTTGACATATAAACTTTGGCGCAAACAATTTCTCTTCATTGAATCCCTTCGGTTGTTAGTCCAGTCACGACCACGCTCAATAATAATGTCATGTGTTGAGGATCATTCAGAGAAATTAAATCGACACAAGCAATCGAGTCGCGTGATGGCGAGACAGCGTTCATCTGAAGTGCGGGGACTTTATTGAATCATTTGAATGTCAGTTTCCATGTATTACATGTGATTCCACGACTCTTCAGCTTCCCCGATCCAGGAACTGTAATGATACTTCTAGCTCACAGATAATGTGATAATAATCTATATATTCAGACAGCAACGTCGGTCGGTTTAATTTCTAAATCTCTACATTGATCGGGTCTGGTACGGTTGGGATCTCAAATTCATCACGGAGGCCCATTGAGTTGAGGCTGGAAAAAAATCCCGTCATGAAGCCCAGGATTCCGGTTTAAAATGAAACGCGGATCCCAAACGCCGTCCTCCAAATTGTAGAGGGCTCCACCCCAGGTTCCTGAAAAACTGACAGCAAGCAATAGATGTTTACCGCACCCATACATGTTGAATACAGTCTCACGTCGAGGTCTATCAGTACTGTCAAGATTTGTGGTAGTGCGGTTCAACAGCTCCCTCCACGGACAAGTTGTGACTAGTCGCCACTTCAAATCGCTCCGCTCCTTCTTGTGTATGCGAGCGTACGTGGTGGGATCTACATTGTAGCTCAAAACGAAGAGGCAAGATTTCCCGATGATTACAGCTGAATTCCTCATGGTTAGTGGATTCACACCGGCCTCCTCTCTGAAGATGAAATCCTCGCTGAAGTAGGTGTCAACAAACTTCCCATGGGCGATGTCAAATACGCTGTACTTAAGTCCATTGCCGTAGTTGCGACACTGGACTAATTCAGTGCTCGACTTCGCGTAATCTAGCAATTCCGGAGGAGCTTGCAGAATGGACCACTGCTGCGATTTAGAATCATAGATTTGCACCATCCTGTTGGTGCCCCAGTGCATGACAACCTTATACACCTTGAATTCTACGTTTACTTTGATGCCCAATAAAATGTCACGGTAGTAGATAGGGAACCGTGTGGGGGTCAATTTGCTTGGAAGCTGCATCATAAATAGAAACCAGCCATTCTGACGAGTTAGCGGATTGATTACTACCAAGGGAAACCACTGTGATATCAGTGGCTGGACTCTGAAAAAAGAGGGTATGGTACTGAATAGCAGAAGTCCAGCGTCCGCGCTCATTGGCCGCAAGTCTCTGAAAGACACTGGGAGTCCAGTGGGGAGCCTCAATTGCACCCATTTCTGCAAGGACACCGCATAGTAAGACGGAATTAAATCCAAAGGCGAGTAATGCAGGTAGAACGGCTCTCCCTCAAACACTCTAGAGGTGGTGACCATCAAACAATCCTTGGAGCACCCTTGAAGCATCACAGTATCTCGTAGACAAAGTTTCTCCACAACAAGCTTCATCTCGTCCGGATGGCTTCGACAAAAACCCAATAAACCCATTCGATCTTCCCCACTCCACCTCCCAAATCAGGGATTCCTAACCACTGACACACCCCTTGAGTTGCCCAATTCAGGCCGGGATCCCCCCACACACAGACCTCCAAATTCACGGTGCCACGAACACTACTCCCGAGGAGCCCAATTACAATTCCGATCCTCCTTCTTTTAGCCAGAGCGAATACTACTTTGATCGCCAACAACCGAGAAGTGGACTGAAATGCGGTCCAATTAAGCGAGTGACTAGAATACAGTACTACGACTACTACTGATGATGCCTGCCATTAGATTGGGCGTCCCGTCCGTCGTGAGGTTGCGTGTGAATTGATGAGACTGACAATCGGGAGCTGTGGGGCTGCGCTGACCTCGGGAAACACGCGGGTGAGCATCAAACATTCTCATGAAACTAAGATCACAACATCTCGAAGGGAAGAAGATGGTCGCAGTCACAGCGCGGGGTTTGCTGAAATGAGCGGGGGCGGGTTACTACTGGAGTTTAAATTCAAAAGATTCTTAAGGTCTTCAATTGAATGAAGATTCGTTGTTCCATTTTCAAAAATCATCGTTCAAAGGTATTGTTGTCTACATCATTTGCATCAAATATGTATTTTAAATTTCTTAGCTTATTGTATTTTGATCTTGGAGTGCATAAAGATGGGACGTAGAATACAAAAGTTTCTGCAAAAAGTTAGAAGTACCTAGGTCTATTGTAGAGTATCTCAATTGCATAGTGATAGAATATAATGTTTGCATTAAATATCATGGTCTTCAATTGAATGCAGAAGGTTTGTGTAATTTCCTCCAATTAATATAACATGTGCTCATAGAAATTCATATGCATTTCTTCTCAATTTGTGTAATTTAAGCTTACGATATTTGGGTCTTTGATAGAATGAAGAAGGCTTGTACAATTTCCACAAAGAAATTTGAGTTATTCATAGGGTATTTTGTTTGCGTTATTTATTTATTTATAGTTGTCTTGGGATACAACGACAGCACCATGTAAGCTTACAAATGTAAGCCTATAAGACATGAGCCTAGGTGCAGGTAGGTACCCTACAACCATAGATGTATTTGTAACGTACAAACCTATACTTGTATATATATATATTCTATAATCATAGAACTAAGGTGTCTATAACGTACGTGTCTATAACATAAATATTGTATAATTAACCATAGAAGGTGTTTGCATTGTAATATAGACACTTGTAGCATATGAGCCCTATAACCAAGGAAGGTGCCTATAATTTAGGCACCTATAAGATATGAATCTAGGCTCTTGTGCTCAAAACTATAGGTTCACATGTAAACAACTCTGCTTTGGGGTATTTGGATCTTTAATTGAATGATGATGGCTAAATAGCAACGTTGTTAAGTTTTCTATGCGCTCTATCCATCTATTAGAGGTGACTTCCGTGACTTCTGTTCATTGTAGTTAACTATATGTTGACTTTAAACAAATTCTCATAAATGAATTTGAAAATACATATGAGATTCTATAAGTATGCAGTGTGAAGATTGTCAACTTCATTAAATTCAATCAACTAGCTAATGAAAATGCAATAGATTGGTAAGATTGTGACCACAACTATTTTATGATTTTATTGAATTTTCAAGATTGGTCCATGATGCATTGATGCCCAAATGTTTCAATGGTCAAATCATCATAATCAAATTTCAAGTGAATTGCAATTGAATAGTCTAATAATTAATATTCATAAACTACTTATTGGAGATATTTGTTACATTAGAAATCCCTATATATATGATTGTTTCTTGGGCCAATGGATAAATCTTTTAAATTTTATTCATTATAAAAAATTATTTAAAAAAACTGCCCATTTTACCATTGATTTTCTCATATTGAGGTCATTTTCAAAGTATACAAGACAATTTTTTACTTGAAATAACATCAACATGAAGAAATCAGTGGTGAAATGGGTAGAAAATTAAACCAAGTTGATTACATCAATTATTTTTCATAAATCACAAAAAGAATTGAAACAAATAAGGATGATTTTTTCACGACAAGCAAAGTTGGTATGACAACAAGACAATATTGTTCCTTCACTTGGTTTTTCCCCTAGTACTTATATAGAAGTGAATGGCTATTGTTTATGTGAGCAAAGGCATAATTGACTCAAACAAATGCTTTGAACATTTGACAACTCCTATAAATTGTGACCTAAAATGTACTTCCACTATTTGTAAGGGTTTATAGTTGGTTTCAAAAGTAGCTAGCTATTTTAATCCTTAAAGTCCCAAGACCTCCTTTCCAGAAACCCCCCGTAAATTTACCATTTCTATGCCATCTATGGCAGAGAAAAAACAACTTTTAGAATTATTTTTTTGCAAATCTAGTTGTAGGATCTTGTACTAGACTAGTATAAAAATTTGTAGAAGAAATTTCACAATGTTTGACTATGTAGATTGCAAGATATTTGTGTTTGTAGTGAAGGAAATAAATAATTTTGCACCTTGCTTGACTACATTTTTTGACTTTGAACTTTCATGACTTGCAATTTTTGCTCTATTAATTTTGAATTTCTCATTTTATATGATAAAGAATTGAGTTGAGAGTCTAAGAATATTTTTTTCAAAAGAAACACATTTAATTTTCACTTATTAAAAAATTGTTAAGTAGAAATAGGTTTTTATAAATGGAACAAATCAAAGCTTCCCATGTACATAGTAATATAATCTATACAAAACAAATTATTAAAATATATTACTTTAAGTTTTTTTGAAGTCTTGCTTTAGCCCGAACTGAACTAAAAATAGGGCTTTTTGTGCCATGACTTTTGCTCTGGGGCCATACAAATTATATTTTTCGGAAAGCTA
This sequence comes from Antitrichia curtipendula, assembly GCA_951230915.1. Taxonomy (NCBI): domain Eukaryota; kingdom Viridiplantae; phylum Streptophyta; class Bryopsida; order Hypnales; family Leucodontaceae; genus Antitrichia; species Antitrichia curtipendula. The sequence goes on from OX579634.1 coordinate 6,956,684, forward strand.
AAATAAATGTGTTTTTCTATCCTCAGAAAAAAAATTCAAAAAAAGAAGAAGACAAATACTGAGACCCTAGGACCCTGCCCGAAATCCATTTCGTCCCCTGAAGGCACAATTATGGGACTTCAGGAATCAAGGCCCATCGTCCGCAGGAGTCTCATGCTCATCGTGGTAGATGTTCTCCGCCATTTCCCAAATTTGCAATATATTGTCTTCCGAAACGCTGGCTATCAAGAAGTCTTCAGACTCATTCCACGAGAAGTCCGAGATTTTGCTTGTATGACCACCGTGGATAAACAAAAGCTCTGGCGGACCATCCTCTGCATCCTCGGGTGTTTGCTCCTCTCCGATTCTGCAACTCACAAATGCATAAAATAAATACCTACAGTCATCAATATCTCCAATGACAGCACAGAAAAACAAAACAAAAACTGTTCTCTTCAAACAGACAGTAGTCTTGTTTGTCTTCAAAACTAAACGAAAGCCTTCAGGGATGCCTGCATACAATATACAGATACTGCAACCACAGATATGACTCATCAAAGCAATCGGCCAGGTCAAGTAAAACCAAACAGGAGACAAAGATGGGAACGGAGATGATTACCTGCTAAGATCCCACACCATCAGCCTGCGGTCTGCACCGCAAGAAGCGAGTATGGTCTCATTCTTTGGAGACCATCCTATTTGAGATACCTCCTCCCTGCCAAAGTGATTCCAACATTGACGCCGTTCAGACTGAAAACTTGCACGCAGAGAACTCTATTATAATTAATCAGGCCACCATGACATGCAATAATAGAAACTGGAACAACTGGGCAGTTCCATAATCGTACTCGACAGGGCTATTGTTCAGAGGTCCCAGAGTAGAAAACGACAACGGTTTATGAAACAACGTACGTATGATTAATAAAGGTATGGAGGCTCCTCGACATTTTCCGTAAGTCGAATAAGGCCACCGTTCTATCTGCAGAACCTGTCGCCAGCACCGATTCGTTCTTTGGGTTGAATGCTAAGCAATTGATCTGCATCAGATATCTGGAACACTCAGCATTGGAAAGCAAGGCATACTCAGAAGTACGAGTGCGAGGTCTTTCGAGCATAGATAACGTAGCCCCACTCTTCAAAAGGACAGCTACATCCGTGGAAACTGAACACTCGAGCAAATCTCACCTCTGCCCCGTGAGCATCAACAGCTTTGTCAACAGATTTGTTAGCTCGTGTGTCCCAAATGAGAAGCTGCCGATCATCGCCAACTGAGCCAAATAGATATTCATGCTGGACATGCCATGCCACATCCTCCACAACACCAACATGACCCTGCGCATAGATATTGACTGTCAACTCCAGCTCTTTAGTTTCATGCTTCGTCACCAGTAGCTATTTAAGAGGACGTACTTACAAATCCCAGGACAAGCAAAGAGTTTGAGGCTAAGCGGTCTTGTTCAGTATGTGACCATTTTGTGGACTGATGGAATTTGAAGCAATCCACGGCCAGACAACACCACTGAACGAAACGTGCTGCCGGATAAGCACGCATGCAATTTTATCATTTATTGTCAAGACTCTTTCTCCATGGCCACCTGGGAAAAGTATGAAACCCTCGAGATCAACTGTCCAAATTCTGAACAAAAGCATTGCCTAACTTCGTAGTATACACATTTCTTAACAAATAGTTCAAAGGCTCATCCGGAAAAAAAGTAAACCAACAAGAATTAAAGCGGACAATGAAAAGGACATCCTGATGTACCTGGAAAATGTGCAGGGCTTCCACGACACGGTTCGGATTTGACGTTCCACGAATGTCCCAAAGACAGATTTGCGCATCATCCGAACCACTGAGAAGGTGCCCCTCTTTGTTGGGGTTCCAAGAAAGGCCGAAACCTTCTGTTTTGTGCCCGCGTAGCCTGAAATCTGGGTTGCATTGCCCATCCTGAGGAGGTTTCGAAGGGTGCTTACTGCAATCGAAAACGTATACTTCTGCACTCACTGTCTTGGTAGCAATGAAAAGCGAATTTTGGGGCATGTACCGCGCTCTGTTCACTTCTCCCTCATGTTTGATTTGCTGAACAACTTGTACCTGTCGAGCCCACACACGTCCCCGGGTTCGTCATCGTGGCCTTCGTTCGCCCTAACCATCAATAAACTCTGCGAAAGAAAACCCCTAATGTCACCAACTACATGCCGGCAACCCCTTTCAGATCCTGTCACTAAACTTTACTCCCTCTAAGGTAACAGGTCCAGAAATCGCCCACCTAAGAGCTGAAACTGAATTTGGGGAAGGCATAACTTCTTGAAATGTTTTTCAGTAAATTTTCCTTGAAAGAGAAGTGGATTTGTCATCTAACTTAAGCCGTTTCATATTTTTTGGAACTTTTTAAAATTAGTTATGATATTTTGAAGTTGAGCTGGCATAGGGCTCCAAAATCGTCCACCCCTGAAATGTACACTATTTGTACATCAGTGAAGGCTATAAAAAAAAAACATGTACAAATTGTGTACATTTTATAGGTGGGCGGTTCTTAATGCCCGAACTATTCTCGAGCTTGTTACCTTACTCCAAAATGATCTCCTTGTTTGACAATGTTGCAGATTAAGCTCAAAAATCAGCATTTTCTAATTCCATTTTGAGCTATGAATAAAGGTTGATGTTCTCTTATAGTCGTGCAAATTTGAGCTTTGGATTAATTTTCAAATTTGAAGTTGTGGAGCTTTGCATTGGGGGAGGTTGAATTGTAATCATGATGGCCACATATAGAGTCTACAGTAAATTGTCCACCCAATTTTGTATTCTTGCTAGTAAAAACAAACACCAAGCTCTTCAACTTTTATTGTAGCCACTATGCACATAGAAAGGGTTTTTTCGTGGCTCTTTACGTCATAAGAAGAGGATAATTTTGTCCAAAAAAGATTAAGCCCAACATGAAGATAGTCAGAGTAGTAAACCCTTCTTTTCAATAGGTCACTATTAGCAAATATCTATGGAGATCTAATTCAATAACTTACAAAACCCTGACGCCACTCACACTATTAAATTCAAAGAAGATAGCGTTCTAATCGTACCGGACAAAGGAAAATACCTATTACTTCTAGATAAGTACAAGATTGTCTCATGCTTACAACCACCCAACATTAAAGCTTTTAATTGAATTGCCCTTGTAATCCTTCCCAACAACTACAAGAACCCACCACCTCACTTCAACAACTAGAAAAATGTAAATGATTGCCAAGAGAGAAACAAATTGCCAAAACAACAACAAAATTTAAGAACCTGCAACAAAATTCTAAACCTCAAAAATATCAAATTGCCAATTTTGTAATCCTTTCCATGAATGCAATTAACGAAACCCAAACCCAAATCTAAACTCAACAATCTCTCATAAAAACCAACACGCCTCCACTTTAAAAAACAAACTAAATCACCAACACTTTAAAAAGATAGGAGAAAACCAAACGACTCCTAAGTTTCAAATATCTTCCACAAAAATCATAAACTTAATTAAGAGGTATAAAAACCTAACATTACCGTTGAAGTTAAATTGCCACTTTTGTCATCCTTTGCGTCATGCGTAATGAAACCACAACTCCAATCAAACCTCAAAAAAATCTCAAACACCTCCACACCTAAAAAACCACGTCACCAACATTGAAAAAGAAACGACTAAAATCAAGGCCTGAAGTAGCAAAAATACCATACCTTGCCATTGGAGCATCCGAAGCGATTGAGGGCCCCGCGTTGGTTGTTGTATTGGCGCGTATTGTTCTCGATGTCCTCAAACGGCAACTGCACCTGTGCAATCATCAAATAATTGGGCTCATTGTCGCTGGTGTGAGTGCCGACAATGAGGTGCTGCATAGAGACATCTTTCCCACTGAACTTGTTGGGGTTGGGCAGCCACTGCATTGTGAGTGACGGCCACTCCAAGGCATGCGTGATGATGAGGTCATACAAGAATGGTGTGTTCTTCTTCCATATCTTGTACTCCTCGTTCACCAAACGCTCCTCCATCTCGCCACGACACTCCTCCTCCTCATTTGCCATTGTCACAAGTGCATAAGTACAAGCAACAATGAGGCTTCGAAATTGGGAACTGAGCTTGTGTGCAAGAGAATAGAAATTGGAATAGGCTAAGATTTTATATATAACAATTTCTACAGCAATGAATACACAACAAAGTACTATTTTTATTTATTTTTTACTTTTTTTCTATTTTTACTCAATTTTATTATTCAAAATAAAATCTTAGTAAATTGAAGAATATAGAATATACTAAACATAAAAGCATCACATTTGTGTATAACATTTTTTGATAACACCATCTACACTTGACTAAGAAGAAAATGGATTTAGTCACTCAAATGTAAAAATTATCAATCTCATTAATTCTCAATAGTCTCAATATTCACATGATTTTCTACAAATCATATTGCACTTCATATTTATCACAATTGTAGATTATCCTTCATCAAATTGCAAGATATGTTTTCACATGTAATGGAAATTTTTATAATTATTTATTAATAGAAAAAATCCAATATTACTAGATATTTTATTGTGAAGAAATTAATAGTACCAAATAATAAGTGTGATATAACTGCATAGTACACAATGTATAATTTTCTTAAATTTTCATCAATAATTTTTTTTCAAATAACATTTTTAAGAAATTCACATTTTTTTTGTAATGGAAAAATGAACAAATTATTGTTTTGGATCAATTTTGAAAGAAATTATTTCAATCAACTATGCAAGTTAATTCAATTAGTATGTACTAGAGTAATAATACTAACTATTACAGATTTGGGAACTATGCAAATTGTAAAACATGCTAATATAGAAATTCACAACATTTTAAATAAAATTAGTATAAATAATGTGTTTTACACTAATTTTAAAGTAGCATAGTATGATTGTCATCCAATAAGGATTCTAGAAGATTAACCTATAAAAGACCAAGTTGTTTGTTGACACTATTGGATAGGATTGGAAAAAAAAATCAACTTGCTTCAAATGCTATAATATTTCAATCTACAAGATCAAAATTAGTTAAAATTGTTTCCACTTATTCTCATAGTAGCTTATTATAAATTTGTACGGTTGAATATGAGGATAAAATTTTAGGGTATCATTTTTTTCTCATTGCCCCCTCACCCCCAAATCGCAATTTTTGACAATTTATGTCCCTCTATTAGTCCTTTAGAGATTCACGTTTAAACGTGACGTTTGGCATCCAATGGATGACAAGGAATCCTTCTAGTAGGACAAAAGTGCAACTATTCAACCTCGGAATTTTGTTGGGAAAAGAGGAGGTTTTTTACAATAGTTTGATTGTTTGACTTCCAATGAGTGCTTTTGCTATTTCTTAAGCCAAATGAATGATTCACACGATAATAAAAGGAATGATTCCCAAGGTCATATGTTTGTCCTTTAAGGGTTAAATAAGTAATTAATCTGTGTTCGAATTGCAAAAAAACTGGTTTAAGGGATGAAAACACGACTTTAAGAAAAATGAGACTTCTGTCCAAAATTATTACTTCTACAAATCTCACCACTCCGGCTATTTTTGACCCCTAAAAAAACGGGCAGCGCACATCAAACAAATTCGGCGTTGTGTCACACGAGAACCGGGTATCATCATAAGATGGGTATGAAAACCCAATGGGAATCCGGGTATCATCCCACGAAGCCCGGGAAATCCGCACTTCCCTGGAACAAGCGCGTCGCCAGCCGAACGGAAGGCTTCCCGCGGAAATCCACACTCACTGTAAGCAATACAAAATGGGCAGCAGCGAAGCTCTTCTTCATTCCTCTCCAACTTTGCCTTCTATTGCACATACATCTGCCCCTTCACTTGGCCCCTCACTCGACCTAAGAATTGTCTATTAGCGCTCAATTAAGATTGCAGGTGTACGTACGTAGCTACCAGTCGTAGCTCTCCCTCGGAATTCGCTATTCAGTCTAGTTAAATGGAAGGAATTGGCCAGAATTTCTTCGTGTCTGAACATCTCAGCACCACGGGACTGTATCCCAATTGGGGTACTATCACGTACGAAAAAAACGCCCCACAGATCACCTTCAAAGAGTTCAATCGCGAAGAATTTCACAACTTCGAGCTGTTGCTGGATGATGAGAGTTCTAATGATCAGAGCGGTACCAACACCCGCGATCAGGAGGTCTCATTTGACGATTATGCAATTGATCTGGAGCGAATGATCTCGGAGGAGGAGCCGCAAAGCATGCCGGAATCCGTTTCCAATGATGAGATCGTTGGAGTCGAACTAGATCCCGAGCGGGACTTGACCAGGTTTGATAACAATTTCACAACTATCGACGCCAAAAACTCAAATTGCGCTGACTTTGGTTTTCCACGCGATCAGCTGTGGCTTGGCGAAGAGAATTCTAATCAAAGTGTCAACGCCCACAATCAGGACATTACATTCATCGAGTTTGTATATGACCTGGAGCGAATGATTGTCCAGGAGCATCGCCCACGTTTGCCACAATCAGTTTTTTTGAACGAAATGCAAACGCCCGAGATTGGAGCCGCAGAGCAAGTTGTAGCCCCGCGACCAGTGGTACCCCCTACGGAGAGCATCGGTGTGACGTACCACAGGAAGAACAAGCAATGGGAGGCGCACTTATGGTGGAAGAATCAGCAGCTCCGCAACAACCGTAAAAAGAAAGGGGTCCAGCTCTTCCTGGGGAATTTCGCAACAACTGACGAGGCGAAGCAGGCTCACGACAGGGCTGCAATTAAACTTGGCATTCTGGAAACGTCGCGAGGGAAGGCGTATCCACTGAACTTTCCGGAGTCCAATCACGCAGACTACATCGCAGAGCATGTTGGTTGGAGCGTCCGGGACTTTCTGTGGAAACTCCGGAGGTCTTCGGCCAAGTTCAGCAAAGGCAAGAGTCGTATGAAAGGGGTGAGCACGAGGAAAGGGAAAAAGGGTTCGGCGCTGTATGAAGCGAAGATCAGCCAGACGTCGAGCGAGGGGGAGAAGGTGACGTTTCCGTTGGGGACGTTTGAGAGCGAGGACGACGCGGGCAAGGCGTACGACCGAGCTTTGTTGTTTCTCAAGGGCGTTGAAGAGTATACGTGCGTCACGAATTTTAGGCCCAGTGGCTACTCTGCAGACGAAATTGAGGAGGCCGGAAGTAGTCTCCTTTTGTAATGAAAGGTCATGCAACTACTGCCAATTACAGCAGATTAGTTTGCACGTGCATCCACCATGTACAAACAGAGCACTCCAGGATCGAGTTTTTGTTTCTCACACATTGAACGTCAATTCGTTCAATCGGCGGTAGCTTATTCCACTGCTCCGGCACCTTTCAGAACGCGCTGCGTGAAACGTAAATGTATACTTTACCCAGTTTTTTAGTTTTCAGAGTTCTGTGTAGATGGACTTCACAATTTGTGGCACGGGAATTTCCCCAATTTTACGAGATCGACTATATTGTAAATTAAAATAACCACACAAGCTTGTGGATGTACTTTTAGCATATACGGCAAGAATAAAGCCGTATAACCATATCTGTCGAGTATACAGTAGCTCTGATGTGATTAATTAAAGCTGCAAGAAATATGAGCAATGCATAATTATTTCAGAAGTAAAGTTTGTGCATAAGTGGATTGCGAACTGAACACAAGGAAGACATCAAGCTAAGCCTCACTCATAAGTTCGCACAACTTAAAACGGGCTTTCTTCAGACAGAGTAGGATTCTGAAAGAAATTTGAGCAGAAGACGGCCAATTCGTTTCTTTGGCTTGATTCAAAAAACTCTTAAAAATTACTCCGGAGTACAGCTAGTTTTTTTATCGGTCCCGCGGACTGGTGTGTGTGTGTGCTTTGTTGCCGTTGATACCTCTGGCTACCGAGTTAACTTGATACCGCTGAGAAGTGCTCCGTCCCGAGGTCAATTCCCACTCAATCAAATCTTAATTAACATCGCTTTTGGTAGCCTAGCTTTTGGTTTCCGCTGAGCCTCACTGTCATACCCTGTCTCCCCAGGCATTCATGTCTCAAAAACCCTAAACCGCAAAGACTGGAACACCCAAAAAACCTTTTACATGCACACGGATTTCCCTGTCTCCCGAGGTGTTCAAGTCTTGAAGCTATATATGTTAGCTCATGATATGTCGAAAACCCTAAAACCCGCAAAGAACACCCACAAAACCTTTTACGCAAGAATTTTACCTCGGGGGAAATGCACGAATTTTTTATTTTTCACACATGAATTTTTTTTCAAAGTTTGAATTCATATTTGCAGTCAGAGACCCCAAATTAACTATGAGAAGTCTAGAACATCCCCTAAGTATGGCATAGAATAGGGAGCAAGATTTTACTTTTACCCCCAAGAATATGCGTTATCACCCTGCGTGTCCCACTTCTTGGAATAGATTTAGCGTCTTAAAAAAATTGAATACTTTTTTTTTTGCACATATAACTAATATGAGAATGTGTGGAATAAATTTCAAAAACTTTGACCTCACAAATTGCAAGATATTTGAGTTTAAAGTGAAGAAAACAAGTTTTTTTGCGCATTGTGGGAATAGATTATTTGACTTTGAACCTTCATAACTCAAATTTTTTGCACTACAAAGTTTTGAGGTTTAAATCTTTGTGGTGGAATTGAGTTGAGAGTTGAGGGGGGGGGGGGGGGGGGGGCAAATTTCAAAAAGACTTAATTTTTATTCTTAAAAAAATTGTTAAACAGAAGTAGATACAAGATATCAGAAGGAAATCTAAATTATTAATATCTTTAAGAGGGAATTAAAATGCACTTATTCTAGTCGTGAGATTTTTCTAGCAAGAAAAGTAATCCATGTGGCACTTCTTTTTTTTAATTGTAAAAGTTGCAGTAAGAAATGAATCCTATAAGTTAATTTTTTCAAGAAGATGCTTAAATTCATTTACCCCCATAACAAGATCGTTCATAAATTTCACACTTGCTTTCACATCACTTATTCAAATGAAATGACTAAAAGCTTTTTATGTAGACAAAAACATAATCTAGGAGAGAGAAAAAAATTTAATTCAAATTTTTGAAATTATTTTTTGCTACCCAGTCTCCCCTATTTTGAGCTTATTTGGGCATAAATTTTGTTCTTCGGCACCAATTGAAAACAACTTATATTCCCAGTTTCCCACAAAGCTAATCAACTTTTCTATCTTGAAAAAAAGTTTCAAGAAATCATGACAAAAATTGAGACTATTAACCCAAAAAGGACACTGCGGACGTTTAGTGCCCAATGAATGACAAGGCATTCCCCTATGTAGGACAGAAATACAACTATTCATCCTTGAAATTAATTTTAGAAAGTGGAGATCTTCTACAGTATTTTGACTTCAAATGAGTTTTCTTTTGTTTTTTAATACCAATTATTCCCACGGTTTCAGAAATGATGATTTCCACAGGGACCCCCACGTCCTTCTTCTAGGGTTAATAGATACTTGTCTAGAATCCCATTTGTGACTCGAAGGGACAATGGTCCTTCGGGGGTTAAGGATGTTCAAATTTGAGTAGCAACAATGGTGGCTAAGTTCAAGAACGGAGGCAATCTGGAAAACGCGGTTTGAAATCTCTACGACAGGGATGTGATTTCGCCACAAGATTGACAGCAAAATAGCAACTGCGAATTTACACATTTTGATACTCTTGTACGTTCTCAAACTCTCACGTCACTTGAGATGTAGATGTAGTTGATGTTGATGCCATGCCTGGTCCAGCAAACAATGAAAGCCTTGTATTGTAGTGGTCCGAAAATCAAATTTCTTACAAAAATACCGTCTACACACCATGCCGTAGAAGCACCACAAGAAGAGCCTTCAGGATGTTGCGAAGTTTACGTGTCTTTAGGTATTCCCCAACAACAAGTCATGCAGGATTGAATCAGATTTCAAAATTAAATTGTAGCATGTTGATCAGTTTCATGGATGCTTTCAAGGGTTGATAGCTTTTGCACCCTGTATCAGTCCGTTACGTCCACCAAGTTCAAACGTCACAGATTACAATTTAGCATTCACGAGCTGGCTGATTCAAAATTAATTTGGAAGATCCTCTTCAATCATATTCACATTCTCCTTGGACAGAAACTGCAACACAGAGTATAAACTTGTGTTGCTCGTTTGCCGATCCCTCTAGAAATCGGCGATGTCTATACAAAAGGAAATAATAGAGGTGTCCTCTCCCTAACATGCTTGCAGCAATGCTGCTCCTGCGCTCACATTCCTCCTAGCTACAGACTGTCAAAATTGGGTTTGGCGCATCTTTACAAGGAGCTTGCGGTAAGCATGATTGGGAGTGTCGAAGGACTATATATCATGACGGCGTTGAAGCTGGCCCTGAAAATCGCATCTATAAAACTGAAACATTGTATGGCGCTTGGTGGGTGAACTTTGCATTTCATGCATTGTATGATAATGGTGCTTTCTTTGGCTTCCTGCAAGCGAACATTCGTCTACCTCGCCACACACATGGCGCCCACAGAATCGTGAGCAGTTCGATGCATGCCAACAATGGCGCTGGGATTCCAAGTGACTGCGAAATTTCGCCAGTGACGCCTGCCGTATTGCCGCTGTCTGCTGCTTTGCAATTTACCCGGACCATTTGCGAGGATTTCTTTCACATCAGAGAGCTCTTGTACATGGACATGATGTCGTCAAAACTAACCTTGGAAGAAATTTCGGTTGCACTGCCTTTCCTCCTTACCACCTCTTCGTTACCTCTGTTTCTTGGAGAACTTCTGCGGTATACGGTGTGGTGGCACTTGCCATAGCTACTCCCACTCGAAGTATGCGCAGACTTTCTTTTGCAAGGTGCAGGATCCGCTGGCTTCCAAGACGACCACACCGGCACCGTTTGGTCCCAGTACACCGGGACTTGTTGATCGCTCACATTAACCGCTGGTTGCACCTTCGGAATCACACAACGTCCAGGCGAACTCCAGGCTTCCGAATGCCTGCACTCAAGCGCGGCATCTTCTCCAACCGACGCCAGACCTATTTCCACCGTCACTCCCGATTCCAACGAGCTAGAGTGTGTCATGGCAATCCACACCTAGATCGATTTCCTCGTCCACTGTCAAATTATACCTCCACAATGCTCTGCTCTCTGTCAAACTACACCTCAACAATCCTCTGTTCGGTGACAAAACTAGACTTCCACAACGCTCTGTTCTTCAAGTGACAGCTCGATCCGGGGCTCGATCAAATTGAATGCGTCCTCTCCCTCAACAGGCTCTACAAAAACGTACCCATTAACACATACAGGTCACCGGCATCCTGGGATCGTCACAAAGTCCTGCCGCAATTGCGACACCCCAAAAGATACAGTACTTATCTCTTCTAAAAGAGAACTCAAGCCAATCCTCCAAACCAAAATATCTACAAACGAAGTGCAGTCAGTAACGTGAGGATTCATTCAGCATTCAATATCGCCGTGCGCCGATATTTGCACCTGCTGTATGAACGATGATCCTGCAACATTTGGTGCAAGTTAATGTAATATCTTCCGAAGCCAGCTGGTCGGTGCGTTTGTTGGGAGTGATTGGAAAGGTACTATTTCCAGCTTGATATTAGTTCGGGAGCCATTTGCAGGGCTTTAGCAGCTTCCAAATGTGCGGAAGGCGTGGCGGCCATTAGAAAGTTGGGCTGCGATTGGAATGAACTTGCTCTTGAATTGCAAGTCTTGTGAGTGATGGTCCCCTTGCGAGATTGCGAGATTTGCGAGATGGCATGGGCGTTGCTTCAGAAGGGAGAGAACTGGAAGAAACTGACTGTTCCTTTTACGGTAGAGAGTTTGTTTATTACTCCCTCCGTCCCAAAATGATCTTCCTGTTAGACAAAATGTTCCGGATTAAGACTAAAAATAACATTTTTAAAGCTTGTTTTGCACTACATATGGAGTTTGGTGCACTCCTATTGCCCTTGAAACTTTGAGTTTTGAAGCCCTTTTTAAAGTGTAGTTTTGGATTATTGAAAAGTGAATTTTTTTGGGTATTTTCAAGGAGCACCAGTGGTTATTTAATTATTGAGTGTGAGGTCGTCATTTTGTGGGTAGTTAGTATAAGTCAAAGACCATATGTGGACCTATATTTTGCCTCCCAAAGTCTTCATCTTCTTCAATTAAATAATATTCAAAGAGATGCAAAAAATAAAAACAAAAAGTGTTGATTGACCCCTTCAACCATTTTATTTGTCTTTTGATTAGTGATTGCATAGATGGAGGGAGAACTATCGCTTGGAATTGTTTTGTTAGTCCTAGAGAACAACCAAAAGTTAAATTTGACCAATTTGCAACTCACAAAGTACAACAAGAAGATCATTTTGGGACAAAAAATGAAGGCCAACAAGAAGATCATTTTGGGACGGAGGGAGTATTAATCTAAACCCACACTATTTGTAAAGCTTTGAGTGGAAGCAAGTTTCTCTCTAGACACAAGAGTCAAGTGACCATTTTCTGATCGCTGCCACTGTTTTTTGAGCTGCTCGTTCTCAAATTCTGAGTTTTTTTAAATGAGAATTTCATCAAGAAAATAGACTGTGTTATAAATCTAATGGTGGTAATTTCATCAAATTCTGAGTTAAACTCCACCTTGTGGGATTTTTTAAGTTGAGTGGTGTAGTTATAGTTCACGGCTCTATATATCATGTTTTTTGGGTTCAATTTGGGCATGGATTAGAAAGTGAGCCAACCTATGTGATTGTTGCCCACCTCAAAAAGGACAAATCCAAGGAGCTCAAGGAGAACACAAGTGTGTCCATTCTTGTTTTTCTTACAAACATTAGTCTCATTTCAATGATCATTGTGCATTGCAAGCTCCACCAAAAATTGCAAAATGACTAGAATGTTGTGAAATTTTAGATGAGCATTCTAAACTCATTTGTCTTTCATTGAGCACAAAAAGGTCATCATTTCAGAATATTCTTGCTAAGATATGCTCCTTCAAATTGCATTGCCCTGTATTTTCATTGATTCAAATAAAATTTTAAATTTAAATATCTACTAAATTGTGTGGTCAATAAATCTACAATTTTTGAGGTGCTTACCTTCAATATAAAATACAAGATCTTGTACTTACATTCTATCCAATCTCAAGAAAAAAGTGAGCAAACAAATTGCTCAAATTCTAGGTAGTTTTGGCCCATTTTCAAAATCCCCCCTCCCCCGGGGGTCATTAGAGTTTAACATGGGATTTAAGGTAAGCTTTTGTATTTAGTTCTTGGACAAAAAGATTTGTACACCTTTTTCTTCCAATACAAATGCTCCTTTTTCAAACAGTCACAATCTCACATAAATTGTATGCAATTCTTATCCCATGCATTGCATTCGTATATAGTTTCAATCATGCATATCAAATTTGAAATTTGAAAAAATAAAATTCTATTTTTGGTAAATTTTAATATTAAATTTTCATGATATTTCATAGTAATTAATTGAAAGGCAGCAAATGATGAATTTTCAATTGCACATACATGTTGAAAACCTACGTAAGCACATCTCCCTTTTTCATAAAATCGCAGAAAAGTTTTAAAATTCACACTATTAAAAGTTCAATGCCAAAGTGTTACATGCCGAAATTATGTCACACACATCCTACAAAAGCTTGGGGGTGCATTTAGTTCTACTACAACAAACCACATGCGAACAAGTGGTTTCTAATCAACTATAATTTCAACCTAAAATTTTGAGCATTGTTTAATAATGGTTATAGGTTTCTATTGCTAAAATTTCAAACTCAAATAAAATATGAAATGATTTCTAGAAGAGGTTGAAAATGAACTAAAATGGCATGTTTTTCAATTCAAATAATTATAAAGAACACATTTAGGTGACCATTGAATCAATATTCAATTCAAAATGAGCTTTCAATAGAGAGTTATTTTTAGGAATTTTTGTTCATTTTTTAGACAATTTTTTCTTATATAATATAAGGGGGTGAAAGTTATTTTTCAGTTCTATAGTGTACCTTTTTACTTCAAAAATTTGTAACTAATTATTATTAACAAATCAAAATATCAATAATTCAAAATATAAAATTTCAGAGTATGAAAATCTATTCATATTTATTTTGTTTATTTTTATTTAAAATTCAAAAAAATATATAAGAGGTCCAAAGTTTTGATCATACGTGGTTTTTAATGGACACTCTAAGTGATCCCTCGTTCAAAAGTGCAACTTAATGATGCATTCTTTTAATGTCAGGTCTAATAAATATTATCTTTAAAAGGTACATACAAATAAGAATCAATAGAAAATTCCATAGGAATTTACACTTTGATGTTTTAATTTTTTAAATAGTAAAATATTCACAAAAAAAATTGTTTAGTTTTTTTCAGCTTAAGGTTCTCCAAGTCAATCAATTGTTTTCAAGAAAAAAATTCTATAATCTCAAATTTATTACAAAGGACCAACACCTTAAGTGCAAGTGAAAGTGTAAGATGGATATTCTATTGTTTTCAAAATATCTTTGTCTTTTTGCATAAACTTGGTAGATAACCTCAAATCTCAATTTTAGCTACAATATTTTTTTCTTGAGCTATTAAAAACTTTAAAATGGAAATAGTAGACATGTAATTAGTGGCTAAATGTCACACTACACTCTAACCTCCTTATGATGACTATCTTTACTCCTGGTCATAGTGGTCATATTGGAGGTGTAATATTGTGGAATTAGCATGCAATTGTTACATTACTTAGGAGGCTATTGAATATAAAATTTTATAAATTCAATGTCATACACATGTGGGAGTCACCAAGTTGATTGCCACACATGTTTTTTTCTTACATTCCAAGGGGAAAAAAACATGGTAGTGGTGCTTCAAAAAGACAAATCCTAAAGGCAAAACAATTGTTGATAAACAACTTGTTTGCTTCTTTAAATTCACATTTGTTTGTCTATTGAGGTCACATTAGTGAATGCAATAGCTATAGTATTGACTTTATTTCTTGACTAGAAACATATGTTATCAAGAATCTTATTTTAATATAGAATTTGCCATATTAGAGGATATCATATAAAGGGAATTAGAGAGATCGAGTATTATGTAAAATATATGAAATATACCATATATATAATATATTATGTGTACAATGATCTTATGTCTTACTTAAAATCTTTAAACCTTTTTTGGTATAATATAAAAAATTTGGGAAAAATAACGCCTTTCACTTTTAATTTCAGTTTTTAGTTAAATTAATTGGCATGTGGAGAACTAGTTCATAAGAGGTTTTTAAGAAAGATTGACTAAATGACCTTTGGAGACTAGACTATTATTTTGAAGTATTTGATGTACATTGAAAATTCAAATGAATCTATTTCAATTACAAGAATATGAAATTTATTTATCTACTTTTCAACAAAACAATTTTGAAACTTTTTGGTCATGAACAATAAATCTATACAAGTGCTAGTTTGTACACTTTTTTGAGGAGATGAATTTTATAAATTTTGGACATAAAAAAACTTGCCAATTTAACAAAATTCATGAATGGACTATGAAGTAGTTTCTTGACGTTTGACATTATACCTTCAAGGTAATGTGACAAACTCTTGCCATCATTGCTACAAATTTGTGGACATAATCTTCCAACTAATTGACCCTTCAAGTTTAAGCAAATAAAGGCAAAACAAGCAACTAAGTATACCGAGAGAGACTTTGTCTTGGTAAAACATTAGCTTGCTTTTCAAATCAAGTCGTACTCAAACAACTTCACATGTAGCTTTTGTCAATGTAAAACCTTCTCACGCTTTGGACTAAAAGTCAATAAGCTAGCAACTTTGCTATGAAGGGTTGAATATGTTGATTTTGCAATGATTTGCTTTTCAAGTAAGGTCCAATTCAAATTGCCTCACATGTGACTTTTGTCAATGTAAAACCTTCTCCTTTGGACTAAAGCCAATAAGCTAGCAAATATGTTCTCACAACTTGTATTGATGCAACATTGACTTGCTTTTCAAGTAAGATCCTACTCAACTAGGTACCTCACATTGATGTTGCTTTTGTCAATATAAAACCTTCTTCCTTTGGACTAAGCCTATAAGCTAGCAACTATGCTATGCACCGATTTGCTTTTTCAATAAGGTCCAACTCAAATTGCCTCACATGTAAGCTTTGATCAATGTAAAACCTTCTCCTTTTGAACTAAGGTAAACCAGCCTATGACAGGCCAACTGTCTAATGCAGACATCTACATACCCCCCCCCATTATAGTCCATTTCAGATTTTTGCTTCTACAATTTAATTAGGTTGGTTAGTGGCCTACATTAGTGCATTAGGTGATTGTGATAGAATTAGTAATGACTGTCATAGGACACTTATACATTGTGAGTGTAAACTCATCATAAAGAGGGTTTTTTTTATTCCTTTGTGTGATGGCCACATTAAAAATTCTTGTGGTTGTGTTAGGAAATCTGAAGACTGCATTAGGTGGTAAGATGACCATCATGAAGACATATTTTATTGATTTCAGATAGTCTACAGACTGTTGGAAAAATACTTAAAAAATTCATAACAAATTCCTACTTTGTCCAAAAACTAAAATTTTAACTGCTTCTTTCATTTCTCAAAGTTGTCTCTGCTAGAAAAAAATCTGATTTTATTTTGCTAATGGCAACATACCAAATCAGTCATTCTGCTTGTCAGGTTTACCTTAAAGCCAATAAACTAGCAACTATGCTGTGAGAGGTTTTATCAATTCAGCATTGACGTGCTTTTTCAAATAAGATCTTGCTCAAACTGCCTCACATGTAGTATTTGTTAATGCAAAGTCTCCACCGCCGCTTCAGACCAGAGCCAATGAACCACGTACCTCACATGTAACTTTTGTCAATGCAAGCCTCACATGTAGCTTTTGTTAATGCAGAGCCAGTGAACCCACAGAACATGATAAATTTGGTGGCCAAAAGTGTTCGACTCTTTGCATACATCAGACAGAGAAATTCGAATTCCCACCGGGGTATACTTTTTATTACATGATCGAGCATGAAAACTCTTCTACAGACAGACTTGCGGCGATCGAGAGGAGATTCTGTGAGTCGACTCACATGCAGCATGAATCTTCAACACGTACAATGCCTATTAATTCCAGAGCCGGGTGATATACTCCGTCCCATTCTCAATGCCAAGCGAAAACGAGGACAGGTGTTAGCCCGCGCTCATTCCTGTAGACGCCATCAGGTCCGACCCGATACTCACAGTGCTGGCAAGGAGCCGGAAACGTGTTGCGCCAGGCCACGAAACTCTTGTAATGAGGTCCCCACACGAATTCGCAGTAGAAGAGCGTGGTTCCGAAGATGTTGGGCGAGAATCCCCAGCCGAACTTGTCGCCGTAGGTGAGTGTGTGTCGCCCCAGGTGGTTGTCCCGGGAGGCGCACTGCAGTTGCAGGATTTGGTTTTCCCCGATGTCGTTCCAGATGTTCACGTCCGCTTTACTGGCCACGGCGGCCATGGAACTTGCCGCCACCACGAGCAGCACCACCGTTACGAAGATCGGTGCCATCCGGATTGGTTTTCCCATCTCTACGCCTGCGTACGAAAACAGTAACACACCAAATTAAGCCGCCGTTACGGACTACGGACTCCTTCGGGAAGGTGAAAGGTTTTTGGAAATGCGGATCATTTCAGTTGCTTGTGTTGGTTCAGTTAACGATAGCTTTGGGGAACAAAGGAAAACCACTTTCAATGTGAACTTTTTGGAATTGAGCAAGAACATGTGCTTTTGGGTTCTTAATTCTTGAAGAACCAACGCTGAGGACCCAAAGTGTCTGATGGATGGCTTCATTATTCACATTAGAAACAAAGAATGCACCTCTTAATTCAATAATCAAAGCATTTTGGTACCTAACTTGGTCATTTTCGGGGACATGTCCTTCAAGAGGTTAAAAGGACAGACTGAAGGTGATGCAAAGCAACCCAAAAAGCAGTGAGAGAAAGGGAACGGAGGTATGCTACAACAAAACATTGTGTAGGGAAAACTCATGGGATTGC
Source organism: Antitrichia curtipendula (assembly GCA_951230915.1). NCBI lineage: Eukaryota > Viridiplantae > Streptophyta > Bryopsida > Hypnales > Leucodontaceae > Antitrichia > Antitrichia curtipendula. The sequence continues at coordinate 6,974,669 of OX579634.1, forward strand.
ATTGACCACTAATAATGAACAAATTAAGTTGCAAGGATTGCAGACCCTTCATAAATGTTGTGTTGCAAAGGGATGAGAGGCTGCTAATAGAGAGTACTCATCTTAGAATCCACCAACTCCATACCTGGATGCAAAGTAGTGCCGCTCTCTAGGCGCTTTGGAGTAGAACTCTTCTCGCACACTGCAATACAATCCAACTCTTCTAAACCAACACCAATAGGATTGAAATGCTTTGTGTTGTCAATTGCATCTCTTCACGCACTCAATCAATGTGCACCATGTGCTCAACAACTAAATTGAAGTGATTCAAAATCGACAACACTGATGCCTTTTGCACTCAATGAAAATGTTTCACGGGATCAACAACACAATCAAATTGGTTTGAAATCAACACCAACAATCCTGAAATGCTTTGCACTTTTAACCAAATCGCTTCTTGAATTCAAAGTGCAAAAAATAAATTTCAATGTTGGCAACAGGGATGGTATAAAAAAGCATTTCAACAATAGGAAGGCAAAGTGTCACAAAAAGTGCCTACTTGGTATATGCTATGCACAAGATATTAAAGGGAATCTTTATCTTATTATTTATTACAATTTGGATAAGAATTATCCTCAAGAACCTTTTGACATTGACATAAAGTCACGAAGTTCCTGGAATGGTGGAGAGTCCATGAAAGCTCCTTAGTATCTATTATGTATTGAGCTCAATAGCTTTTAGACTGGCTTCTTTAGTTTGTGATCACTTAGGTGGTTTATGTAGAATTGCTCCCCATAAATATTTTTGATTGTCATTTGTTGAAAGGTTTTCATTGTTCCACAATAATAGACAATTGAAGGTTCCTAGAAAAGTTTTTAAACCAAAAAGCATATCAATGAAGCAACAATAAAAGAAAGCACTGATGTGCCAATATAATTAAATTTATTAAAAGCTATTCTAAAAGTATATTAATCTTTTCTACTTTCATAGGAAACTTCACTATTTGAGTAGAATTTATATTTTTTATATTTTTTTCTACTTTCCATTCACGATCCTATGACCATGTTTTTATATTCAGAGTCCTTCTAATTCATATTAAATAGAGGCATAGCTAGTATTTTATGATAAAATTCACAATAATAGTGTAGGCGACAAACTAGGTATCGATGCAATAATAAGGGTATTTGTGTATGCATATAATCTCAATTTTTTATCCTCTAAAATTGAATAGGCTTGGCCTTTGAAATAGAGATTTTAGTTTTAAGGTGCATTTTATTTTATAATTTTAACATGCTATGATTTATTCTGACTCTATATGGCATTTTAGGCCCTATATAATGGACCACAAAATATCTCTCATTTTCATCCCTAGAGAAAAATACAAAATTGACTCATTATTTACCATGGAGGATCAAATTTGGAAAGTCAAAAACAACTACATGGATAGACGAGGTCAAAAAATACAAAATTTAACTATTATAAAATAGGAGATAAATTTAATAGAGTAACATTTATCCATGGTTAGACCAACAAAGGATCATTTCTCTTTTAAGGCATACAATGCTAATATAGCCTTCAATTTGTAATGTGATTTGAAATATGTAAATTTTAAATGTCACTTTTTAAATGAAAAATTGTACAAATGTATATAATTTTAGAAATCTTAGATTTTGAATCTTTATTTCCTCTTAAATCATCAATTTTATATTATTTAATACCTAAAAATTATATTTTATGTGGATAAAAAAATAATCAAAGTCATAATTTGACGTCCTTTGACTTGAATTTAGAATTCTTCTTTCAAATTCAATTATGCACAATTTTCTTTGAAATTCTATATAATTTAGTAATTTAATTTTTATGAATTACATTAACCTCTAAATGGCCAAGGCACTATATTTTGGTGTCAACTAAATCTTGAAGTTAGATAAAATCTAATCAACTTATTATTTTTAGATTTAAAAAAGTTGTATTGTTTAAAGTCTATTTTGAGCATCAAGATTTTGCAATAGATACCTTTGTACTAAATCTTCAATTAAAATATCATAATTACATTGAATCTTGGGGCGGATTGTGTTGGAAATTCATTTAAGAAATTGTAGAGTAGACTTTAAGAAGTTCAAAATTAATTATAGTTATACAAGATATGTACTTTAACCTCATATTTTTTCATGACCTTAATATTAGATTTGACATGTTAGAATAGGAATATAGGATTGAAAGACTTCAAATTACTTTCACAATCTTAACACTCTTTTGATTGAATTTCATAATATTTCAATACATAAGTGGTATTCTTTTGTGTAATCCATAACAAGTCTTATTTGAAATTGTATGGTTATAATTTCTTAAAAATTGATCAAAATTATTAAAATTTGGACTTTTTGCTTAGTTTGAGTAACTCCAAGAACCTCATAAAAGGTCTTGGGCATTTAAGGGTTAATCTTTAGAATTTTTTTTGTATTGTTTTCAAAACTTTTAAAATTGAAGAATTAAATTCATTGTTGTATATAATTTGTATATTAGAGGAAGAAAATTTTAGAAATGCGTGGAATAAAAATTAGGTGGTATAATTTTTAAAAACATCTTAACAATGTCATTAGAATTAGAATAAAAATTTTCAATAATAAGTTTAAGAATATTCAAAACATATCTCCATTTTATAAGAAATATTTTTTGAGCATATTAAAAATTATTCTTTTCTTTACGGGGTGACCAAAAATATCCTTTATATCACACGTGGAATTGAAATGTCCAAAGGATTGGTTTCAATACACTATAGTTTCCTTTCAAAAAGTATAATTTTTAAAATTTTAATTCAATGAATTATTTCATTTTTTCCATCATTTTAGAGTCTAATTGAGTGAAATTATTGATGATATATTATTTTAGATTTGATAGTGCAAATTTGTAGGAAATTATAATCTAAATAATTTTTTAATAAATAAACTAGATTTCTTACAAACATCAATTACTATTATTTTCTTCCACTTAATATGCACTCAATTATTGGAGAATAATTGAAGAAGTTCAAATTCCAATAGCTACTACAATGATACTCACTCCACTCTTATTTCTTAATTATTTAATCTTTCTCTCTCTCTATATATAAATCAACTCCATATTCTGATATTTTTATTGATTTATTTAGTTTTTGAATATCTTACTATCACACAATTGGCTCATTTACAATAAATCTAAATAAATTCATACATCTTGTTGGTAATATGAAAGCTTTGTAAAATTTTTAATCAAATTGGACACTACATGTGTAATTAAACTACCTACAATAACAGATTTTGCTAGTTGAACCGTATCTATTGTGACTAATTTAGCACCTTTTTAGAATTATAGTATTATTTAACAAAATCAAAATCTAATTTGGATATATTAATATTACAAATTTTTGATACATGACATTTTCACATTAACTTATTTCTAGTGTAAAATTCCTTTACATATGATGTGGTTTGTTTAAAAGGACAAAATGACTACATGATTGATGTTTTTTACTTAATTGATTCAATTTTAAGTTAAGTATTATGTAAAACAATAGAAAATAAAATGTATTATTATCAAATTCTTATAAAACAAAACTTAGTATTGTATGTTGAAGATGCATAAATTAAATCGTATTAGACTTAATTTATCAATCCTGGAAGATAAATTTTGAAAGTTTAGTTATGTATTTGAGAATCAAAATAAACTATTACTAGACCTTAGTTGCTTGTCATACATAACTATATCTACAAAATAAAAGTTGTAAAACCTTGGAGACTCTATAGCTCTTTCATAGGGAAGATGAAATCATGAATCTAAATTTCTTCCTTTCCACCTGCCTTATTCTATTTGGCAATCAAAGAAATGGAAAAAAATGGAAAAATTTAGGGATTAGAGAATTTCATGTTAGAATATTAGATTACTATTTATTGGTCAAGTTCTTAAATTTTTCTAATTTCATGCTTGCATTTGTGTTTTATTAATTACATTTGTTTGTGGATGAGCAAACTTACCATCTAGATTAAAGAATATAGACCCAAAATTATCCCAACCCAATTGTGTCCTAATGCATCCTAATTTAATTTAAATTGCAAAAGGTTGGCATTATAGCAATTTAAGTGCAGAATCAATGGAATTGGTTGAAAAGGCCCAATTTTATGACTTCAATGAATACCACTATGTGACTTCTTGCACATGGTAAAAGGTTCATTTATTATTCCTTTAAGCTAGAGGGATACATTTGGATTAACATTGTAGCCGTTTGAAGAATTAAAAGAACCATATTAGAATGCAAATGGATGAAAATTGTTTTTATCTAAAGAGTAATGGGAAGCTACGTGTTTTTGGTTTGGCCACCTATGATGTGTCTTTTTTTTACTCAAAAATGGATTGACCAAAATACATGTGAAAAAATCATTGATTTGCCTTTCCATTGTCAAATCATTTTTGTCCTTAAGATGTTAATGCTTCTTGATAAGTTGAGAGCTTAGAAGTCGGCACAAATTTTGGTGAAAAACTTATTGAGTATGTGGTATGTAAGAATAGTTGGTCAACATACTAGTCATTGTTCAATTTCAACATTATTTTTTCTGCATTGCAATAGACAATAACGTCTAAATTCTTCTAACTTAAGTCTTCACTCTAAATGATGAGTAGAATGCTTCAGGTCAACATTTTTCCTACATGATTTTTCATTCATCCAAAGTATTTTTTAAATCTATGAGAAAAAATATTCCATTAATTCCATTAATTAAATCTATCCATAATGTCAATACAAGAGAGTTTTACCATCAAGGCATATTTCAATTGGTTAAGGAGAGGTACATTATGACTAATAATGCTCATTGCTTGCCTTGTGCAAATTTTCAATAGGGTGGGTATGAAGTAGAAATTTCATTAGTCTCGGAGTGAGAAATCTCAGAGAAATCTCTACTACTACCAACCAATATTAACTTAGTGAGTGTGGATCCACCTAACATAATCTAAATGCATGAGACTTTTGCTGTTGTGACATGTTTTGATTGGTCAAGCAATCAAAGAAGTCAAATGACTCAACTCTCTTACATAATGATATTATGTCCGTTAATTGCAGGTTAGTACCAACCTCCTCACCCATGTCTCGATAGGTCCTAATCGGTGGTTATTCTTGATAATTTGGCCTACTTCGCAATTACCTAAAGTAGAATAATCCATTGTGGGTAAATGACCCATAGTAGACACCTAGGAAATGACCCCATTATGTTTTTTTCAATTTGTGAGATTTTTGGCTTCAATGCATGTTTTACATGACATTAATGGAGTGATTGGTGACTTCATTAGGAACTTCCAACTTTTCAGTGTGAATTCATTGTAAGAATTGACTTTTTAAGCCTTTCATGTTAGAAAATACTATGATTGCTGTAGGTGAGCAAAATGAGCATGATGGATTCAGATTTTGTTGGTTCTAAGATAGCCTACAAACTCTTTTGGGCCATGATGCATTGAGCACTTCAAAAATTCATAGCAAATTTATACTTTGTCAAAAAAAACATAATTTCAATTGCTCTCACTGTTTCTCATACTTGTACTACTGTGGAAAAAAAATTGAAAAATTTCAGCAACCACATGAGGTCAAACCCCTAATTCTGACCACAATGGACTGTTTTATGTCTGGGTTCATTTTTCCCAGCTACCAAAAATCTCCAATTGCAGACCATATGGATGAAAGTTTAGGGTGAAATGTTACTTCAGTTTTGAGCCGATATAGCCCAGTTTTGTTATATGAATGGCATGTGAAATATTATCATAAGCTGCAATTGATTTCGACTTGCTGCCATGTTCCATCATCCTTGGTAGTACTAGACATTGATCTTCTTCTTAAATGTGAGCAAGTAAGTTTGCCAAGATCTTTTTTCAATTCTTTGTACGTCAATCATGTTCTTGAATGACAAAATAGTAATCTAAGAGTTGAATTCATTAGCACAGTGGATAGTGTGGGTAGTGTTATTGTGTGCTCTCTTTTGAGTGGATAGTGGATAGTGAGAGAATGTGAATTTTAGAGAGGAACATTGAAAGGGGTACAAATCATTTTCAAAGGGGTACAAGTGGTATTCAGTTATTGACCACTTAAGTTTTTCTAAAATGTGAACGAGGGTACACGTGTCACTTTGCCATTGGCTGAAAAATTGACATGGGTGCTTGTGACATACCCCCCAACCCCATACTTGTATTTTTGTGACACATGTTTTACAATATAGGACGATGTATGGTTGTATCTATATGGCCATATGTATATGTATATATCTCATATGTATATTGTATGTATTCCATGCATATTTTACATGATGTACATATTCCATATCATATCTATATCCCAGATTATCCATATCTGTATTAACTATTTTGCAAGATCAATGGCGTTAGAGGGGGGAATTTTTGTTTACAAGATCAATGGCTCTCAATTTTTACAAAGAGGGGGTGCGGGGTGCGTTAATTGCAACCTGTACCTGGATGCATCACGGTAGGAGATAGTACGAGATAGTGGCATTCATAAAATGGGAGCCAGGACGTGAGATTTACTGAAATACTACCTCTAGAATCCCAGGCAATTACAATATTGAGAAATGAATACAAATGATATGTGGATTTGTACGAATGAAATCTTTGCAATCATGCAAAACAAGCTCCACGAGATTTCAGAAAACAAGTAACAAATAAATTTATTCACCCTGATTCTCAGACCAGTTCCCTTCTCGAGAATTGGGTCTTGTTCACCAACTGCTTGAAAACTAACAGAGATTGCATTCTCTTGCAGGTGTGTTTCAAACTAGCAAAATCATGTAAATGAAGCTGGAATCCAGCCCACAAATAATAGTGCCTTTTCCATCTCTAAATGAGATCATAGTTCCCATTACACAATGTTCAATCCTATAATAGCGTTACCAAAACTATTTCAATGTAGCCAAGAAACCTGCAGATCACATGTCGATGCAGATCACCCGTTGCTTCGTCCAATGCTTCAGGCCACCCTCGCAGACCAACCAAGAATGCCTAGTGTGGAGCACCGCAAGTCATCAATAATATCCGGCCGGTGGGGGTGGCGACTTGTGCTCATAGGTTGGAGGAGGAGGAGACTTGTGAACGGGAGGGGGAGACTTGTAAACAGGAGGAGGCGGAGACTTGTTAACATGAGGAGGAGGAGAGTTGTAGACTGGAGGAGGGGGAGACTTGTAAACGGGAGGAGGAGGAGACTTGTTAACGGGAGGAGGGGGAGACTTGTAAACGGGAGGAGGAGGAGAATTGTAAACGGGAGGAGGGGGAGAATTGTAGACTTGAGGGGGAGGGGGAGACTTGTGTCCATAACCATGCTTCCGTTCAGGTGGAGGAGGAGACCTGTGCCTGCCACCTCTGCCATACCTCGTAGCCTCAGCAGGAGCGAAAGCTAGCGCAGCAAGCAACAGCACTATCAGCGAACACAATGCCACGGAGCCTTGGACTCCATGACCCCTGGGACTCATGGCTGCAATTGCTGTGTACCTGCAGATACAATACTGTAACTTGAAGTGACTCTCAACTTCGAATGGGCTTAAGGCTCAAGAGTTCTGGTGAGAGTGACATTGTTACAGGAGAGAGCTCTTATATATCGCCTACGGGCGGAACCTGCTCCGAAGGCGTCCATGGAAATGCACATGAGGAAGCAGGTTGTGGGGAACTGTTGTAGGATTGTCTCTCTGTCAAATATTATGAGAATCCGCGGGACTTTCCTCTTCGAGCAATGGTGAAGGTACACTTGATACTCGTCGTCTTCTCTAAACTGTCAATGCAGTTTTTCAGGAGGGAAAATTCTCCAGTAAGCAAGATGATCATGTTTCTGAGGCTAGCACAATCTCCTGTGCATACGGATGACCGTTTTTAATAGTTAGAAAGCTATAGCTGTAGCCCCTTTTGTCTGCAGGAACTTTGGAGGCTGCCCTTGGCAAAGATCTTTCAAATCACAGGGTTCAAAGCAGCGTTTCTCTTTTGTGGTACAAGGCTATTTCCTTGACCAATGAGTGACTTGTAATTTTGGAGGGACTGTCAGACCTTGGCCATTGCTATAGTTTTGTATCGCAAAAAAGAAACCCTGGTTGCTACAGCGCTGGAGTTACCACCTGGACTAAACTCACCTGGCTGCTACAGCTCTGGAGTTACCACCTGTATAATATTAGTATTGATCTTACCCCCTAGCCAAGTGTTGTCGAGCTCTCTTCCAGAATCTCGAGCATCATTGCGAAGTGAAGTGTGCTGAAGAGAGAAATTCTGTGGTCTTCCGTTGTTTTCATCTGCATCATAATTCTCAATTTGCAGTCTTGAAGATCGGTTTGGCAGTCATTAAATTTTCAAAGCAATTAGTGGATTCTGATTGTTATACAAGAATGTAGTCACCAATTTCTGCACGAACGAACTTGTGCATTTCAAAAACTTATGCAAGGTCCTCAGCATGCACGAGTTGAGGAAGAATTCATTGGCCTGGCTAGAATCACTAATTGGTATTGTACATTCTACACTTTCCACTATTCCCAGTGCAGCGTTACTCAATTGGAGCTACCACTATCTTTCCAGAGGCTCGTCCGGTCTCAAGATACTCAAATGCTTCCACCACCTCCGAGAATTTGAAAGGTCCCTTGGAATCAACAACGGCTTTCACCTTCCCACTTTCAAGGTAAGGGGTTAGCTTTGCGAGATTCTCGCCATTCGAGGTAACCACGAATCGAACACCGGGGGGCTCAATTGCTCCTGTCAAGACGATAAGGGCACCGCCCTCCTTCACAACCTTCACGCATTTGCTGCACTCTCCTGTGAAATGCCATCATTCCTTTACCGATTAGATTTTCTGAAAACAACAGACTTCTAGCAGTTTAGAGTCCAGTTCTTTCAGATAAGAAATTGGGAAGTACTAGTAACTTCACCACCAAAGAGAGAATTGGCGAATAAGAGGCTTACCAACAGCATCCAAAACAACATCGTATTTCTCTGAGAGTTCCTCAAACTTTTCATTCTTATAATCAATCACTTTGTCTGCTCCGAGAGTCTTCACAAAATCCACCTTTCCGGTGCTCGTTGTTGTCGCCACATGTGATGCTCCATATACATTCTTAGCCAACTGAAAACATCCTCAAATGATTCAGACAGGTAATTCATGTCAATCAGGTAGTTGAAATTCGAGGCGTTGGCCACACCTAGCTAATTCTAATCATTTGAAGTTGCATAAGGTGCATCACAATTAAGCGGGTGTAACACCCTATTTGAGTTATGTGTCTTCTCGAATCGATTTAGAAAGAACTGTACTCGGTAACTCAAATCTGAAGCCTGTTTGTGGAAAAGAGTTGTTGCTGCAAAGGAAGTCCTATTTCCGCGTGCAAGCTCTACATTTGAGTTGCCCACCATATTCTCAACTACAATCCTGGCGGAACCAATGGTGGAGAAAGATAATCTTGGGAAACAGAGTGTCAAAAGAGGAACCGGAAAGAAGGGAGTGCTTATGGCTTACAACCTAGCAACATCATGAATATCTGCCTGCCAAAATGTAGATTACAAGGCCTGATTGAGATTAAGAGAAAAGAAACACGACTTGAATGCATGGAAAAGAGTGTTCTAACCTGAATGGCTAAACTGCCAACTCCTCCAGCTCCTCCTGTAATAAGTACAGTCTGTCCCTCCTTCAGATTTGCCCTATCTAAAGCTTCTTGGGCAGTCTGAATTGCGAGAGGCAGACTCGCTGCTTCCTCAAAACTCAACGAAGCGGGTTTAAGAGCCAGAAGCTTCTCTTCCACTGCAGTCAATTGCGCCAGTGATCCTACCTGCCGTGGCTTATTCAATGCAGCTTCGGAGACGTCGGCATAGACTTCATCACCCTCCTTGAACTTCGTCACGTCGGAGCCTACTTTCACTACTATTCCCGCTACATCGTACCCTGGCACATGCTGTTGCACAGAAACTCAGCAGTAAACAAAGCATTAATCATACTCTACATTTTCGAACGATAGAAATATACATCTTTGAACAAGAGAAGTGTTGAAATTTACGTAATGAACTTTAGAATAGCTGGGGCGATTAGGGGTTCAGCCATTCTTGATCACAGCAAAAGACGTGCCAGAGAGAGAAAGGAATTCTAAGAATTCTGAAGGAGAATTGAACCCACAGGCAGCTCGGAATCTGTATCCTTGAATTTCCCAAGTCTTCGCTTGGAATCCACGGGATTTAGCGCTGCAGCTTGCACCTTCACTAAAACTTCATCCGGCTTCACCTCCGGCACGGGAATGTCCTCAAATTTCAGCACTTCTTTCGCTCCATACTCGCTGTACGTCCACCCCTTTTGCGTGGTCGGCACAGCCTTCGCCTGTGCTTCCTCTACATAGATCTCATTGTCGATGTAAATCTCAGCTCGTGCACTTCCTCCTACTGCAGAGCTCTTTCTCGTCGAATGCCTAAATTTCTGCGTCAATGGCAGCTGCACTCCGAAACACGAAGACCTGAAATTTCTACTGCTCCTTCTAACCGATGTTGCTCCTGCCACTCTTTCCTTATCCGAGCCTGCAGCACACTGAACCGCATAAGATGCACAGATTTTCAATCAACAAGGTGCATGCATGTTGACATTGTTATCCACAAAATTCAAAAGTATCCGAAAAGTTCAAGAACGCAATCGTGACGCACGAGTAAACTCAAATCCTCTCCCTCCGTTCCTAATCATCATTCGAATTCAAACTCAGCAAATTCCTATCAAATCGCGCATTCACAAGCGCCTCACGCAACGCGAAGCCTACATATTCCAAGAAAAGACTCACATTACAAGAAATTTTCAACCGAAAAGATCAAATCCGCGATTGAGACCTCAAATTATTTCTTTCAAATAGTTTCAGATTTAAACAGAATGATCGACGCTCCTAATCAACATTCAAATTCAAAACTCCACACATTTCAATCGGCGAATTCAAATCACACTTTTTACAGACGAAGTAAAAATATTCTAATAACAAACGACGCGCATCAATTGCAAGACACATTCAGCTGAGAAGATCAAATTCGCCACTGAGATCACCAAAAAAGCATAATTAAAACGAAGACGATCGACGCACCCACGGAAGAAGAAGAAGCAGAAGCAGCAGCAAGAGCGCCTTGATTGAACGCGGAGACATTCATTGCCACAGCGCCAGTCACGCACGCCATCGCTAAGTTACCCGAAATGCAAACTGAAGCGACTTAACAAATGTATGAGTTACTAATTGACTGGGGTGGCTATGGCGATCCTGAAGCTCCAATTCCTGCAATCGCGAGTCCAAAAGCAAAACCGAAGCAGCACGGGGGGAAAAGGATAAGAAAGAAGAATGCAGCAAAGTTAGACCACGTGGCGGGATTCTATACGGTCCACAAGGTGATTGGCGTTGGTCCACAAAGGTGATTGGCTTCACCTTTAATTGAATATGGATTGCATTTTCTAACTTTAAAATGCAGCATAAAATTCAACATAAAATCTGAAAATCAAAGTGTACGCATATGTTGTTGGAAAGGTTACTGAATGTCTGATCACCGAGAGATGCCTGATTAGAATTTTCTTTACTTCAATCCCTTCACATAGATTATATGAATCGTAAACAGTTGTTAACAATAATCCATAATAATCCATAACAATCCATAACAATCCATAACAATCCATAACAAAAGTAGATCCTTGTGTAATGCACAAACATTTCCAACAGTTTCCCTGGCAACACACAATATTTATTGCAAATTTCATTTTGGATGTGTACCAACTTCAACATACACAAACACAATAGACTCCAGGCTGCCACATTTGAAAGGAAAAGCATCTGGTAGAAAGTGCCAATGAAGCACCAGACATGCTATTACAACCAAAAACAGAAACCCGCTTTGGATAATCACGTTCAGAGACAAGAGTAACAAACGCACTGGTGAGCATATAATTTATATCATGATACAAACAAATTGCCGGCGGAAGGTGAAGCAATCCGGCAGGCAAATATCTCCATACTGAGTTTACTCGGTCCAAGCAAGGGAACCAGCTAAAAGCAACTGACTTGGCAGTGGTCCAGGGCATGGAGCCATAAATGTCACCTTTTTCCTGCAATGCGTAGCCAGAGTGTCGGACCGTGTTAGGCTGCTTACATCTGAAATTAGGAATCAGCAAGTGCACACTATATGGTACCAATTTCACAAACAAACTTAGGAGATCCCAAAGTTTCCTCCAAGAACCGGTTTTATGGTGCTAAGAATAGTACCCAAAGACCTAAGAGTTGAGATTCTAACCTTTGCATGTCAATCTCGTTGATGTAGATGAATCCAGCAACATTACTGCACAAACACACACAAGCTCTAGCCTGATCAATTAAATCGAAAAAAGAGGAATACGTAACAACAAAGTGCTTAACACCAAAGATGTATCTTACAAGTATGGATAAAAAGGGTAAATAGAAAAGTTTTGAAACCATAGACTACATTTGAAACATTAAAATTACTATAAGAACATTCATATGCATACGCTCGGCAACGTAGTGCACTTAGATATAATACCTCGAGAGGAGATGTTCAGGATCTGTGGCAAAGGAGACAGCCAGTACAACGTGTAGCAAGTCGCGACTGAAGCTCACAGGTACAACACGCGTCGGATCTGCTGTGGGTTCTGCACCAATTGGTAAAGCTGACCGGGGGGCTTGGGGACCCCCACCAATGCGGAACACTTGCAGGTCACTAAAATTGGCAACTGAGGAGTGGGGAGATAGATCATTTGATAGCCCGTAAAAGTACTCCTGGACATCAGCAAGGCACGCATTTGAACAACAAGAACGCCAATTCTGCAGTGCATGTTGGTTGGTGACTCTGCAAAATACCTCTCCACAACGTAAACAGAGTATCAAAGAGTCAAAACAGGTTTTACGTGGCACCTTGGTTTTCTGAACACGTGATCGCTGTCGATATTTTGAGTTGCGATTCACAACACCACCAGACTTGTGCAGTTTTACAATGTCTACACCAGGTCTTACTTTCAAAACTTCCTGAAGCATGCTATACAATTTCTCCTGTGCAACAATAGAACAAGTACATTTAAAAAAATTAGAACTACATAAGCTTTTAAGAACACGAACACAATATATGTTTGACAGACGCAGGAAAGTAGAAATAACTACAAGGCACACTTTTCCCTCTGTACCGAAATATATCATGAGGAAAGAGAATAAACATTAAATACAGAACAGGTGGACCGACTCAACAACGAAACAAATACAAGTGCCAGATAAAATCAAGGAAGCGTATGTAAAATAACAAGACAGAGCTCGGAATTATACCTGTCCGAGTACCAAAACAACATCCGCTCGCAAAGTCTCAATGGCATGCAACAGCAACTGAACCCATAATCATCCCACAAGTGTCCACCCCGTCAAAACTAATCCAGTCACTTTTAAGAAAACCACCCCAATTGGTTCTATACCTTACAGTGAGTACTCCTGTCTCTAATCTCCAGCTAAATTTATTTACATCTGTACCACTTACAAGTTGTTTCAGAGTTTTATAAAATGTAAAGCACTAATTTTAACTATCCAAACAGTCAGATACACAAACTCAAGAACCTAAACTAATAACCATATAAACGAAGTTAAACTGGCACGAGTTGCAAACCTCATAACCAGCTCCATCTACCCAACCCATAGTATTGATCACCATGCCAGCGGCTTGGACTTCGGGATTGGATGCACACTGTATATCCAAAGTGCGAGCTAACTCTTTCACCAACACTTTATATAAGTCTAAATTCACACTGCACAACCACCTCAAAATTATCAAAGAAAAGCCCTAAACTGACGGGCAAAAATTAAAAATTAGATTCTATTGGAGAAAACATCAATGTAAATAACGGCAGACAGTTCCAGATGTAAATAATCGATCTCCATACAAATATCTCCTCTTTTAAAACAACGATGCTTATGATCGCCATCAATGCAAGAGAGTAAAAGGGCTATCTATGCTTCAAATTTCAATAAACAAAACAGTCGGACATCCAAAGGAGACCCACCTTGGTGTAGTGTGTCCATAGAAGTAAACTAGGGGCAGATCGAGTGGAACTCCCTCAATAGGATGTACAGGCATCTCAACAGGCGTTGCAGAAATTGTACCGGGAATAGTGATTGAACCCTGACCTATATCCAGATCTGCATACGTTGGCTTCCAACCTTCTCTTGCAGCCCAACCAAGCAACATCCGCACCAAGCAGCTCTTTCCACAATCCGTTGGCCCTACTACTATACATCTAGGACCCTGTCACAATCATATTGAACATAGAACAAGCCACTGTAAGAAGACGATTCTCTTCTCACGCGAATGGGTACCTCTACCTCTGTCACCTACATATAATGGCGCAACCCCAACACGAATCCTCCATGAAGCATTGGTCGGTTGATAAAATAGTGATCTCTAAGTGCCCGAATGGCCAAAAGTTTTGCTTCCATATCTATAGGAGTTGAAATAAATCATTAAATAAACTTCAAGGTAACGAAATGTACCAACAGAAAGAAGAAATCGTACCCTACATTCTTGACCGACAGAAATACGACTTGAAAGTTACAATAAGCATCAATTGAATCCCGAAATGAATCTTCTATTTTTAGAATAGATTTAACCAGTGCACCAAAACGGGTTCCCCAAGCCTCAAATAACTCAAGAAGCAGAAAAGTAATATGGGAGAACAAACATACAGCAGGAGAATTAGCCTCCAGTCGTTGGGAATTGGGAGCATCAGATGAAACAATCGCATCCTTGGCTTTTCTGCGCCTTCGTTCAAGCACTGCATGCACATTGACATAGCTGACCATTGGAGTCTGCGCCCAACACCCGCACACCAAAGAATGCCTGTCTTGATAGAGTCAAAGCCTCATCTTTACTACGATATTTACATAATTGTTAAAACCAACAGCCTTTGGAAAACCCTAACAGATAATGAGTTTTCATAAATTCCAGAAGAATATAAAGAGGACTGCTCAATGAACCACGAAAACAGTCTTCTTGACCACCACCGAATGTATTTCTCATTACTAGTCAAAAAAAAAATCTATCCAAGAATTGTGTACTTTCAAGATCAACATAGGTAGTCTACAGTCCATCATAGCAGTACAGTGGTCGAAACATTGACCATTTCTGAAAACAAAGAAGCAAGATACTAGTTCGCGACCACAAAACGTTGAATGATGCATGTCCAAGCTCAACACTTACAAGAGTGAAACACTAATCAAATAGCCTCAACCATAACTTCAACATACCAATTTTTCTACATTATTTGACAAAACAGAGTGTTTAGAAGAGCTAAACAATCAATAGAATCATGCTTAGGAATCCGATGGAACAACGACGACCTATTTACGCTCATATCAAAATTTCCAGAGGTGAGGAGTAGCATATCAGTCAACCATCAAGAATTATAGATGTGTTCTCTCATGAGATTACTGATATAATCGAGGTGGAAAATAAATTTACCTCATCGGCAACATAGGCAACTTCAGAGACACCATCCAACTCAATTGTGCATCCATGCCAAGTGAAGACCTGCAAACCAGAATATTAAAAAAATTAGCTAATTGGAGATAAATATTGTTCAAACAAGCAGAAAATGACCAAAATCTGGGCAATTGAACAAGTATCGCAAAACCATGCTCACAGACTAAGGACTGCAGCCCAAGTTCAACAGAGTGTTAACTGTTAAAAAAATTCTCAAGTTTTCGGCTTTACTGAGATCCAATATTTACGAGACAAAGACGTTTAAACCCTAAACCTTGATAAACCTCTACCGCGTCATAATCGCAAGGTTTCCGGCACCCTAGCGCTCAAACCGATTGCTAAAAGAACCGGTGCAGTGATGAATAATATTCTTATCAAAGGGACGATGATTAGCATGAAAGTTTATAAGCCGGAAAACAATTAAACCTTTGGTGGTCGTGATTTCAAGCCCGTTGCCATCATCAATACACAAATTACAGAGATATTGAGCTGTGGCGAGAGAAACGTCTTGGAATCATGAATAACAATTACAATACTCCCAGTGAGAGAATACAAACGAGAAGAGTTACTCACCGCAAACTTGTGCGCAGCCGGAAAAGTCATCCAAAACATGGGCGGCAACTCCGTACCGAAAATTTCCGCCGTGCCAAGCACGAGCTGCAGCTTCAGCGGCGAATCCATGCCCACCTCCACGCGCAGCTCATTCTCCTTCTGCAGCTTGTACTTGCGCGTGGTGGTCGTGGCTCCTCCGCCGGTTCCCCCGCCCCCGCCTGTCGCTCCCGTCCCTGTGCTCGCTGCCATCTCCCTCTCAAACCTAATTCCTCCCAATCTCTGTCGCACACAGACGCTCACTCTCTGAAACACAGACCCAAATCCAAAAACCTGAAACAATTCGCCCCTAAAAAAAAAAGGAAACAAAAGTTCTCGCGAAAATGACGCATCGGAGCGCTACAATGCTCTCCGACACTAAGAAACGGGAGTATAATGCGGACGAGTGCATGGCATTGCTGTTGTTTGCAGGCAATGGTTGCTTGCACAGCAATGCGACGAAAACGAAGCCAAACAACACGAAGAACAAGAAGACGAGGGAAAGTGAAGAGACTTGATTCCAGGTCTTAAACCAGGTCCAGGTCTTGATCGAAGTGTTGGTGTCCGTTCAGTCCCCTGGTCTCTTCATTGACCTGATGACTGGAGTCTTTTCATAGTTCATTCGTGAACTAATGATGTTTTCATGCTTTCTTTTGTTGGGTTTTGTTAGTAATGTAAAGTTTCCATTTAGCATATACAGAGGGAGACTTTCCATTTACTAGGAAAGATGAACTTTGAGTCTTTTCCTACAACAATCTAAAATTTTGCACATTTATGTTATGTTATAGAAAAAATCAATTGTAAAATACTAAATGTCAATAGTGCAAATGTTTTTGCACTTAGAACAAATCAAAGATCATTGGTATGGTCAATAGAGCTCCAGATGTACATTATGATCAATGGAGCCTCTACTTCAGTTTAAAAGGGATTTTAAATTCTCTTCAAATGAAGTTTTGGACACAATATGAATGATCTATAATTATCTAAGTGTTGGTAATATGTGTATCCAAATCAACCCTAGTCTCTCATGAATGGAACGTGTACATTTTAGGCAAGAACAAGTTAGGTTCAGTTACCTTACATCATATAGAGATCTATCACATAGAGCTAAGAAATCATAAGTAATTCCTTGTCACTGAATCCTTGGTACTGCAAGAGCAAAATTAAAAACATACCGAGCACAACTACATGGCGATTGCCTCCCTTGAATACAAGGAAAGCTGCACATGCAAGTTCCATTTGGTCACAAGCACTGTAACAGGCAGCAAGAAAATGGATAGTTTGAGTAGGAAGATTGATCCTTTCATGCGGACCTCTTCAACAATTTGTTGAAATATGCCCAACTTTCTGCAATCGTCAAACGAATGCATTAAAAGATCCACATATCTAGACTAGGCCATTTCATACTCCAACCACTGTCCCTAAAAAGGTTGTGACAATATTGCACAGATCGTGCACAACTACGTAGCAATTTTTCTCGCTTGAATGCAAGGAAGCCTGAAACTTCTACAAAGAATCCTTCAGAAATCAATGCCAAGGGTCAATCAGAAGTCTAGTTCCTACATTTCCTCTACTTGAATCATAGACCCACATTGGCACCACTTCGTTGTGATGCCCGTCTCTGCATCGCAGCTTTCACTAGTTTCCACATAGTGGTGCACATGTGCAGGATCTCCTGCAGCAGCAGCAGCAGCAGCAGCGCTTGGTTGAGAATGACTATTTTCTCTCACCGATTGAGTTGTGCTATCCATGGCACTCTCACCAATCGTTTCTGCTACAGGTTCAACAGAAAGTCTCTTGTTTGAGGTAAAGGTTGCAGCTTCTGCAGGGTCTCCTTGGTATGTATCTCGGAGCCGTTTACGAGTAGAAACTGAGAGGAAGAGCTGGCGCCACCGAGTAGCTGCTTGCTCCTCTCTCTTCTTCAACAATTGGGCAGCCCGTTGGTCCTCATATTCATGATATGCCTGTTTTACATCGAAAGCCGGTTTGACAACAATTAGGTGATAAATACAGCGGTGAATGGTCGACATGAAAAATGTACTAATGAAGACTTTAATTGGAGATTCCATCCAGATAAGGTACCGTAAAGGACCTGATCTCGTCTCCTACACTGACTCTTATTGCCAGCAGCAACTCATCTATTCATAAAGCAGGTTGGATCTTCAAGCAAGTGGTGGAAGCACGACTTGGCTAGAAATCAATGGATAAAGATCTTTGAATGGAAATGGGGTTGCCTACTGTCGAGTATAGAGGTCTCCAAACTCCCACTCCGAAATTGAATAAGGAATTCAACATAGTGACAAACGTCTGATCAAAACAGAGTGCTCTCTCGTGCGCAGATAGATCTCCACACCCCTATACATCTCCAATATGTGCTAAAATGATTAAAGTGAAGCAAAAAAGTATCCTCTACCGTTGACTCGAACGGTACAGAGAACTTGACCCCCATTCTTCAGCAAATTTCAAAATTGCAGTGTCATAGCTTACCTCCATAATTGCGTCTTTGAACTCTTCACATATCACCAGGCCTTCGAACACTGGTACCGAGTGTCCTCTACGAATTTCAAACCCAACCATAGCAGGCGCATAGTCGACTCCTAAACGTTCGCATACAGGAACCAGACGAGGAAACCGCAGATGGACCGTTCCGGGTGGCAAGCATTTCTCGGACCAGACATCCACCTGACCACGTTCATTCTGAAACAGGACGAGTTCTTTAGTCATGCAGAAAATCAACGAGAAAGACCAGTGGCCCTGCTAAAATAGAAATTCTTTTTGCCCGCTGAAGCGGTCCTTGAGACGTTCATTTTCAATACATTCAGTATGAATTTATCAGTAGAGAAAGAAATCAGCGAGGTACGTTAGATGAAGCCACAAGTATCAGGTCAAACTTCTGTTTTAAGAAATGTCACTCACTCTGGGTACGATCCCACCAACTGCTCGTGGAAGTTGATATTCTTCGGTCTGCCACTCCCCAAACAACTCGGCCATGATGACTTCCTTCTTGCTTTCCTCCCTTATCGAGTCCTCTGCCTCACCAGCACTCTGCTTCGGTATGGCCCGAGATTTCACTATCTGTTGCCCAGACCAGAATGAGAAATTAAAAGATGTTATTGCGTGAATCAAGAAGGAATGGTATAAGGTGGAGTACACGAAAACCAGTAAGATCTGATCCCGTCAACTATACTGACCATGTTACCAACAGCAACTCATCTATTCATTCACTTGGTTAGACTTATTCGTAAATGGTGTAAGCATGACTTGGATAATTGTCTATGGCCACTGATCTTCGAATGGAAAGGGATTGTCTATTGTCACTCATATTAGTCTACAAACTCCCACTTTGTAACCAAATGAGAAATTCATACACAGTGATTAAAAAAGAAAGATCAAAGTAGTCCCCAAAGAATTGACTCGGGCACCCAAGGTGATCTCTCCACTGCTCTCCACAGATCTCCCAAAACTCAATCTTACATTTAATAAAATGCCTTAAATAATGCGGATAGTACCCTCCACGTTAAACCTAAGCAAGTGAAGCTGCAGCAACACAAACATTGATAATCTCACAAATACACGTGTCCCAAACCTTGGCAGGCAACTCCCCAGGTTTCACTTTGCGGCCTTCTCGAAGCCAACGATCACTGGTATGCAACGTCTGCACAGAAGTCCTGCGATAGACTGGTTGACCAGAGCAGTATCCAAGCACTGGGCCTTTTGGATACACTGTTTCGTACTTCTTGAGCCACCTCTCTAGCACATAAAGGTGGTGAGTTCTGTAAGCCTGCCCATAACAAAACGGTCACACGCATGAATAACAGGGTTCACTAACAATTTCATATTTGTTTATCTCACCCTTCCACAGCTAACGATTTCGCAAGAGAGGAAGCAATGCAAAGAGACGAAAAGCAGAAGTTACAGTGAAAACAACTAATGCCTCGGCAATAATAGACCTGCTGGTTTGTTGGCAGAGGCTCCGTATAAAGCTTCGTGTCCAATTCCATGTCTTCTCGATCAGCGCGAGGAGTAAACTGAGGCAGGTCTTCTTGTCCATTAGCTGTCGCATCAGGATGTTTCACTTCATTGAGAGAGGTGTGCAAGGGTATTGAGGGTGGAGGTTGTACTGGAGGTCCCGAAGTTGCATCGGCCTCCAGTTGCTTGAGAGGACGCATGGTGGACTCCCACCATTCGGAATCCACCCTCAAAGGCTCTATAGATGACCACAAATTTACATACCTGCAAACCAGTATCCAAAATAAAATGATTTCAACCAATCTGTAATTGCTTAATAACATACAAAGATCATGGTCACCTCTTTAGGAAAGCATGCTGTTGACAATCTATCTCATTAAGTCCAACCAGAGGCTTGTGCAAGAGTGATTGAACTAAACGGATCCATAGCCACCTGCATGCTACTGGAAAGTACATTCCTCTAAGATCGAAAACTTTGGACATTACCTGCGTGTCACATCCTTAGCTCCAGCACCAGCAAAAGCGACAACATAACGCAATGGGTTTCGACAAGCAGCTGTCGCCCCTTCCACTTGATCAGCTCCATCCACAATTCCTCTAGAGGCATCCACGTGTACCCACCTGCAGTAACAAGTCAGTGCCTGCTAAAAAGGTGACTTCAGCTAATTCAGAATCCTGAATATTTACGTGCAATCCCTTTTGAATTAAGCTACTCCATGGAAATTCAATTAACCAAAAGAGTCTATGGACTCTAAGGTAGCTAAGGACCATAGGACTAAGATAGCAATAAGAGCAAAGAGTTAAACCATTAATACGTGCACAATAAGCCTAGTAGTCCCTAAATATTCAGTGTTATGTAGAAAGATACCTCGCCTGTACACCGTATACTACTCGCTCATTGGGTGGAGATACCCAAGCATATCTCTCAGTATCCCTCTTCTCTGGTTGAATGGCAAGTTACACCTTCACTTTAATACATTTGCCTAACTAAATTCATAAATTCATAACAACAAAGGTAGCAATGGATTGTGTTATTCAAGAGACCCGAATGCATCAAGCTGGTATTCGTAACAATTGCCTGAAATGAAATCGCCTCCCTCACGATCAGAAAATTTGATCTACAATGGCAAGCTACGGTACATACTCAAGCTTCAGGTTTGCATGCTCACCTACCACTGCTGCCCTCGCCTCCACAATAGACCTCTGCCCAATGCAGCAGCGGGCCCATCTTCCAGGACCACACCGACCCGCTAGTTCCAACTTTTCGAAGTCCCTTCACGCTGTTCTCTTCTTTTTCACTAGTCGGTGTACCCTCTGCCTTGGTAGCTGCTGCGGTGGCAGCCAGAGCCATGGCTATCTGTGCTTCAAATTCTTCATCCCCTTTCCTTTTTGAATTACTCCTCCCGGCATGCTCCCTACTAGCAGTTCCCTTAGAAAGAACAGGAGTCTTAGAATCCTCACCATGTTTCAGATTTTCATCGGCATGTGTGGTGCGTCTTCGTCCCTTCTTACTTGGTGTGCTTGCACCCGCTTGGTCCAAAGTCTTCCCTCTAGCATTGCCTGATGGAGATTTGTCATCAACATTCTTGCCTTTGCCGCGACCTCGACCACGACCTGGACCTGGACCCGAACCACGACTCTGTCCTTGACCCCTCCCACTTGCAGGGCTCCCAATGTCTCCAGGTGCCATGGCCTGAACCCCATCCACTGAACTAGGTGTACTTATGAACACTTGAGGACCACGACGAGCTAAAACCCTGCTAAGCTCCGCTACCTGTTGCCTTAGCTCAAATTGAAATAGAGGCCCAATTCGGGAATGGTGGAACGGAGCACTGGGATCAAAATCTACTGACGCTTCGAGACTTTCAGCATCAGGCTTTATGGAAGCAACATCCAGTACTGTCACATACCTGTAGACATCACCCCATGATGCATCACATTATCATCTCAGTAGCAACACAGAGGAGTTCCGACTATACACCCAACTTTGGTAGACGATTACTAATTTTCCAAACTCTGTGACTAATTACTGCAAAAGACTTGATATTTCCACGAAAAGTCACTAAGAGACGAACCTGCAAACGTAACCTAGTCCTCGAAACAGTGCCACAGAGAGGGCTGCAAGCTGATGCACAATCCAAAACCACGAAAATTAGAAGAATTTCTACTTGGACATTAATCCAATGCACTGTTCAGAAGAACGACAAAAAAAACCCTCATCTCCAACACCCATAATGCATGATATACCAGTGCATGATATACCTCTTCTGCTGACCCGCACTGCTTCTGAAGGACTTCTGGTAAACGAGTTTCGAGTGCTTCGGCATCCTCTTTACGGAGTCTTGATGACCCTTCGTCAGACACCAGCAATCGGAAGTGGTTTTGAAACTGCAAAAAAACAAAAGAAAACGTAAAATTGAATTCCATAAACATCATGGAAAGATATAACAAGAGATGAGTCATCTCATATCAGTTACACTGTGTACCGAGTCTGTTGAAGATTCATGGAAATCTAAAACTCCGTGCGTTAAATTCACTGACTTACCCAGGTACCTAAATGCTCTAGACGTCCAATTGTCACTCTGTCGGAATGAGCAGATGGAAGGAGACGGGGGGGCAACACGGAAACAAGTGAAGCCTGTCAAAACCAGTAGAAGAAAGTTACATAAGTGTCACACAGAAGACCAGTTAAAATTGATAACTTAAGTCGTTCAAAAACACCCACATCCAGACATAACCCCAGTACGCAAAGGGTTTGCTTCCAAATTTGGATACATCAAATTGCCTACTGTTATCAAAGACATTCCTGAATGTTATTAATGTTGATACCATCCGATCCCCCACGATAATCCCAGGGAAACTCGAAAATTAATCCAGAATGCAATTCTCAAAACTCAAAATACTAACCTGAAGTAAAGAATCATCACAGGATTGAGATACCGTCCTTCCTCGAGCCAGCACGCACAGCAAGTGTGCCATATGAACTTGAACAGAAAAGTCCTGTCATCATCATTGACGAACAATGTCACCATATTCCTCGTGTCGTATCCAAGGAAAATACAATAAAATAATAAGATCAACCATTATCGTATGACTTATTCAACCAGAATCATCCTAAATGGATATCATCAATTATCAATTAAAGATAATCAAGTTCGACTTTGGCAAAGCTTAAATACCTTGTCATTTGCATTAGCCCTTCGAAGAGGAGGAGACTTCTTCAATTTCTTATCCAACTCCTCTGCAGGACTGCCATCTGCGTCGAAGGTAACTTTTCCAGACCATCCCTTTTGAGGGGTAGTATCATCAGCTCGTCCAACTCCGGCCCCGACATCACCATCTTCCCAATCCAACGCCTCCTCGACTGGAGCATGGCTGTCATTATCCTCCTGATCAAATAGAAAACCCACATATTTCACAAAAGAATACAAGCAACCAGTTCTCAAAACACCATGTTCACGAATCATAGCACCTAGTTCCCCCACCTTCCTTGATGTTTATATTTTTTCATTGCTGTAAACAATAATATGGAACAGCGCCGAACCTGTCTCTCGGATGGTTGACAAGCACTAGCGCTGGCAGGCTGAGATGTGCTAGCTCCCTCGTGTTGTTGAGTTTGCTCAAGCTCTTGAGTTGTGCGTGCACGCATGCCACACACTACCCCTGTGGTATTTGTCTGAGAAGCTCGTCCCCCAGACAACCCCTCCTGAAATATGCTTGCATCCATTTCATTAGGTCTAATTCCGCTCAATACTATAAATTGGAAATTATACTTAAAAAGCACAGACCACGAGAAAAGTACAGCAGACACCAATTCGTATTTCCAATCGAGACATTGAACTTGAATGAACAAATGTTCCACTGTCAACCAATTCCCAAGGCACGTGGCAAATACATTAGCCGCAAGCGCGTCGTAGTCCCAACACCTGCTTCATGAAGAATAAGAGTCTAGGGCTTACAATGGTGGTTCCAATTGAAGCTCCAATTCGTTTCTTTCGTTTCGATCCAACCCGATCCAGCAGCTGACCCACCGTGTGGCGAGATGCATCCGCCAATGTTTCTGTCAATGTTCAACTTCAATCAGAAAGCCAACATTTGACCATGAGGTTCTGCAATGTCTAGAGTTGTAAAAAAAACATCGAATGTGTTCCAAACCCCTCACACTTATTGCAAGACGAAGATTGGATTGACTAAAAAGAACCTGGAGCAGCGGTGCCATCTCCACCGAGGGTTGGAGAGTCATTTTCATGCAAGCTCCGGAGGAGATTGTCTAGGCCTGCAGCAAAGTTCACCCATAAAACATAACATAGCCTAAGTCTCTCAAAGCACACCCATTGAGTAATCTCAAGCAAAGTATACTCCAAAGCTGCTACATTTTCTGTAAAACACATTCGTCTTTGCTCACCAGAATCTCCTTCCTGAGCTTTATTACTCCGTCGAGTCCGCATCAATCAGCCTGTTGGTCCACATCAAAATTTTATTAACTATTCACGTAGAATTGCGCAACCACATTAATAATTCACATCCTACCAAAATATTGCTATCATAACATCACCAAAGCCTAATCTCCCAGCTAGATACTTCACATGACAAAAAACTCATACGCTTGAGTTGAAATTTCCGTAAAATTGAAACGTGGAAAATGTAGCTGCGCAGAAAAACTACAACTGAATTCTTCCTTCCTAGGGTCTGTTGTGCGAATTATTCTCCGCAAATGTAAAATGTCTGGCTCCTGGAATCCGTTACCTCCATTGTCCTAAATTTTTTTGATGCAACAATCGTCTAGCTACATGCAGCTCCTGAAATCCATCTCCGGAAACGTCTCTCTTGAGGCAGTGCAGGCGTCGCATTTCAAAACTGAACATCTCTTTCATACCATTGCGTCCACACTGGTCGCATTACTACAACTTGAACCGCGAGCAGATCCGAGAATAAAGTTTTCAGCGAGACAGGAAAAGGCAAAATCTGAAAATCACTGCAAGCAAGAAACACACAAATGTGAAAGACGAGTGAGGTAGCCCACCTGCTCGACCGTCCTTGGTTTTATAGCCAGTTTCACTCGGTTTTGCACGAAGAGTCAATTGTAATCTCACAGAAGCATAACACAAGAACACCCAGCTTGCAAACTCCAGGGCAGCTTCAAGCGTAAAGACGAAGCTCCTCCGAGGTATGCCCGGAATTGCTAGTGCACCGCTTCTGTTCGAGTTGGGGAGCATCAACCGAAAAGACGACGTCGACAAGTTTCGTTCGTCGGACGAAGCTTCGTCTTCGTCGGCAATTCAGGGTTTAGGGTTTAGGGTTATTCTGATTATGAGCTTTTATCGATTGACTGTGATGATGTTTTCATGGATGTTTCTTGAGGAAGGAGGTTGTGATTTCTGAGTTTAGGAGATGGCGGCAGGTGATAGCAACGCAGGGCAATTGTCCTCTGCGGTGCTTGCCATGAGCCTGGAAGAGGATTCCAGCGGGGAGGATTACGAGCTGGGAGAGGAAGAAAGTGATGAGGAGGAGGATTTGGCGGTGACGCTGGGCTTCGTGCAACCCGTTGCAGAGCCGTGGAAGATGGCGCGCCACCATTTCCCTTGTAAGGTCGGCGGGACGCCCTCGTGGTTGGACCCCCTCACTCTCCCCGAAGGCGAGAGCGCGCAATGTGGCATTTGCGGCAATTGCTTAAACTTTCTGATGCAAGTATATGCTCCTATTGGTGTCGACGACGCCGCGTACAGGGAGGAAGTTTTCCACCGCAGCTTGTTCCTCTTCGTTTGCTCCGACATGGCATGTTTGCAGCAAGACCAGCATCACCAGCTCAAGAAGAGTCCGGAAACTCCCCTTCGGAGCGTCAAGGTGTTTCGCTCGCAGCTCCCTCGCACCAACAGGTTCTACGATTACGAGCCTCCAAGCGCGGAGAGCTCGCCCTTGACAGAAGCCGCGCCGTTGTGCACTTGGTGTGGCACATGGAAAGCGACGAGCGTCTGCGGGGGGTGCAAGCAAGCCAGGTACTGCACACGCACGCACCAGCTTGCGCATTGGCGAGGTGGCCATGATACATTCTGTCGCTCTGCGCAAGCAGAGCTAGCGTTACAAACTGAGAAATATCCCCGGAATGACGATGAGGCAGTGCAAACCATGGTCCAGGATGTACTTTCTAGGGTTAGGGTTAGGGTTGGGGATGCATCAGGCATTGCCACTGCAGTAAGTGACAAGCTATGGCCGGAGATGGAGCTCACTGTCGGAGAAGAAGAAGACCTTAACTCCCCTTCTAGTGTGCACACTACAGATGCACAGCAATTGCTGGAGGATTACGAGCATCGAAGGGTTAACAACGGGGAAGAATTTTCGGCTACCGATATGCAAGATGTGGAGGAGTCCTCTGCTGATCAACAACACTGGGCTGCGTTTCAGGCCCGGCTTTCCAAAGCCTCTGACCAAGTGCTGAGATATTGCCGAGCGGTGGGAGCCAAGCCACTGTGGCCTTCCTTGGATGGCCAACCCAAGGAAAGTAATATACCGCCTTGTGGCAACTGTGGAGGCCCTCGCATGTTTGAATTTCAATTGCTGCCCCAGTTGCTGTACTTTCTAGGCGTGCAGAACGAGACGGAAGACGATTCGCTTGATTGGGCCACTATTGCTGTGTATTCATGTGCGGCCTCTTGCAACCCATCGAATTTGTCCTCGGAAGGATATGTGGAAGAGTTTCCGTGGGTTCAGCTGGCTGTAACGTAAGGTATGTGATCAGGTAAGAGTTCAATTGGGCTCTTGAAGATTAGGGAGTGTCAGGGCCTTGCAATTTCTTCTGCAAGATTTCGTTGCAGCTGTCACTTATTCTTTGCATTTTGGATCCTGCGTGATTTCGAGCCCCAGAATCTCATCCTAGAAGTACTCCCTTCTGCTGAGAGCTTGCGGGTTGCAATAGAATCCCCTCTTATTGTGGAGCATTAAGCTCGCTCTCTGATACCCCTATTGTTCAGTGCAATCAGTTTAACGGCGAAGCGCTTGACTTACCAACTTCTTTACAATGCCAGATCAAGGACTGGAGCCCTACACCAGATCAGAGCATCTATTAGTTGAGAAGATCTTAGCGGTCATTGACTTACGTTTAAAGGTGGAACTTTTGTTGCCAAATTATGAAGGTTACTGCAGTACAGAAGTCGTTTTCTATTTTATTTTTTGAGGTATTGACGATTCTTATTTGCCTCAATTTAGGCTAGAAATTTAGAGGGAGCGGAATTGTGGAGTCTTTGAAACACCAGGTAGAAGCAAATGGAGTTGTAAGTAAGGATATTAAAAACCGTTAGTGTCCTGGCCTGTTTCCTATATCGACCCCCGTCTGTTCTCAGCAATAACTCATCTGTTCATACATTTGATTTGGTTTCTTACCAAGTGTTGTAATCAGGACTCGTGCTGAATGTTCTTGGCTATTGATCTTTGACAGGGAAAGTGGGCTGGAAAGCCTATTACCCTCCATTGCCATGGTGATGTCTTGGATCGAATTGTCTACCTTATTGCTTGTGATTTAACAAAGCTGAGGATATGTCCTTCAATGGAACTTGGGTGTGGTTGGATTCTTGGGTTCAAATGTGGAGTTTAGTTTTACATAAATTTGTAATCCACCTCACTTATTACAACATTTCCTTAGTTTATATGATTTATAGTTTAACCTTGGCAGTAGTCGCATTTTCTGTATAATTTTGTCGATTCTAATGTACCTGCTTGTGCATCTACATTTAAATCCTTAGTTTGCCATTTCTAGTAGTAAAAGAAACACAACAAATTTTGATCCAATTATATAAATCTACAGTTCTACACTTAAATTTCAAGTTTGTGCTTTGCAATGGTAAGTTAAGTTCTAGTATTAAAAAAATTAAAAATTAAAATGTGGAGCAAAAATTACTTTGTAAGCCTATGTAAGAACCAAGTATGAGATTCTGCAATTCTTCCAACATTGGATATCAAAATTTACAATTATTGATTTTCATCTTATGAGATTGTTGGCAAATTAAACCCTACACAATGCTTCTATCACTACATTATTGAAGTAGGAATAATAAAAACCAAATAAAATTCTTTGAGAAATATGATTGTGTGTTAGTGAAGTCTAATGTTTTAATCACATATAGGTGATACTTGAGTGAATTCCTAGATATTTGGATATTGTACATAAAAGTTATAAAAGGTCAAAGTTTCAATTGGTTAGTTTTTTTTTTTTAATTCTAATTTTTCTATCTTTTTATGTTGAGTGTTGTGTAATGAACATTTATTTATTGTAAAGATTTACGGCTTAGGGAGTATGTTTTGTTTTGAGTGAATCTAAGGTAGGTGATTTTAATTGATCGTTCATTTTAAGGTCAAGTTAACTTTGGGGAGGGCTTTGCATATCTTTTGACATTATTTTTCAATAAAGTCTCCTTCAAGGATAATAGGAGGCACATCAAATCCACTTTGATTTAGATGTTTGGGAATTGTATAGAATTAATTATAAATTTTGAAGTTTGAATCATACAAAGCTTGAAAAAACATCTCCACCATAAAATATTCATTGTTAGTATGTACAATATGTACAATTATGTTTGTAAGCACTTCTAATGCACTTGCTAACTACCTCAGTTACTTTGGATCTTTTTCTTTTTTTTAATGTAAAATACCTTGGATCTTTTAGTTGGTAGAGAAATCTAAATTTAGATTAAAATATTATTGTTTATCACCAAAAAATTTATTTATTTAGAGCAATACATCATCCAATTTGCTACCTTTCATCTTCTTTCAACTACAAAAATATCATTGATTGCCACTTTGGCTAAGGAAGGAGGTGCAAAAAACACCCATTTAAGAGCATATTGACTTCGGATCTCTTCTCTAGGGATCAAAGCATTTTCTAACAAATTTTCAAGAAGAGAAGAGAAGAAGAGACATCCATCACAATTTGATACATAATTTTTGGACTTAAATTGAATTAGATATAATTTTCTAAACCTCGCAGTAGTAGGGTGCTATTGAAGTCTATGGTATTGCCATTAGACGTCAAAGAGTTGTTCAACAATGGTGCAAATGGAGTTCAAAAATGAACATATGCAAACCTTAAACTTGAACAACATGGTGCATGTAATTGCCTAGGATGGCACAAAGTGTCCCACCACTCATAACTCCACATTATTTACATTGAAATTGTGTCTAAACCAAACTCAGTCCCACATCAATCATAAAATTGTGCACTAGAATTCCAAATTGGCACCAATTCATCGCTGAACAATTTTTCATTCCTATAGTAACAAATCATGGTACAAAAGTAGGAGCAGTTCTTGGAGCATGGGTAGAATATGGACAGGCTACCTTACATTCAAAAATATGCAGGAAAAGCCCTGCCTTGGACCACAAGTTCTGAATCACTGAAGGTCTATCAAACCAGAGGGGTTCCAGAATCTACATTTCTTAAGAGCAAATCTACACATCTAGCAACCCCAGGGTTTATCTCCAGAATCTACATTTCCAATGCAAATCCACATCCCTAGCAGCCTTAGGGTTTATTGCAGAATGAAGAAGATGCAGGTCTTGATTCTTCCCTCACACTTGGCTTTCTCAACCTGACTGTGTCGGGCAATTCTGCGAAGCTATGGCGCTCGCATTCTCCCCCGCGGTGGCGGTGCCACCCTCCAGGGCATCCTCCCTCAAATCCCAATGTTCCTTCTTCTCCACCTCTCGCACGCCCACCTCCGCCAGCTTCGGACTCCATCCAATTCTCACTAAGGCAGAGCAAAGAAGAACAGCAAGTGGAGCAGTGCATGAGGTTCGGTGTGCGATTGAGGAAGCTGTGGCTCCTACCAAAGTGCCGGACACGGCTCCCAACAGGCCCCCGCCATGGTGCGTGATTTTGAACAATTTCAAAGTATTGGTTCCCAATTTGCATTCGAAGGGCAAGAGAATGCTGAGTTTAGGGTTTCCGTTCTCTGTGTGAAATTTGAGCTACGTTGTTTTGGATTGAGAGATTTGGTTTGAGGATCAGGAAGGGCTTCATTACAAGAAATTTCATAGTCATTTTGCCATGAAGACTCGTGGTTCCGTGTATTCACTAGTGCACAGCCCCTGGAGAAATCTTCATCGAGTTTGTATCCGAATGGCGAGAGAATGCTGGTTTTAGGGTTTAAAATCTCTGTGTGAAGTTTGAGCAACTTTGTTTTGGGAGATTTGTTTTGAGAATCAGAAAGGGCTTCATTACAAAAAAAATCGCAGTCATTTGACCATGAAGACTCTTAGTTCCATGTATTCATTATTGCTCCGCCCCTGGAGAAAATTTCACCGAGTCTGTATACGAATGGCGAGAGAGTTTTGGACTTAGTATTGACTTCTTTAATGCTGGTCAATCTACATTCACTCAAAAAAATAGCTTGTATCGTCCAACAGGGTGCGCAGATACACAATTTCTGTGTTCGTTGGGGACGAGAGTGGAATGATCAATCGGATTGCCGGGGTGATTGCTCGACGTGGATATAACATCGAATCGTTGGCTGTGGGTCTGAATAAGGACAAGGCTTTGTTTACAATCGTGGTCTCTGGATCCGATCGTGTACTGCAGCAAGTCATGAAACAGCTCTATAAACTTGTGAATGTCAAGCAGGCATGAGCCACCTTAACCTCATCTGCTGCATTTCGGTCTAAATCGTTATGCTTTACGCATATTTCTACTTGTTTTTTGATTGATGTTAACTGTTCACTTCAATTTATTTTTTGCTCTTCGTGGTCATCATTTATTGACCTATGGTTGCGACTTTGCAGGTGGCCGACTTGTCGAAGGAGCCGCGAGTGGAGCGCGAGCTCATGTTGTTGAAAGTGAATGTTGGTCCTGATCAGCGAGCTGAGGTATGTATGTATGTTTTTCCTTCATGATAAGCGGCATTCGTAGTTTTCACTAGTTTTCATTAGTTTCCAAATTTAAACGGTTATAAATGGAGGGCATTCATAGTTTGTATGAACTTTCTCAACCAATGTGTGGTTCCAAGTGTTTATGAAGCTCTCTCTTGGACTCCATATTGCACACCTTACGAGGTGATCTTCGAATTAAAATCATAATGACGGCCTGCTTAGAAGGATTCATGAGCTGGATATAAAAGCATGTCAGCTAGTTTTTACTCTACTTTGTCAATCTCTTTGCTTAATCCATAAGTGCCCAAAATAAAAATAGAAGTCTATTTGGAAGCTAGTACCGGTAGTCGATTATGGACCCCTCCAGAATATATTTCTGTTGATAAGAACTGTAGGGTTTGATATCTTTTTTCTATTTGTACAGTTTGTTACCTTCCTTCAATAGATATATTTGAACTCATGTAGATATGGAGGCGGCCTCTTTTGATCATTTGGGCACTTAAGAGTTAAGTAAAGAAATTAGATTATTTGACCAATTCGAATGCTGGAATGCCCTGTGTACGCTGTGGCATTTCTTGAGCTTGTATATTGGGCCGCAGGTTTTTGGATTGGTTGAGATTTTCCGAGCTCGAATCGTAGATGTGGCGGAGCATTCGCTTACCATCGAGGTATAGCTGTTCTTTCATCTCTCTCTTTGCCCTTTCTCTGTTTTGAGTTTACTTGTCGGTTTAGGGTTTAGGGTGTGAGCACCTGGTGATACTTTGATTTGCTCTCTCACTGAAGCGAGTTTGTGTCGAGTTATGATCACTGATTTTGTGACTCTTTGTCGGATTGCAGGTGACAGGTGATCCGGGTAAGATAGCTGCCGTCCAAGCTACTATGAGCAAGTTTGGAATCAAGGAAATAGCACGCACAGGCAAGGTAATGTTTTAGCTCTTCCAGTGAATTTGTTGGAGTAGCACCGTCCAGCTTGAGTCTTGAAAGGTCTTAATTTTCTCTTAACAAGTCTATATACTGCCAGATGCTCCTGAAAAGCATGGAAACAATATTAGAAATATATACGAAACCCCATAATTTGGCGCAATTCAAAGTGCCAAAAGTTTTAGAAGGGCGTCCCAAGTCTAATTAAGTGTTGGCAGTGTCGGAGTCAACTATCCACTTTAATGGATACTCTGTTTGTACTTTCCGTTACGTTGTTGACTGGGAGATCAACTCAATGGCAGATAGCATTGAGACGAGAGAAGCCTGGTGGAAGAACTATTACAAGCCCTCCTCAAGATGTCTCGAAGATGGATTCATCTTTTGAGGACGAGGATGAAATCACACTATCTGTGGGTGACGCAGTCGACAACACTTCGTCTGCTGTTCCTAAGAACTACGACCCAGCCCCAGATGTGAGAATTTAACCAAAATCTGGATGTCCTTGCCACCCTATTAATTTTCATGCATTCAATCTCCGTCTGTTTTGTGTGTCGTGGGAATGTAGTAAACATTTTGCTTCTACTAGTGCGTGTTGTGACTGAATTCATCTCCGAGGGAACTCTTTACTATATATTTTAGTCACTAATTGTGAATGCTGGTGTAGGGTGATGTTTACGCAGTGGAGCCAGATAATGATGGTGTATGGTACCATCAAGTTTTGGATGCGCATTGGGGAGGTGTCGAAGAGGAGGATGTAAGTCTACTTGTATCGTAAGACTCCATTTTTGGTTGAGGACAGTATTAACCGGCTGAAAATTGTTTATATTTATCATTTATTTAGTTCGTCTCTTCTGCTAAAGTCAATTTTCTTGAGATGAGTTGACGGTGTTCCTATCTGACGTTTGCATATCGGCAGCCAAGCGGCTTTATTTCGCACACACTCGCAATATTGGTGAATGATGCACCGGGGGTGCTAAACAGAGTAACAGGAGTCTTTGCACGGCGAGGGTACAATATTCAGGTAGGCCTTGAGGAAGCTGCCTTACTGTCTATGATATGAAGAAAATGGAGGTTTAAAAATAACTTGAGTTGATTTTCAGCAGGATGCCTTGTCACACAACTATGTTCTTGATTTTTACAGAGTCTAGCAGTTGGACCAGCTGAAACTCCAGGAACCTCTCGAATTCTGACAGTGGTTCCCGGAACCGACGATTCTATCAAGAAATTGCTGAGCCAACTCGCTAAACTTATGGATGTTCTTGCGGTCAGTCCATTCTTATCCTTAGCTCCTCTCTTTTTGTCGTTTTTGACTTTGTTGTGGATGTAAACTTATGAGCTCTTCGTCCATCAGTTCTGTTAACAATGAATCTTAGTTTTGATTCTTTTTATAACTTATGGTGAAATGTTTGACAGTGGATACGCATCCATTACTTGAATGTCCCTTTTTATTTTATATCCTCTATCTGATTATGACCTTTCAATGTGCAAGAAACCTCTGGTACTTTTATCGATTGTTCAGAAACTATTATTGAGTATGAAACATCAGAATCATCATTCAACGTCGTCATTAACATTTGTCTTGTGTCCTCAGGTACAAGATATTACACATCAGCCCTTTTCAGAAAGGGAGCTAATGCTTATAAAGGTTGCTGCTACATCTGCTGTCCGTCGTGAGGTCTTGGATGTGGCGGCTATTTTCCGTGCCAAGCCTGTGGATCTTTCCAACCGGACTATAACTCTCGAGGTTTGTTTCTCAGCATTATCTCGAAGTATTACTCGTTCAGTTTTTCTAATATGAAAAATCGAAATGGACATAATTTGGACAAACACTTATTTTCTCTTCGCGTTACGTGTAATTTGACTCGTCCATGATGTTGAATATTGCAGTTGACAGGAGATCTTGAGAAGATGGCAGCATTACAGGGACTGTTGGAGCCATTTGGCATTCTTGAGGTGACAAGGCCAAGCCGACTGGGTTTTTTAGCTTTTCGTGATATTCCTGAGCTGTTCCAGATTTTGGTGTGAACTTGCATTCTAACTTCCCTGACAGCGTCAATCTTGTTCTTATGCTTCCTTGTAGCAACATTTGTCACCTGAAAGTGAGTCTACTGCAGTAATTTTCTTTTTTTAGTACTATTTTCCGTTATACTCTCTGCCTCGTGATGCTGTGTGTCTGAGATCATCGGGTGTCTTGAGTTGCATTCCAACCGATTCTTATTATCGTATTAGCTTTTCCGTTGTAATATGAAAACATTCTTGCCTTTCGGGAGGTTATTAACAAATCTTAGATGATGCATGCTCTCCAACATTTTTGACGCAGTTCCTTTTGTGGGTGGCAGGTGGCTAGGACAGGACGGGTGGCACTTGTACGTGAAGGTGGCGTAGACACAAAGTACTTAAGGCAATTTCAGCCTGCAGCGTCCACCTTTTTTTGAGTTTCAGCCTGTAGCGTCCGCAAATCGTTCTATAAATGTCTATGTATTTGATACCCATTGCCGTTTATTGAATTTGCACCAAATTTTCTTGCTTGCGTGAATGATTTTGGTGATGTCATCAAGGTACAACTGTGCCTCTTCAGCAACTTCAGTCTTTCTTTCCTTTATGCGTACACTTGCAAATTGATAGATGATATGTCGTGGTAACCAAAAGGTTGAGTGGCCACATGGATGAGCTTCTCTTGACAACACGGGACAAGGAGGAATATGAAGGACCACACGTGCAGAGTCATTGTTCTGTGCCACTTCAGATGCGACTACGTCGTTTCTGAAGTACAGAGAACCCTTGTGTATCAAACAAAACGTCGATGAGATCAATCCCTCGCGGGGTTTAGGGTAAAACAGCCCATTGTGGTGAGAACTAGGAGTTTGGCCTCATGCTGTTGCTGAAATTTTTCAATTTCTTTCCCACATAAAAGAGAAGTGTGAGAACCAGTGAGAGCATTTGAATTTTTATTTTTTGACAAAGTATGAGTTAGTTATGAATTTTTGAAGAGTTCAGTGCATCGTGGCCCAAAAGAGTTTGTAAACTACCCTAGAACCAACAAAATCTGAATCCATGATGCTCATCTTGTTCACTTAAAGCAGTCATAATATTTTCTAACATCGAAACCCTCGAAAGTCAATTCTTACAATGAATTCACACTGGAAAGTTGGAAGTTCCTAATGAGGTTATTAATCATTGCATTACCGTTATGTAAGACATGCATTGTGGCCCAAATCTCACATACTGAAAAAATCCATAATGGTGTCATTCCTTAGGTGTATCATTTGACCACAAAGGGCTGTTTTACATTATTTGTTCCTTAAAATTTTCTTAAACCTTTGCGTGGCTGTGAGGCTGTTCCAACCTGACGACAAACCTTAGTTAGTCTGCTTTTGTAGGGTTTGTCTTCTGTGAGTGTCTTAGAAAAGCGACTTGGAATTGGGACCGGGAGTCTTCATTTTGGGGGGTTCTTGAATAATATGACGCCTGGAGTGTGTTGGGTTTCCTCTTCCGGGTCCTCTATCGTACAATCTAGCTACGAGCTTTACATTTGACCTAAATTATTCATCTTCATTGAACATGACATTTTGACAAATTTTCTCTTAAACTAGTAATCGCTTGTCACGGACCTGAGTCCTGAGATCCAACAAAACTGTGGGTTTGGCTAAAAGGGTAGATAGGCCTGACTTTTGAGCAAATACTTTACTTCATTTGCTCAACAAGCAGCGCACTGGTTTGAAGAGAAGGCTCGACATATGGTCCACAGTTGAAGAATAGGTTTTCAAGTTGTTGCACCAAGCCCAAGTAAGGATCTATGAAACAACAAAAACTTCGCTCGTGCACGCTGAGTGTTGTGACTGTTTATTAGCTCAATTATGAGGGCTTGGAAACCGGCATGGGATGTTCATATGGTAATCACACTCAAACTAGATTTTGCTAGTAAACCTTCGCGCACAGAAAATCATTCGCATCCCGACTTGGCAAAGCGTCCGGCACGAAAGTGCAGAAAAGATGCTCACAGGGCAGAACTACTCTTTGCGAGAGGTGTGAATCTAAAAGGTAGAAAATCTCTCCAGTCAAAAGTGTCACCTTGCAGACTGCAATATAACCATGTGCACCGAATCAGTCACGTAATGGACAGGAACTCTGAGCGTCACCGGTTTTATTGAATACAACATGCGGGACAAGAAATTATTTCAACCGTCCCATGAGTCTGATGCGAACAGTCTATGCCAGTCTATGTCGCTGGACACTGAACGAAATGAATGTATTGTATAACTAACTGTAGCTGCCTAATTGCGATGGTTCCACAGAATCTGGGTCAATGAACCCTGATTTCACCCAATCAACAATTCCTTTGTTGGCAGGGCGGATTCCATTCCTTCCTTACAGCTCGCTTAATTACATGCGGATGCTTTTCTGGATCATGTGCACGGTCGACTCGCTGATGTGGAAGGCCTTCTCCAGCACCTCGTCCTTGATGGCCGGCTTGAACAACGCCGTCGCGATTTGCTGCACGCCAGGGTTCTGGCTGTCCAACCCCGAGAACGCCAACGCCGGGCCGCTGCCCACGTTCAGCTGGAAGTGCACCAGGCCCTTGGGGAACACGAACAGCTCGCCGGACTTGATGGTGGTGGCGAACAAAGTGTTGGTGGTGTCCACGAAGCCCACGTACAGCTCGCCCTTGACCACGATCAGAAGCTCCGTGGCGCGCGGGTGCGTGTGCGGGGGGTTGATTCCGCCCTTGGCGAAGTCAATGCGGGCCGCGGAGATGCCCAAGGTGTTCAATGCCGGGAACTCCTTGACGGAGGCGGGGGTGACCATGGCGTTGTTGGCGTTGTGGGTGTTGCCGGCCTTGGTCAAGGCATAGGACTTGAAGTCGTCGGCGGACACCTTGTTGGCGGGAAGGCAGGGGAAGCCATTGATGTTGAATCCGGTGGAGTTGTCTGCGACGCAGAAGTCCTGCAGGGGGTCGGCGTCTGCGGCCACGGCCAGCCTGGGCAGCAGCATCGCCATGCTCGCGAACAGCGCCACGGTCAGCCAAATGCTGGTTCGTTGGGTGGTGATGCCCATGTTGGGTCTCTCTTTCAGTGCGGAAACTGGAAATGAATGTCGATACGCTGGACGCGGCTGGATGCCTTAATTGTGCGATTCCAGGCCTGAAACTGAGAGCACTGTGTTTGAGTGAGCTCGAGAGTTGCGTAGGAAGAGTTGGTTGTTGAGAGTGTGTTCCAATTGCCATGAGTTGGTGGCCGTTTTATACCTTCTGTTGAGAGCGCAGTGGGTTTAAAGTGCGTCAAGCCTGTTTACTTGGGACGCGGCCACTGAGTAGGCCTGGAGAAATTCTCCAGCTAGGGTGGACTCTGAGGAGGTGGGTTGAAACGTACTGAGGTGGCGTAAACAGAAGGGGTTCGTGCGTAGCTGGTGCAGTGAAAGTTAAGCCGAGTAAGCTTGCCGCAAAGGGAGCTGATTTGGACCGAAGAGAATGTTGGCGATGACGGGAACTGAAGCGTGTTGCGAGTGGCTTCTTTCGCTTGCTGCTTTGATTCAGGATAGACATTTTAAGATTCTTGCCCACTTTATCCATGGCATGATTACGTCCCTTTCTTAATTTTCAATGCTCGTGTTGCCTTTTTGTTTTCAGTTTCATGATAGAGACGATGTCGGCACGTCCAAACGTACCCCAAGATGCACTTCCCTATCCATGTTAGAAGTGGAGTTGCTTGATGAGTGCGCGCGTTCGGATGAACTGGTGGTCAACAACTTAGTGTCAAGGTCCACTCTAAATGACAGCATGTGCGCACATGTGTGTTTCAATTTCTCCACTCGGGCGAAACTGGGGAACTTTGAGGATTGGAGAAAACCAATAATCACGTGAATGTATGTCACCTTTTCTGTATCGCTGGGACAGTCAATGCATTTCCTGATAAGTTTTTCTGCGTCAATGGAATCCCTCAGTCTGTATTTTTCAATGCAGGTTTCAAATAAATTCCTCGTAAGTTTCGTGAGTGTGCTCTTCGGAACCAGAAATGCGGCAAGTGCCAGTCGTTAAGCACTCTGGAGCCCGCTTCTTTAGGAAAACGGACCCCATTATTAACCATAAAGCATCCGTAACAGTGCCTGGCACTGGTTACAGCGCCAGGCACTGGTTGGCACTGTAACCAGTGCCAGACACTGTCACCAAGACATTGGCACATAAAAAAAAAATTTCGGGTAGCTGGGCCGTTGCATTTTTTGTAATTCTCATCTACAGGAGAAAGCAGAGTCACGAGTGTGTTTCGGGCTGCCCGACTGCTTAACGCAGCGGGAGGCATGGTCCCGCGGGCGTTTCAGCCTGGGACGTCATCTGCCCTCGACCTCGGGCTCCCCGCCCTCGGCCTCCAGGCAGGTGCCGTCCCAGGCTGAAACGCCCTCGGGACCATGCCTCCCACTATACAACACCTGAGTGGAAAACGAAAAGGAAATCACTCTCTCCTCCGTCCCGTCAGGTCTCCGTCCTTTTGCCTCACTCGACAGAACGAGAATCACGAAACTCCATCCATTCCCCACCCCTGGTCGTTTGGATGACTTCACCGGAGACTGTAGGATGAATAAAATTGATTCTTCATCCGATATATTTTTTGGAAGTTGCTTGAGTGCGTTTTCAGTGAATTGTAAATCATCTCATTGTGGTATTAGTCAATTTTTTTAAAGAAAGAACATGCTTAATCCTTGAATCACTTGTTTCACTATATACCCAAAAGATGCAAACGCATCTTCTGGGTATTAATTAGACTCCCCTCGTCCCTCCAAAAATCAAGAGTCGTCGATTTTTTTTGAAAAAATAAAATAGAGCCCTTTTCTACCGCCGATCTTGGAAAAATTAGGAATACGAATACGAATATGAATACGGAATGGATATGGTATGAATATGGATATGGTACATATACGGTATGAATATGAATATGGATATGGAAACAACATACGAATATGGGATCATATATCCCATATTGTTTGCCACTCCTTCCGACCTCCCAAAATTACAAATGGGAGGGGAGGGGGAGTTGAAATGTCACAAAATTTTGGGGGGGAGGGTGTAACAAATATAAAAAAATTTAAGTTTAAAAATAAATTATTGGGGGGGGATAATTGAAAGACTTGAGTGACTATGTACCCAGAAGATGCCATTGTAGTGGAATTTTGGTTGTTTCTTGCTATTTCTCTATATGTGAATAATAGCCATAATAATTATATTTTTTGAATTTGAGTCCGACTAATGAAACAAAGTTTATCAAGTATATCTCTACGCAATGTGGGAATTGTGAAATTTTTTTAACTTTTAATATTTTATAGCAATGTGAACTTTAGGTCTATAACCATGGATGACTTGCTGATATTCTAATTATAGAGCATCAAGGCAACTTGGGTTTATGCCATGATGTTATAAAATGTTGTATACATCTATGGTGACAATTCTAGATTTTTTATTACATTTTTTATTTGAAATTTGAATGTAGAATCTAATAATTCATGGCAAGGCCCTTATTTATCACAATTGAGACTCTTAATTAACCCTAGGAGGACGCCAGGGACATGTTGTGTCTTTTGTGTAAGTAGTAATCAGTAAAATAGGCTTTGTGCATATTGAAGAATGGATGATTTTAATCTAATTTTTTGTTTGCAAATTTTTAAAAGCTATATGTCCATCACTGATTTAAATTCAAGACAATTTAGTTGTTCTTATAGCTTTATATGGCAAAGTTTGCCCCAAAAAACGGTGCACAATAATAATTATAGTGTATTTCAATTATGTTTTGAATTTTTTTCCCTAAAACTTAGTTTTGACATTTAAAACTATTTCTTTTGCCTTAGAGGAGTTAGAACAAAATTATCATAAAAATAGCATTTCATTGAAGTTTGAAGTAAAGGATCTCTAGCTAGGTTTCTAGATATGGAGTCGCATATGGAGTTAATCATTGCGGTTTCAGAAATGTTCTACACTATCATATTTAGTGCTTTCTTTATGAAATTTTGAGATTTTTAAAATTGTTATGTATGTCATATGAATTTTTTTATATCAACTATAGTAGTCTGAAATTATCAAATCAAAAATTATGAAAATTTATAACATACTTTACAGTTTATAATCTCATCTAAGTTGAAAAAATAAATTGAAAAATATTCAGTCATTAATGGCAAATAAATGCAAAATGAAGAGTGAGAGACTTTCAATTTTAACTCTACAAGGTGATAGCTCTTTCCTTTAGGGTTTTACCATGAAAACATTGAAAGGTGGGTGGAACTTTGACCATTGAATTGAATATTAAATCCTTCACTTTGTATCCTTGCATTTCTTGATTATTTCTAAATGAAAATTTTTGGATTTATTTTTTGAAGATTAAATCAAATCTGTCATTAAGGGATGAAAAAATCATATCAAACTAGTGTGCCCTATGCCATTGCCACAATAAAAAGAAATATAAAATTAATTTTCTAATTTTCTTACTTATAAATTTTTTGAAATTCAATATCTTCGCTTTTGTAGATCCAAATGCCCTTAAAAAAGCTCGTACAACCTTCCTTGCTGAGGTCCTCTCAACGGTACTAAGCATGCGACTGAGGGACACACAATCCAAGATATCTCACCATATGAAACAAACAAACAAACAAACAAACAAACAAGACAGAATGGATGGATAAAAACATCCAAAATTTTCACTAGAAAATACAATGTCCATAATAATGTAGAACATCATACTGAGAATCAATTTTTGTGTCATCCTAAGATTAAAAATTAATAGACTCACCACAATTATCTGCCCAACATTTGAATTACAATAAAAAATTCAATTTTGGAAATTTTCCAACATTTCATATTTGAGTAACCACTAGACTTTGTTAAGTTCATTTGATTTGCTGGGTCCAATTTCAAGTGGCACCACTTTTATAGCTAAAATTCCATTCCAGAGTATGGTGTAAGAAATTTCCAAATTACACTATACTAATATGATCGGAGATCCATTTTAACGCGTTCTTTTAAAATTAGACCCTTAGATTCAAAGTAAAGAAATTACTCTACATGACTTGACTTAATTTAATTTCATATGTTGATGTGGCACATCCTTCAATTAAACACGAAACCAAATAAAAATTTGTTAAAATAGAAGTATTTCATTAGAAATTAAAAAATGGCATGGAAGGGAAGGTCGAAAATGAACAATTTTATTAAATTAGCACAATTCAAGGCGTCAAAAATTGTGCTTCATTTGCACAAAGCTCTAATCAAACCTAGGATAGCTATAGATTTCAGAATGTACGGTCTAAACGCAAAATTTCCAAGTTTGAGGAAATATGCCAACTTAATAAAACTAACGTTGAATGAAGGAAATGAATGGAAAATGGCGTATGAAATACCACCAATTTTACAAAATTTTCAATCAACAACATAACATTCAAGAGCTGTGAGACCAGCTGCCTTCCCTCTGACTTAATGATGTGGAATATTCCACACCCAACATTAGCTAATAAGCCACGCGTCAATAATGTCAGACTTCTGCTTAGTGCCAAGGTCATGACTGCACAATCGAGTTACTAAGGTGGTAGGAGGTAGAACAAAATATACAAACAAATAATTATAAAGATAGATGGTCTGTCAAAACCCAAAGAATTCATTGAGTATTATACCAATGAAATCTAACCTTTGCGATCATTTAACCCCTAAAGGACCGAGGGGGGTATTCAGGGAGACATTGTCAAAAACTGTGGTTTTTTAGTTTGTTAATCAAAATTGAAAATTGAAACTTTTTTTTGAAACTTCGACCGTACAAAACTAAAGTAAAGTATTTTACCAAAGTGTGGAAAAAATTTCAGCCCATTTGACCGCGTGGATTGAAAGATTATAATGTTTGAAGTTAGAAGAAAATGTTTTTTTTTGAAACCGCCCCAAGATAGCTAACAAAGTTTGACTATGCTTAGAATGTGATTTGAGTATTTAAATTTGTTTTTTTCTGGACAATTGTATGCCATATTTTATTAGTTACATACATGCCAAATTTCAAAAGTTGATGAGCTTTTCTGCAAAAGATTCTCCAAAGATTCCCAAATTGCCCGAGCTGCCCCAAAAGTTCAAGGCAGCATAACTTTCGATCCGGGCACCCGATTGGGAAAAAAATTATTTTT
This sequence comes from Antitrichia curtipendula, assembly GCA_951230915.1. Lineage (NCBI taxonomy): Eukaryota > Viridiplantae > Streptophyta > Bryopsida > Hypnales > Leucodontaceae > Antitrichia > Antitrichia curtipendula. Next base: position 7,016,642 of record OX579634.1, read on the forward strand.
TCACGAAGGAGGCACATATATGTACATTGTGTCCAAATTTCATGAACATCTGACCAAAAATGACTTCATAGGAACCTACCCGAGATTTCTTGCGTACGCTGAACAGACACTTGGTCCTTTGGGGGTTAATTATTCTGATTTCTTTTTGGGAAAGAGAATCTCTTTATGTACATATGGGGTGGTAGGAGGTAGAACAACCCATGTGGGATATGTAATTTAGAGTTTGTAATTTCTCAACCGCTCATAGTTAAGTATAAAGTAGGAATTGTGTTAAAATTATAATTTTAGACCTCATTTAGGCATAGTAAAATAACTTTTTTCAAAATATTTTGAACTAAAATAAGTTGGAGAATCAAGTTAAATTTCATCTCCAAAAATCCTTTTGAGATTTTAATCTTCCTCCCAAAAGTTATAGACAAATTTCATAGAGGGGTTTGAAAGGATTTTTTTTTGACATTTTCATACATCCTCTCTAAAATTTGTCCATAACTTTTGAGTGGAAAATCTAAATCTAAAAAGGATTTTTGGAGATGAAACTTAGCTTGATTCCACAACTTTTTTTAGTTCAAATTCTTTTGAAAAAATGTATTCCACTATGCCTAAATGAGGTCTGAAATTATAATTTTAACACAATTCCTACTTTAGACTTAACTATGAGCGGTTGAGAAATTACAAACTCTAAATTACATATACCACATGGGTTGTGCTATCACTTACCACCCCAAGTGTACATAAAGAGCTTCTCTTATCCACAAAAACTCAGAATACGTTATTAATGGCAATTGCTTAGATTTCATTGGTATAATACTCAACAAATTCTTTGGATTTTGACGTATCATGTATCTTTATAATTATTTGTTTGTATATTTTGTCCTAGAATTAGCTAAAAAATAGATCACACAATAATGTACTGCCATTGTCTCGGTCCTGAAGCTTACTTCAATAATATGTGGATGCATTTCGTGGATGAAAACTTCAGAGAGGCAAAGGCAGACTCTCTGAAGGCTCTTGAATGTTATGAACAAATATAGTGACGACTGAAATCATCCACTGACTCTACTAGAACGGATACTGGAAACGTAAACCACTTGCAGGAAATGTAGTGTATTTCCCGGGCGGGTTCTGCACCATAATGTCTGATTACGTGATGTTCACCTCCTAATCAAGCATTACGGATTTTACATCCAAAACCAAATTCTCATTCCCAAACTTCATACAGTTTTGTAGATTTTCTGTGGCCGTTGATGTTGGGCAATGTTCCTTATTGTTGGGCAGTGCACCAAGTAATTGGGTCTCCTCAACGGGCTCCGCCCTCCTCCTCGAACTATTATGTGGCGCAGTGCCCTCCTCTACAGATATTGCCCTATACTGAAACCACTGCAAAGTCATTGTCCTTACCAATTTGTTCCGGGATCTCAGCAAACATGTGGAAAATTTCAACTCTGGATTCAGGCGTTAAACAACAAGAATATGAATCGGTTCATTGTCCAGATATTGGAAGTAGGAGCGCTTAAGCGTTGAACTTTGATCTCGCACGCAGTGAGGGTTGCGAGTTCTGACTGACTGTGAGCTCAATCATGTGAATGATGTTCGCATGGGAATTCATACTCAGACTCCACACTGGTCGTGACTTCCTGCGCAGGCAAAGTCACTCGCATCCAGACGTGACCAAGCGTTCAGCACGAAATTCTCCATGCAGAAGACAAGAAGGGATGCGCATAGACTCTAGAACGAATTTTTGCGAGAGGTGTGATTCCAAAAAGAGAGCCAGTGCACATGAGTAACTTGCAACGATGAATATATTGAGAAGAAATGTCAGCGTACTGACTATATCATGAAAAAGTCAAGTTACTGAGAAAAACTGGGAGCGTCACTGGAAAGAAACGCAACCGCCTCGATCGTGAGTCTCATGAACTCTAGCCACTGAGTTTTGTTCGACGGACTCGGAGATCTGAATTCCACGAGAAATGAATGTTTTCTATAACGAAATAAAATTGTGACTGTCTAATTGTGATCAGGTAGCCCAGGAAAACCATTTCCCATCCTCCTGGGTGAGTGAATCAATGAATGGCTAGCTAGCTCGTAATGGCGACAAATTTGACTTGGTTCGCATGGCACGGCGTATTCCATTCCTTCCTCACAGACCGCTTAATTACATGCGGATGCTTTTCTGGATCATGGCCACGGTCGACTCGCTGATGTGGAAGGCCTTCTCCAGCACCTCATCCTTGATGGCCGGCTTGAACAACGCCGTCGCGATTTGCTGCACGCCAGGGTTCTGGCTGTCCAACCCCGAGAACGCCAACGCCGGGCCGCTGCCCACGTTCAGCTGGAAGTGCACCAGGCCCTTGGGGAACACGAACAGCTCGCCGGACTTGATGGTGGTGGCGAACAAAGTGTTGGTGGTGTCCACGAAGCCCACGTACAGCTCGCCCTTGACCACGATCAGAAGCTCCGTGGCGCGCGGGTGCGTGTGCGGGGGGTTGATTCCGCCCTTGGCGAAGTCAATGCGGGCCGCGGAGATGCCCAAGGTGTTCAATGCCGGGAACTCCTTGACGGAGGCGGGGGTGACCATGGCGTTGTTGGCGTTGTGGGTGTTGCCGGCCTTGGTCAAGGCATAGGACTTGAAGTCGTCGGCGGACACCTTGTTGGCGGGAAGGCAGGGGAAGCCATTGATGTTGAATCCGGTGGAGTTGTCTGCGACGCAGAAGTCCTGCAGGGGGTCGGCGTCTGCGGCCACGGCCAGCCTGGGCAGCAGCATCGCCATGCTCGCGAACAGCGCCACGGTCAGCCAAATGCTGGTTCGTTGGGTGGTGATGCCCATGTTGGGTCTCTCTTTCAGTGCGGAAACTGGAAATGAATGTCGATACGCTGGACGCGGCTGGATGCCTTAATTGTGCGATTCCAGGCCTGAAACTGAGAGCACTGTGTTTGAGTGAGCTCGAGAGTTGCGAAGGAAGAGTTGGTTGCTGAGAGTGTGTTTCAATTGCCATGTGTTGGTGGCCCTTATATACCTTCTGCTGAGAGCGCAGTGGGTTTAAAGTGCGTCAAGCCTGTTTACTTGGGACGCGCCCAGTCAGTGGGTCTTGGCGAAATACTTGCAGCTAGGGTGGACTATGTGGAGGTGGGTTGAAACGTACTGAGGTGGCGTAAGCAGAAGGGGTTTGCGAGTAGCTGGTTCAAATGAATGCAATTTCGGCTGATTAAGTTGGTCGCAAAGGGAGTTGATTTGGACTGAAGCACAGGGAGTTCATATCGCGTTCCTGGTGTTAATTCCCGGTGAGTGTCAAAATTCCCTGTGTACGCGTAGTTGCAACATGTGTCCTAAATACCTGTAAGTCACTGGGAATTTTGACACTCACCGGGAATAAATACCGGGAACGCTATATGAACTCCCTGTGAAGAGAATGTTGGCGATGACGGGAACTGAAGCGTGTTGCGAGTGGCTTCTTTCGCTTGCTGCTTTGATTCAGGATACATATTCTAAGATTCTTGCCCACTTTATCCATGGCATGATGACGACCCTTTCTTAATTTTCAATGCTCGTGTTGCCTTTTTGATTTCAGTTTCATGATAGAGGCGATGTCAGCACGTCCAAACGTACCCCAAGACGCACTTCCCAATCCGTTGTTAGATGGAGATGGTTGATGAGTGCGCGCGTTCGGATGAACTAGTGATCAACAATTGTCAAGGACCACGCTAAATGGCAGCATGTTGGCGCATGTCTATTTCAATTTCTTCACTCGGGCGAAACTGGGGAATTTCGAGATCGGAGAAAACCAAATAGCCACATGAATGTATGACACCTTTTCTGTACCGCTGGGAGAGTCAATGCAGTTCCTCATAAGTTTTTCTCCGTCAATGCAGTCCCTCAGTCCTCATTTTTCAATGCAGGTTTCCAATAAATTCCTCATAAGTTTCGTGAGTGTGCTCTTCGGAACTAGAAATTCGCCAAGTGCCAGTCAACACCTCAGTGGAAAACGAAAAGGAATACACTCTCTCCTCTGTCCCGTCAGCCTCTCCGTACTTTTACCTCACTCGACAGAACTCGAATCACGAAACTCCATCCATTCTCCACCCCATGTCTTGGGAAACAGGCGAGACCAACTGCAATTGCGATTAAGCCATTGGCCTTGACAGGCTGCTGGTCGTTTGGATGACTTCACCTGAGACTCTACTCAGGATGAATAAATTCGATTTTTCATCCGATATAATCTTTTAGAAGTGAATTGCAAATCCTTGCATTTGTGGTATTAATTAATTTTCTGAAGAAAGGATATGCTTAATCCACGGGTCATTCTTGTAGTGTTGTAGTGTATTTTGTCTATTTCTTGCTATTTTCTCTTGATGTGGATAATAGCCACAAAAATTATAATTTTTGAATTTGAGTTCAAGTAATGAAACAAAGCTGATCAAGTAGAGTTTATACTCAATGTGGAAATTGTGAAAAATTTGTAATATTTAATATTTTAGAGCAATGTGAACTTTAGGTCTATAACCATGGATGGCTTGTTGATTTTCTAGTTATAGAGCATCAAGGCAACTATGGTTTCTGCCATGATGTTATAAAATATTGTATACATCTGTGGTGACAATTCTAGATTTTTGACTACATTTTGTATTTGAAATTTGAATGAAGAATTTAAGAATTCATGGCGAGGCCCTCATTTATCACAATTGAGACTCTTAATTAATCCTAGAATGATGACAAGGACATGTTGTGTCTTTAATTTGTGTAAGTAGTAAAATAGGCTTTGTGCATATTGAAGAATGGATATTTTATATTTGGTTCTTTGTGCAAATTTTTTGAAGCTATATGTCCATCATTGATTGAAATTCGACATTTTAGTTGTTCTTATTACTTTATAAGGCATAGTTTGTCAAGAAAAATGTTGCACAATAATAATTATATTGTATTTCAATGTTTTGAACTATTTTTTACTTATAACTTAGTTTTGACACTTAAAACTATTTCTTTTGCTTTAGTGCAAAACTATCATATAAGAAGCATTTTATTGAAGTTTGAAGTTAAAGATCTCTAGCGGTCTAGCCAGTTTTCTAAATATCGAGTGATATGGAAATTATCTTTGCAATTTAAAAAATGTTCGACACCATCATGCTTAATATTTCTATTATGAGATTTTTAGAATTTTAAATTGTTTTGTATTTGATATAGATTTTCTTTATATCAACTCTGGTAGTTTGAAATTTTTACATCAAAAGTTATGAAAATTTTATAACATACTTTAGACATATAATCTCATCTAAGTTGAAAAAATAAATTGAAAAACATTCACTCATTAATAGCAAATAAATGCAAAATCTCGGGGAGGTCACTCTGGGTGAATGCAAGAAAGACCGTCCACTTGGCGTAGCGTTTTCCACAGTAGTCATGTTTTTTTTGGGAGTACTGTATAATTAGAAAAACAATTTTAAGAAAATCTGAAAAATATGTTCAATGTATAAACCTTTAAGAAGAAGTTACTCTAGGAAGGAAAAGCATAGAAAAATTCTCTAAGTAGGAGAATTGAAAAAGTGCAAAATCTCATGAAATTAGGTACTTTCACATTTTAATTTGTAAAAAATAGGAAAAACAATTTTTAAGGAAACTAAAAATTGGCCATTTGGGAGGACTTTATAGGAAAGACATTTCACCAAAAAAATGATCTTGAAACAATTTTGAATGTTCAGAACTGCGCGCGCAAGGGAGCCCTGTTTGCACGTATGTGGAGGGCATAAAATAAAATATTTTTAAATTTCCTTTGGTAGATACATGACTTCCTACTATGGGAATAGACCATAGAAATTTCAGATCTAGATCATTAAGTTTGGATTCTCCCCAGTACTAAAAATCCCTAAACTGCAAAGTGTGACAAATTAGCTAAATTTAAATTTAAATATAAAATGTTTTTTAAATATTTTTGAAAAATAAGGGATCTAAACAAGATCAGGTTATCCATCTCCAAAAAAATTTCAAGTTAATTGGATTCATTCTTCAAAAGTTATAGCCGATAACAAGTCCGACACGTCAAGTGTGACAAAAAATAGTACTAGTCTTTCTTGCATTCACCCCTCTATGCATTTATACAACCCACGTGTGGTGAGGATTTTGGACCTTACATTTACTTTTTAAAGTTTAAAATTTAAAAAAAAAATATTAGTAGATTTCCATACTTTGCAAGTTTACGGTATGAATTATTGATAGTTTTATACGTAAATTATAATTAGATACTAATTTTTGAAGTAAAAAGATACACGGTAAAGCTGAAAATAACTTTCACAACTCTACATTAAATAAGAAAAAGTTGTTTAAAAATTACACAAAAAATTCTCAAAAATGAGTCTATTCAAAGTTTATATTTCTTAAATATTGATGCAATGGTTGTCTAAATGTGTTCTTTATAAATACTTGAGTTGAAAAACATGTCATTTTAGTTCATTTTTCAACCTTCTCTAGAAATCATTTCATGTATTATTTGGATTGAAGATTTTGGCAATAGAATCTTATAGTCTTGATTATACAATGCTCAAAATTGTAGGCTAAAATTATAGTTTATTAAAAAATAAATAGGAGGTCAAAAGATCATTTAGCTGCACGTGGTATACTATAGATACACTAAGTGACCTCCCCGGGTGCAAAATGAAGAGTGAGAGACTTTCAATTTTGACTCTACAGAGTCATACATTCTCTCCTTTAGGGTTTTACCATTGAAGCACTGCAAGGTGGAATTGTGACCATTGAATGAAACATTAAATCCTTCACTTTGTATCCTTGCATTTCTTCATAATTTCCAAATGAAAATTTTTGGACTTATTTTTTGGAGATCAAATCAAATGCATCATTAAATGATGAAAAAATCATATCAAATACACAGTAAAACTAGTGTGTCCTATGCCATTGCCACAGTAAAGAAAAATATAGAGTTAATTTTCTAATTTTCTTACTTATAGAAACTTTGAAATTCAATATTTTTTCTGTTGTAGACCCAAATGCCATTAAAAAAGCTCATACACCCCCACCTTGTTGAGGTCCTCATGACGGAACTAAGCATGTGAACGAGGGACACATAGTCTAGGATACCTAACCTCATGAAACAAACAAACAAAACAAAACAAAACAAACTATCTTAATGGATGGATAAAAACATCCAAAATTTTCACTAGAAAATACAATGTCTATAATAATGTAGAACATTATAGTGAGAATCAAATTAAGTGTCATCCTAAAATTAAGAAATAGAAGACTCACCATGATTATAAATCCAACATTTCAATTATAATAAAATATTCAATTTTGGAATTTTTCCAACATTTCATATTTGAGAAACACTAGAATTTGTTAAGTTCATTTGATTTGCTGGGCCCAATTTCAAATGGAACCACTTTTATGGCTAAAATTTCATTCAAGAGTATGGCACTGATAGAAGTTTCCAAATCAAACCGTACGATGATCAGGGATCCATTTTCAACCGTTCTCTTAGAATTAGACCCTCAATTGCAAAATAAAAATAAAAATTCTACATGACTTGACTTGGTTTAATTTCATATGATGATGTGGCAGATCCTTCAATTAAACTTCAAAACCAATTTAAAGTTCATTAAATGGCAGTATTCCATTAAGAATTATAAATGGCATAGAAGAGGCAGGTCGAAAATGAACAATTTCATTAAATTAGCACAATTCAAGGCGTAAAAAATTGTGGTTCACTTGCACAAAGCTCTAATAAAGTCTAGAACACATATAGATTTCAGAATGTACGGTCTATACGCAAAATTTCCAAGTTTGTGAAAACATGCCAATTTAAGAAAACTAACGTTGAAAGAAGGAAATGAATGGGAAATGGCGTATGAATTACCACCAATTGTACAAAATTTCGCAATCAACAATAAAGATATTGATGACTGAAATCATCCACTGACTCTACTAATACTAATACTAATGTTGAACTTTGATCTTGCATGCAGTGAGTGTTGCGAGTTGTGACTCATAGTGAGCTCAATCATGTGAATGATGTTCTCATGGGAATTCAGACTCAGACTCCGCATTTGGTCGTGACCTCCATTCCTGCGCAGGCAAAGTCACTCGCATTCAGATGTGGCCAAGCGTCCAGCACGAAATTCTCCATGCAGAAGACAAGAAGGGATGCGCACAGAGTCTAGAACGAATTTTTGCGAGAGGTGTGATTCCAAAAACAGAGCCAGTGCACACGAGTAACTTGCAATGATGACTATATTGAGAAGAAATGTCAGCATACTGACTCGGTCATGGAAAAGTCAAGTAACTAAAAAGAACTGGGAGCGTCACTGGAAAGAAACGCAACCGCCTCGATCGTGAGTCTCATGAACTCTAGCCACTGAGTTTTGTTCGACGGACTCGGAGATCTGAATTCCACGAGAAATGAATGTTTTCTATAACGAAATAAAATTGTGACTGTCTAATTGTGATCAGGTAGCCCAGGAAAACCATTTCCCATCCTCCTGGGTGAGTGAATCAATGAATGGCTAGCTAGCTCGTAATGGCGACAAATTTGACTTGGTTCGCATGGCACGGCGTATTCCATTCCTTCCTCACAGACCGCTTAATTACATGCGGATGCTTTTCTGGATCATGGCCACGGTCGACTCGCTGATGTGGAAGGCCTTCTCCAGCACCTCATCCTTGATGGCCGGCTTGAACAACGCCGTCGCGATTTGCTGCACGCCAGGGTTCTGGCTGTCCAACCCCGAGAACGCCAACGCCGGGCCGCTGCCCACGTTCAGCTGGAAGTGCACCAGGCCCTTGGGGAACACGAACAGCTCGCCGGACTTGATGGTGGTGGCGAACAAAGTGTTGGTGGTGTCCACGAAGCCCACGTACAGCTCGCCCTTGACCACGATCAGAAGCTCCGTGGCGCGCGGGTGCGTGTGCGGGGGGTTGATTCCGCCCTTGGCGAAGTCAATGCGGGCCGCGGAGATGCCCAAGGTGTTCAATGCCGGGAACTCCTTGACGGAGGCGGGGGTGACCATGGCGTTGTTGGCGTTGTGGGTGTTGCCGGCCTTGGTCAAGGCATAGGACTTGAAGTCGTCGGCGGACACCTTGTTGGCGGGAAGGCAGGGGAAGCCATTGATGTTGAATCCGGTGGAGTTGTCTGCGACGCAGAAGTCCTGCAGGGGGTCGGCGTCTGCGGCCACGGCCAGCCTGGGCAGCAGCATCGCCATGCTCGCGAACAGCGCCACGGTCAGCCAAATGCTGGTTCGTTGGGTGGTGATGCCCATGTTGGGTCTCTCTTTCAGTGCGGAAACTGGAAATGAATGTCGATACGCTGGACGCGGCTGGATGCCTTAATTGTGCGATTCCAGGCCTGAAACTGAGAGCACTGTGTTTGAGTGAGCTCGAGAGTTGCGAAGGAAGAGTTGGTTGCTGAGAGTGTGTTTCAATTGCCATGTGTTGGTGGCCCTTATATACCTTCTGCTGAGAGCGCAGTGGGTTTAAAGTGCGTCAAGCCTGTTTACTTGGGACGCGCCCAGTCAGTGGGTCTTGGCGAAATACTTGCAGCTAGGGTGGACTATGTGGAGGTGGGTTGAAACGTACTGAGGTGGCGTAAGCAGAAGGGGTTTGCGAGTAGCTGGTTCAAATGAATGCAATTTCGGCTGATTAAGTTGGTCGCAAAGGGAGTTGATTTGGACTGAAGCACAGGGAGTTCATATCGCGTTCCTGGTGTTAATTCCCGGTGAGTGTCAAAATTCCCTGTGTACGCGTAGTTGCAACATGTGTCCTAAATACCTGTAAGTCACTGGGAATTTTGACACTCACCGGGAATAAATACCGGGAACGCTATATGAACTCCCTGTGAAGAGAATGTTGGCGATGACGGGAACTGAAGCGTGTTGCGAGTGGCTTCTTTCGCTTGCTGCTTTGATTCAGGATACATATTCTAAGATTCTTGCCCACTTTATCCATGGCATGATGACGACCCTTTCTTAATTTTCAATGCTCGTGTTGCCTTTTTGATTTCAGTTTCATGATAGAGGCGATGTCAGCACGTCCAAACGTACCCCAAGACGCACTTCCCAATCCGTTGTTAGATGGAGATGGTTGATGAGTGCGCGCGTTCGGATGAACTAGTGATCAACAATTGTCAAGGACCACGCTAAATGGCAGCATGTTGGCGCATGTCTATTTCAATTTCTTCACTCGGGCGAAACTGGGGAATTTCGAGATCGGAGAAAACCAAATAGCCACATGAATGTATGACACCTTTTCTGTACCGCTGGGAGAGTCAATGCAGTTCCTCATAAGTTTTTCTCCGTCAATGCAGTCCCTCAGTCCTCATTTTTCAATGCAGGTTTCCAATAAATTCCTCATAAGTTTCGTGAGTGTGCTCTTCGGAACTAGAAATTCGCCAAGTGCCAGTCAACACCTCAGTGGAAAACGAAAAGGAATACACTCTCTCCTCTGTCCCGTCAGCCTCTCCGTACTTTTACCTCACTCGACAGAACTCGAATCACGAAACTCCATCCATTCTCCACCCCATGTCTTGGGAAACAGGCGAGACCAACTGCAATTGCGATTAAGCCATTGGCCTTGACAGGCTGCTGGTCGTTTGGATGACTTCACCTGAGACTCTACTCAGGATGAATAAATTCGATTTTTCATCCGATATAATCTTTTAGAAGTGAATTGCAAATCCTTGCATTTGTGGTATTAATTAATTTTCTGAAGAAAGGATATGCTTAATCCACGGGTCATTCTTGTAGTGTTGTAGTGTATTTTGTCTATTTCTTGCTATTTTCTCTTGATGTGGATAATAGCCACAAAAATTATAATTTTTGAATTTGAGTTCAAGTAATGAAACAAAGCTGATCAAGTAGAGTTTATACTCAATGTGGAAATTGTGAAAAATTTGTAATATTTAATATTTTAGAGCAATGTGAACTTTAGGTCTATAACCATGGATGGCTTGTTGATTTTCTAGTTATAGAGCATCAAGGCAACTATGGTTTCTGCCATGATGTTATAAAATATTGTATACATCTGTGGTGACAATTCTAGATTTTTGACTACATTTTGTATTTGAAATTTGAATGAAGAATTTAAGAATTCATGGCGAGGCCCTCATTTATCACAATTGAGACTCTTAATTAATCCTAGAATGATGACAAGGACATGTTGTGTCTTTAATTTGTGTAAGTAGTAAAATAGGCTTTGTGCATATTGAAGAATGGATATTTTATATTTGGTTCTTTGTGCAAATTTTTTGAAGCTATATGTCCATCATTGATTGAAATTCGACATTTTAGTTGTTCTTATTACTTTATAAGGCATAGTTTGTCAAGAAAAATGTTGCACAATAATAATTATATTGTATTTCAATGTTTTGAACTATTTTTTACTTATAACTTAGTTTTGACACTTAAAACTATTTCTTTTGCTTTAGTGCAAAACTATCATATAAGAAGCATTTTATTGAAGTTTGAAGTTAAAGATCTCTAGCGGTCTAGCCAGTTTTCTAAATATCGAGTGATATGGAAATTATCTTTGCAATTTAAAAAATGTTCGACACCATCATGCTTAATATTTCTATTATGAGATTTTTAGAATTTTAAATTGTTTTGTATTTGATATAGATTTTCTTTATATCAACTCTGGTAGTTTGAAATTTTTACATCAAAAGTTATGAAAATTTTATAACATACTTTAGACATATAATCTCATCTAAGTTGAAAAAATAAATTGAAAAACATTCACTCATTAATAGCAAATAAATGCAAAATCTCGGGGAGGTCACTCTGGGTGAATGCAAGAAAGACCGTCCACTTGGCGTAGCGTTTTCCACAGTAGTCATGTTTTTTTTGGGAGTACTGTATAATTAGAAAAACAATTTTAAGAAAATCTGAAAAATATGTTCAATGTATAAACCTTTAAGAAGAAGTTACTCTAGGAAGGAAAAGCATAGAAAAATTCTCTAAGTAGGAGAATTGAAAAAGTGCAAAATCTCATGAAATTAGGTACTTTCACATTTTAATTTGTAAAAAATAGGAAAAACAATTTTTAAGGAAACTAAAAATTGGCCATTTGGGAGGACTTTATAGGAAAGACATTTCACCAAAAAAATGATCTTGAAACAATTTTGAATGTTCAGAACTGCGCGCGCAAGGGAGCCCTGTTTGCACGTATGTGGAGGGCATAAAATAAAATATTTTTAAATTTCCTTTGGTAGATACATGACTTCCTACTATGGGAATAGACCATAGAAATTTCAGATCTAGATCATTAAGTTTGGATTCTCCCCAGTACTAAAAATCCCTAAACTGCAAAGTGTGACAAATTAGCTAAATTTAAATTTAAATATAAAATGTTTTTTAAATATTTTTGAAAAATAAGGGATCTAAACAAGATCAGGTTATCCATCTCCAAAAAAATTTCAAGTTAATTGGATTCATTCTTCAAAAGTTATAGCCGATAACAAGTCCGACACGTCAAGTGTGACAAAAAATAGTACTAGTCTTTCTTGCATTCACCCCTCTATGCATTTATACAACCCACGTGTGGTGAGGATTTTGGACCTTACATTTACTTTTTAAAGTTTAAAATTTAAAAAAAAAATATTAGTAGATTTCCATACTTTGCAAGTTTACGGTATGAATTATTGATAGTTTTATACGTAAATTATAATTAGATACTAATTTTTGAAGTAAAAAGATACACGGTAAAGCTGAAAATAACTTTCACAACTCTACATTAAATAAGAAAAAGTTGTTTAAAAATTACACAAAAAATTCTCAAAAATGAGTCTATTCAAAGTTTATATTTCTTAAATATTGATGCAATGGTTGTCTAAATGTGTTCTTTATAAATACTTGAGTTGAAAAACATGTCATTTTAGTTCATTTTTCAACCTTCTCTAGAAATCATTTCATGTATTATTTGGATTGAAGATTTTGGCAATAGAATCTTATAGTCTTGATTATACAATGCTCAAAATTGTAGGCTAAAATTATAGTTTATTAAAAAATAAATAGGAGGTCAAAAGATCATTTAGCTGCACGTGGTATACTATAGATACACTAAGTGACCTCCCCGGGTGCAAAATGAAGAGTGAGAGACTTTCAATTTTGACTCTACAGAGTCATACATTCTCTCCTTTAGGGTTTTACCATTGAAGCACTGCAAGGTGGAATTGTGACCATTGAATGAAACATTAAATCCTTCACTTTGTATCCTTGCATTTCTTCATAATTTCCAAATGAAAATTTTTGGACTTATTTTTTGGAGATCAAATCAAATGCATCATTAAATGATGAAAAAATCATATCAAATACACAGTAAAACTAGTGTGTCCTATGCCATTGCCACAGTAAAGAAAAATATAGAGTTAATTTTCTAATTTTCTTACTTATAGAAACTTTGAAATTCAATATTTTTTCTGTTGTAGACCCAAATGCCATTAAAAAAGCTCATACACCCCCACCTTGTTGAGGTCCTCATGACGGAACTAAGCATGTGAACGAGGGACACATAGTCTAGGATACCTAACCTCATGAAACAAACAAACAAAACAAAACAAAACAAACTATCTTAATGGATGGATAAAAACATCCAAAATTTTCACTAGAAAATACAATGTCTATAATAATGTAGAACATTATAGTGAGAATCAAATTAAGTGTCATCCTAAAATTAAGAAATAGAAGACTCACCATGATTATAAATCCAACATTTCAATTATAATAAAATATTCAATTTTGGAATTTTTCCAACATTTCATATTTGAGAAACACTAGAATTTGTTAAGTTCATTTGATTTGCTGGGCCCAATTTCAAATGGAACCACTTTTATGGCTAAAATTTCATTCAAGAGTATGGCACTGATAGAAGTTTCCAAATCAAACCGTACGATGATCAGGGATCCATTTTCAACCGTTCTCTTAGAATTAGACCCTCAATTGCAAAATAAAAATAAAAATTCTACATGACTTGACTTGGTTTAATTTCATATGATGATGTGGCAGATCCTTCAATTAAACTTCAAAACCAATTTAAAGTTCATTAAATGGCAGTATTCCATTAAGAATTATAAATGGCATAGAAGAGGCAGGTCGAAAATGAACAATTTCATTAAATTAGCACAATTCAAGGCGTAAAAAATTGTGGTTCACTTGCACAAAGCTCTAATAAAGTCTAGAACACATATAGATTTCAGAATGTACGGTCTATACGCAAAATTTCCAAGTTTGTGAAAACATGCCAATTTAAGAAAACTAACGTTGAAAGAAGGAAATGAATGGGAAATGGCGTATGAATTACCACCAATTGTACAAAATTTCGCAATCAACAATAAAGATATTGATGACTGAAATCATCCACTGACTCTACTAATACTAATACTAATGTTGAACTTTGATCTTGCATGCAGTGAGTGTTGCGAGTTGTGACTCATAGTGAGCTCAATCATGTGAATGATGTTCTCATGGGAATTCAGACTCAGACTCCGCATTTGGTCGTGACCTCCATTCCTGCGCAGGCAAAGTCACTCGCATTCAGATGTGGCCAAGCGTCCAGCACGAAATTCTCCATGCAGAAGACAAGAAGGGATGCGCACAGAGTCTAGAACGAATTTTTGCGAGAGGTGTGATTCCAAAAACAGAGCCAGTGCACACGAGTAACTTGCAATGATGACTATATTGAGAAGAAATGTCAGCATACTGACTCGGTCATGGAAAAGTCAAGTAACTAAAAAGAACTGGGAGCGTCACTGGAAAGAAACGCAACCGCCTCGATCGTGAGTCTCATGAACTCTAGCCACTGAGTTTTGTTCGACGGACTCGGAGATCTGAATTCCACGAGAAATGAATGTTTTCTATAACGAAATAAAATTGTGACTGTCTAATTGTGATCAGGTAGCCCAGGAAAACCATTTCCCATCCTCCTGGGTGAGTGAATCAATGAATGGCTAGCTAGCTCGTAATGGCGACAAATTTGACTTGGTTCGCATGGCACGGCGTATTCCATTCCTTCCTCACAGACCGCTTAATTACATGCGGATGCTTTTCTGGATCATGGCCACGGTCGACTCGCTGATGTGGAAGGCCTTCTCCAGCACCTCATCCTTGATGGCCGGCTTGAACAACGCCGTCGCGATTTGCTGCACGCCAGGGTTCTGGCTGTCCAACCCCGAGAACGCCAACGCCGGGCCGCTGCCCACGTTCAGCTGGAAGTGCACCAGGCCCTTGGGGAACACGAACAGCTCGCCGGACTTGATGGTGGTGGCGAACAAAGTGTTGGTGGTGTCCACGAAGCCCACGTACAGCTCGCCCTTGACCACGATCAGAAGCTCCGTGGCGCGCGGGTGCGTGTGCGGGGGGTTGATTCCGCCCTTGGCGAAGTCAATGCGGGCCGCGGAGATGCCCAAGGTGTTCAATGCCGGGAACTCCTTGACGGAGGCGGGGGTGACCATGGCGTTGTTGGCGTTGTGGGTGTTGCCGGCCTTGGTCAAGGCATAGGACTTGAAGTCGTCGGCGGACACCTTGTTGGCGGGAAGGCAGGGGAAGCCATTGATGTTGAATCCGGTGGAGTTGTCTGCGACGCAGAAGTCCTGCAGGGGGTCGGCGTCTGCGGCCACGGCCAGCCTGGGCAGCAGCATCGCCATGCTTGCAAACAGCGCCACGGTCAGCCAAATGCTGGTTCGTTGGGTGGTGATGCCCATGTTGGGTCTCTCTTTCAGTGCGGAAACTGGAAATGAATGTCGATACGCTGGACGCGGCTGGATGCCTTAATTGTGCGATTCCAGGCCTGAAACTGAGAGCACTGTGTTTGAGTGAGCTCGAGAGTTGCGAAGGAAGAGTTGGTTGCTGAGAGTGTGTTTCAATTGCCATGTGTTGGTGGCCCTTATATACCTTCTGCTGAGAGCGCAGTGGGTTTAAAGTGCGTCAAGCCTGTTTACTTGGGACGCGCCCAGTCAGTGGGTCTTGGCGAAATACTTGCAGCTAGGGTGGACTATGTGGAGGTGGGTTGAAACGTACTGAGGTGGCGTAAGCAGAAGGGGTTCGCGAGTAGCTGGTGCAGTGAAGTTTTGGCCGAGTAAGCTTGTCGCAAAGGGAGCTGATTTGGACCGAAGAGAATGTTGGCGATGACGGGAACTGAAGCGTGTTGCGAGTGGCTTCTTTTGCTTGCTGCTTTGATTCAGGATAGACATTTTAAGATTCCTGCCTACTTTATCCATGGCATGAGTACGGTGCTTTCTTAATTTTCAATGCTCGTGTTGCCTTTTTGTTTTCAGTTTCATGATAGAGGCGATGTCAGCACGTCCAAACGTACCCCAAGACGCACTTCCCTATCCGTTGTTAGAAGTGGAGTTGCTTGATGAGTGCGCGCGTTCGGCTGAACTGGTGGTCAACACTTAGTGTCAAGGACCAGGCTTAATTGCAGCAAGCATTTGCATGTGTGTTTGAATTATTCCACTCGGACGAAACTGGGGAATTTTGACGATTTGGATAAAACCAAATAGCCACATGAAATAGCCTTTTCTGTACTGCTGGGAGAGTCAATGCAATTCCTGATAAGTCTTTCTCCGTCAATGCAATCCCTCGGTCTTCGTTTTTTCAATGCAAGTTTCCAGTAAATTCCTCATAAGTTTCGTGAGTGTGCTCTATGGAACTAGAAATTCTTCAAGTGCCAGTGAACACCTCATTCAGTGGAAGATAATGGAAAGGAAATCACTTTCTCCTCCGCCCGTCAGCTCGCCTTTTGCCTCAGTCGACAGAACTAAAATCACGAAGTTCCATCCATTCGACCAGACTTCACCTGAGACTGTAGGATGAAAAAGAATCGACTTTTCATCCAATATTTTATTTTATTACGCTTGAGTGCGTTTTCATTGAATTGTAAATCATCTCATCATGGTATTATTCAATTTTCTAAAGAAAGAAGATGCTTAATCCACGAATCACTTGTGTCATTGTAGTGTAATTTTGGTTGTTTCGTACTATTTCTCTCTATGTGAATAATAGCCATAAAAGTGATATTTTTTGGATTTGAGTCCAAGTAATGAAACAAAGATCATCTAGTATAGTTTCTATGCATTGTGGAAATTGTGAAAAATTTATAATATTGTATAATTTATAGCAATGTGAACTTTAGATGTATAACTATGGATGGTTTGTTGATTTTCTAATTATAGAGCATCAAGGTAACTTTGGTTTATATCTTTGATGTTATAAAATGTTGTATACATCTATGGTGACAATTCTAGACTTTTGACTACATTCAATATATTAAATTTGCTTGTAGAATTTAAGAATTCATGGTGAGGCCTTGGGGAGTTCACTTAGAGTATCCATTAGAATTTAGAAGCCACATGCGAACAAAACTTTGGCCCCCCTATATACTTTTTGAATTTTATATTTAAAAATATTTAAAAAATAAAAAATAAAACATAAAACATAAATAAAATAAGAAACAAAAACTATATGTATATGAATAAATTTTCCTACTTTGGAAGTTTATGTTTTGAATTATTGATATTCTTATTTGTTAATAATAATTAGTTACAAATTTTTGAAGTAAAAAGATACATTGTAGAACTAGAAAATAATTTTCACACCCCTGTATTACATATGAAATTTTTTTCTAAAAAATGGACAAAAAATTCTTGAAATTACTCCCTGTTGAAAGCTCATTTTGAGTTGAACATTGAATCTATGATCATCTAAATGTGTTCTCTATAATTATTTGAGTTGAAAATTATGCCATTTTAGTTTATTTTCAACTTCTTCTAGAAATCATTTTATATTTTATTGGAGTTGGAAATTTTGGCAATAGAAACCTATAGTCATTATTAGACAATGCTCAAAATTGTAAGTTGAAATTATACTTGATTAGAAACCACTTCGTTGCACGTGGTTTATTGTAGTAGAACTAAGTGCACCCCCCAAGGGTGAGGCCCTCATTTATCACAATTGAGACTCTTAATTAATCCTAGAAGGACGGCAAGGACATGTTGTGTCTTTTGTGTAAGTAGTAAAATAGGCTTTGTACATATTGAAGAATGGATGCTTTTCATCTTGGGGTTTGTGTGCAAATTGGTTGAAGCTATATGCCCATCATTGATTTATATTCAAGACAATTTAGTTGTTCTTATAGCTTTATATGGCATAGTTTGTCAAAACAATGGTGCACAATTTAATAATTATATTGAATTTCAATGTTTTCAATATTTTTTCCTTAGAATTAGATTTGACATTTAAAACTATTTCTTTTGCTTTAGAGCAAAACTATCATAAAAAAAGCATTCCATTGATATTTGAAGTTAAGGGTCTCTAGCTAGGTTTCTAAATATGGAATGATTTGAAAATTATCTTTGCGGTTTAAAAAATGTTACATAGTAGGTATCATGTTTAATATTTCTATTGTGAATTTTTTAGATTTTTAAAATTCTTTTCCATTTGATATGAATTATCTTTATATCAGCTACGGTAGTTAGAAATATTCACATCAAAAATTCTGAAAATTTTATGACATATTTTACACATATGATCTCATCTTTGATAAAATAAAACCATAAACATTCACTCATTAATAGCTAGTAAATGCAAGATGAAGAGTGAGAGACTTTCAAAGATGAAAAGATTCTTGCTTTTCGGGAGGTTATTAACAAATGTTAGATGATGCATGCTCTCCAACATTTTTGACGCCATTTCTAATGTTTCCTTTTGTGGGTAACAAGTGGCTAGAACAGGGCGGCTGGCACTTGTCATTAGATGAGTTTTGGGGTGTTGGGAGGGCCATTTCGGGCTTGTTCCCGACATTGGTCCCCCCCAGTTTCAGGGAACGGATGATCCCGACAAAAAAATTTTAAAAAAATTAGAAAAAGAAAAAAGAAATTTACATTCTTGAAATGAAAAAAAAAACAAAAAACAAAATTCTGACGTGGCAGTCGCTCAGCCAGGTCAGCGAGCTGCTGCGAGTTTGGCAGTTTGGCCACGTCGGCGAGTTCGGCAATTCCCACAAGTTGGGAACACGCAGCCCTCCATAGGGCTGATTTCTCATCTAATGACTTAAGGCAATTTCAGCCTGCAGCATCCACCTTTTTATGAGTTTCAACCTGTAGCGTCCGCAAATCGTTCTATAAATGTCTCTATCTATTTGATACCCATTGCCGTTTATTGAACTTGCACCAAATTTTCTTGCTTGCGTGAATGATTTTGGTGATGTCATCAAGGTACAACTATGCCTCTTCAGCAACTTCAGTCTTTATTTCCTTTATGTGTACACTTGCAAATTGATAGGTGATATGTCGTAGTAACCAAAAAAGGTTGAGTGGCCCACATGAATGAGCTTCCCTTGACAACACAGGGGACAAGGAGGAATATGGAGGACCACAGTCACGTGCAAAGTCATTGTTTTGTGCTACTTCAGATGCGACTACGTTGTTTCTGAAGTACAGAGAATCCTTGTGTATCAAACAAAATGTCGATGAGATCAATCCCTCGCAGGGTTAAGGTAAAACAGCCCATTGTGGTGAGAACTAGGAGTTTGGCCTCATGCTGTTGCTGAAATTTTTCAATTTCTTTCCCACATAAAAGAGAAGTGTGAGAAACTTACAGTGAGAGCAATTGAATTTCTTCATTTCTTTATTTGACAAAGTATGAATTTGCTATGAATTTTTGAAGAGTTTAGTGCATCATGGCCCAAAAGATCTTGTAAACTACCCTCGAACCAACAAAATCTGAATCCATGATGCTCATCTTATTCACTTAAAGCAGTCATAATATTTTCCAACATGGAAACCCTGAAAAGTCAATTCTTACAATGAATTCACACTGAAAAGTCGGAAGTTCCTAATGAGGTTATTAATCATTGCATTACCATTATATAAAACATGCATTGTGGCCCAAATCTCACATATTGAAAAAATCCATAATGGAGTCAACCCTAAGTGTATCATTTGACCACAATGGGCTGTTTTACCTTATTTGTTCCTTAAAATTTTCCTTAAATTTTTCTTAAACCCTTTGTGAGGCTGTTCCAACCTGACAACAAACCTTAGTAAGTCTGCTTTGTAAGGTTTGTCTTTTATGAGTGTCTTGGAAAAGCGCCTTGGAATTGGGACCGGGAGTCTTCATCTTGGGGGGTTCTTGAATAATATGAGGCCTGGAGTGTGTTGGGTTTCCTCTTCCGGGTCCTCTATCGTACAATCTAGCTACGAGCTTTACATTTGACCTGAAATATTCCAGGGTTGTCATTCGGGCGGGTCAGGGTGATCGGACGGGCAAACCGGACCGGACGGCCGGACGGTCCGGACAAGCCAGACGCCTTTCATTTTTGAAAAATTCCAATTGTCCACGCTGGCGGTCTACACTGGAATCAGGGCGCGGACGTGAAAGTCAGGGCGGGGACCTGAGTGCAGGGCGCGGACGGATTCGTTGGGG
Source organism: Antitrichia curtipendula (assembly GCA_951230915.1). Lineage (NCBI taxonomy): Eukaryota > Viridiplantae > Streptophyta > Bryopsida > Hypnales > Leucodontaceae > Antitrichia > Antitrichia curtipendula. The sequence goes on from OX579634.1 coordinate 7,037,051, forward strand.
CGCGGACGTGTTAGGGAGGGCGGGGACGCTACAGTTTAATTTGAATGAAGTAGAAGTTCTACTTTTTCCAGGATCATGTTGAAGGCTTTATTGTGAAAAATAGTGGCTACGAGTGTCTCAAATTCATATCCAATAGAAAGAGACATCTTTGTAGTCATCTTGAAAAGGGTTGGTTTACAAATTTGAGGATACAACTGTACAAGGGTTTGGATTTCAAATCATATACAAGTTATGTCAATTTTGATTTCAAGTTCAATGAGTTCGTTTTCGTTGTTGGATAGTGGATATTAGAATGGTTTGGATTTGAAATTCAGGTACGTTTTTTGGGGTTGTACTTGAAGTTTTCATTTTTGTAAATAGAAGCTCAAACGGTTTGGAATCAACATCAAATGCGTGTGATATTTGTTGTCCATCTAATTGGATTAGATTTAAATCAAAATCCTTCTAACAAACTAGCAATGTAGCGCCTATTTCCAAAAAAAAATCATTCAATTTCTTTTGCTTGGTTTAGGGCGAAGGGTTTAGGGTTTGACGTCATTGACTTTATTGTTGTCATTGACCATTGTTGTACTCGCACTTGAAAATTCTGTGGACAATATCTTCTACTATTCAACATAACTGCACTCACAAATGTCATCTACATGCATGGCAAATGCGATAGTTTTGCAAACACAATTGGAGACTTCATTATTTCAGATAACCAACAACATTTATAAATTTCAAGCATTGTTCAGTACAATAAGAAGTTCACAACACAATGAATCTATACTTTCAAGATACGCCTCCTCTTCCATTGGTTATCTCCTACCCTCCTTCTTGTTCTTGTAGATCTTCATTACTTCATGTTTCAATTGGTGCAACTGTCTTGAACTCATGATGATTGAAAATCTACTAATGGTGTCGGGTGCCCCTCAATTGTTGAAACGACTTGATCTGCGGACTTCTTGTGTACCCGGATCCGGTAATGCAGGATTTCGAATTACCACATCATCATCTGCTGGTGCCTCATCACAATCATGGTCGTCTTCATCATCACCGCCTTCACTAGTTCCACGTTCATCTCCTCCATCGTCACCGTCTGTCCAGTGGCCCTCCACTTCCGAGTTATCATTTCGAAGCTCTACAGCTATTTCACCCTGCCTACGATGGCGTTTAAACTTCTTGTATCGTTGAGCTCTAGGGTCCTCCACGTCAGAATTTATAGTGGGGCCTCCTTGTACTCGAGGAAGTGGAGGAACAATATACGCTGGAGTGGACAAAGTTGGTCCTGGAACATACGTATTCAAGAATGGCACTATCACCACGTTTGGGCGGGGAACCCCAATTCCTCTGAGAAGGCGTTTAGCAGGCCTAGATGATGACGCTTCGTTGTTGTTTCGTCCACCTCTAATACCACGGCCTCCAATCCCTGCACGATCTTCGGTCCTCGCCCGACCCCTTGCTCCTCCACGGACGGCAGTCCTTCCACGTCCTTGTCGATATTCACCCATGGCGTAGTTTTCTATGGGTCGAGGGGCGGTAGGGGGTCTACCACCCGTTGTCACATTTGAAATGCTATGAGGCGTGAATTCAACATTTCCCACTAAGCCTAGCCCTTGTTGGAAAGGTCGACGGTGAGCACTCGAAGTTGCGGAAGAAGAAGGGTTAAGGGAACCCTGCACCAGTGTATTCTGGTTAGGAAGAACAGTACGCACAGCAACCGGTGGGGGTACACGGGCTTCGTCTTCAAGTGGGTCTGTAAACGCAAAAACATCACTGGGATCTAAACGTTCAGGGTCAAAACGCCTTGCTCCCGCTACAGAAATCCTCGTGACATTTTTTGGAATTGATTGTGCCATTCCCGTATTTCCAATGTTCTGGCCATGGCGTCTTTCGACAACTCTATTGCTGTCGCGGCCACCCACTCCTCCGGGCCCCCTACTGCCATCACGATCGCTAACAGATCCTTCGGTACTCTGAGTTGCATTGTTCCTCAAATTCCCACCGCCATTTCCATTTCCTCCTTCGTTTTCCGGAGGGAGGTCGTCGTTGTTGTCGGAGGGAACATTATCATCATTGACGTCCACTGCGTCCGCGCCATCACTCTCTGAAGACGATGACAAAGGCTGCACTTCCGGAACAATTGGATTTTGAGGGACAGGGGGGGGCCCCAAGGGCCCCAACGACCAGGGAGGACTTCCTCTTCCACTTCATCATCATCTCCGTAGTAATTTCTAGCTTCCTCGAGGTGATCGGCCCCTGCCCTCCACAAGTCTGGATTTGATTGGTACTCTCTAGGTGCTTGGTTTGCTTCCACATCAGCGTCTTCCTCTTCTTCAACTGCCATCACGTCAAATTCACGATTGCGTTCACCCACCGGAACGGGGCCAAGGGCATCCGGATCAGAATCCTCCGATAAGATATTAGCATCGTACCAACGAACCGGATCGGCCCCTGGTCTCTGCTGAAGTACACGGCTATTGGTATAGATATATACCAATGACTCAGCCTTCTCGGGGGCTAACCGATTCCGGACCTTGTTGTGGACAAAGGAATACATACTTTAATTCCTTTCACATGAGTATGCTGAACATGTCAATGATAGAATACGCACGGCAATCTTTGATAGTGCTCGATCTCCAACTCTGTGCCACCATTGGTGGGGAAGCATATTTGTCGCTCGGATGTCGGGTGTCTCAGCAGCACTATATGGCCCTGTGCCCTCCTCAAATTCTGTTAATTCCGCCATCACGACGTTGAACTGTACACCCACTACATTTTCCATTTTGCGGATGACGTGATATAATGCACGGAGGGCAATTCCATCAGCCCTAAGCGCCACGTTATCCAAGAGATACGGATTCAGAAGGGCCCCGGCGTAGTGAACATCCGAAAAGACCATGTTCCACCTTATTTCGAAAGACTCCTCCATGATGGTGGCTATGTCATCTCGTAGGTTGAAGGGTGGCTCTCTTAAAGAAAACACATGGGCTCTCAAATTATGCATTACGAGCCACGCCCGACCCATAGCTGGTTCTCGGCCATCAAATATGCGCAATGCCCTCAACACGTCTTCAGTCATGTGCAAGTAATTCACACATCGTTGCCAAAAGCCCACATCTGTGATAGTTGACACCACATTACCTACAGCCGTAGCTGCTTGCTCCCCATTTTGTCTGTTTTGCAGACTAGCAAAGTAATTTTGAACGCGTGGATGGTCTTTTAATCGCACGATTACTCCTCGAAGTTTCTCCAGTTGGTGCATCATGAGGAAATTACAAGCAAAGCGGGTTTCATTTGGCACTACGAGCTGAAGGCTTGGACTCAACTCCCGGAAAACAGACATGGTCGCGTGATGGTTTCAAATGTACTGGCACAATCTTTTTGCCCGAGCAATTAAATCTTGGAATTCTTTTATTTTGGCCCAATCTTCCAACATGAGATCCAAGGCATGTGCTATGCAGCCTTGTTTGAAAATGTGTGGGTACGTGTGAATGATATCGTCCACTGCCCCAAGCATGTTTGCTGCATTATTCGTACAAACTTGCGTGACGTGTTTCGGACCCACTTTCTCAATGAATACTTTCATCTGGTCTGATATGTAGCGCATGGACTTCTTTTGTCCGGTAGTGTCAATGGCCCCCAAAAATACATCACCAAAAGGGCACGACATCATCACATTCATTAGGGGCCTCCGGTTCACGTCATCCCAGCCATCAGTGCATATTGTCACCCCGTAATGCTTCACTGCAAAACCAACTTTGGTTTCGATTTGCTTCTCGATCTGCAACCTCTTGGGTTCAATAAACTTAGTCCTGAACTGATGATAAGAAGGTGGAATGTATTCAAACCTTGCCACTGAGGTTGCCCTCACAGCCTCAATGAAGGCTGGATTTCTTGCCACATTAAATGGCACGTTTGCCTCATAAAAAAACGATGCCCACTTGTCATCTAACTCTTTCCTCTTTGCAATGTTAAAAGCATCCTGCATGCGTTGCTGAAGTAATGTCCCAGATCTCGTGGAATTTGATGCAGCGAGACTTTGAGACCTCTCTATTGGATCATTCCCTTCATGGAGAGTAGCCCCTTTAGCATGGTTCCTACCGGGGCCTCCTCCCGTCACTTCATTCTGAGCAGATTGGCTTTAACTTGCGACTGGAGTTGCTCTTGATGGACCACTGGGAATTGATTCTCCTTCGTATATGTCCTCGGGGCTCAATCGTTGCGGGCCAAAGTTTGCACAATTTGCAAATCGGTGGCGTACAGGTCGCGGCGCACTACGACAAATTGACCTCTCGGACTTTGCGCCATACCCAAAGTGAGCAAAAGCACGCTCGCGTTTATAGCTGAATGTCGCATTGCAGAAAACACAGCTAACTTTACTCCCATTCTCAGAGAAATTATACCATGGTTTCCATTCTTTTGTTTGCTTTCGTTGACTTCCCATTGCATTCACAACGAATGCAAACGTGTTCTTGTAGGAAGTAGAAGAGGCTATCACACCAATTGAAAAGGACAAAATAATAGTTAGCACCAATCCACTGTTTGAATTGATTTTTACATCACCTCAACAGTAAACCAGGGCCATCTGCCACCTAAGTAGACTCACAAGGAGCTCAAACTGAATTGAAGTCCAAGATTATGAGGCCAAGATGACAAATGTAGGGAAGCAGAGTGCAACAGGGTTGCCTTTATACCCTTGGAGTGCAGGGGCGGGGACGTCAGAGGAGGGCAGTTTTTCTATGGGGCCCAGACGTCATGTGCAGGCGCGGACGTGGGGGGTGCGGACTTCCCGTCAGGGCGCGGACGCAGGGGCGCGGACATCCCACTCCTCAGCCATAGTGGGGGGGGTCTTGAACTTGGTCCTGGGATTCTTCTTTCCCATGGAGAGGGGGAACCCATTAATGCAGGCAGCCCTTCATTTGACTTCGGGGAATATCTTCAAGTCAATGGCTCTATTAAGAGGTCCAACCACTTTTTCAATTTAAAGATCATGTATGGGAGCATGTCGCTCCCTTCTTGGTGCCAAACTTCTCCTTCTTGCCTTCACCAAGCACTTGAGAATTAGGAACCACCCAAAACAAAAAAAATTTAGAAAATGAAATTGAACTTCCAAACAAGAAGGACAAAATTTGTGTGAGTAGAATCTCAAAGGGTTTAGAGTCCTAATGAAAGACAAGGTACGTATTTGTTTAACCCCTAAAGTCCCAAGGCCATTTTTCTATCAAAAACTACTCAAAGCTGTTAGTTCTATTGCATTCATCGAAGAAAAGAGAAAAAACACTTTCTTAAGAATCTAATCGTAGGATCTTGTACTTAATTTATCTCAGATCATGTGGTAAAAATTTCATAAAATTTGACCGTACCAATTACAAGATGTCAGCATTCAAAGTTGGAAGAACTTGTCTTTTTGAACATTGGTTTGCAATTTCAGATGACTGGGACCACCATTTAAAAAAAAAATTGCACTACAAATTTGAATTTGATTTTTTTTATGTTGAACACTTGAATTGAGAATCTAGGATAAAAATTTCAAAAAAGATTCACTTGGTTTTCATTCTTTGAAAAATTGTTAAGTAGAAGTAGGTCCAAGATTGAGAAAAAAAACTAAATCGTCAACAACTCTAAGATGGAATTAAAATACTATAATCCAAATGTTGAGATTGTTTTAGCAAGCAAACTTACCCTCGTCAAATAGTTATTTTTGAAAAATTGTGAAAATTGCATTCCGAAATGAATCCTATAAATTCTTTTTTCAAGAAGATGCTCTAACTGCTCGAAAAATAAGATTGTCCATAACTTTCATATAACAAATCCAAATGGAATGAATCAAAGCTTCCCATATAGATAAAAGTACCATCTATGAGAAAATAATTTTTAAAAATTTTAAGAGAAAAAATTGTGTGAGAAGATTTCTGCCCGCCGCATTGAAAAAATGGACCTTTTGTGCCATAACTTTTGCTCCCGGGCACCGATTGAAATAAAAATTATATATCCATAAAGCTAATGTATTTATCTATCTTCACAAATAGTTTCAAAAAATAATGATGAATATTGAGGCCGTAGTAGCCTGCCCAAAATCCATATTGTCCCTCGAGGGGACAATGAGACTTTAGGGGTTAAATTCGAGTTCAAGAATTTTTATTTATTTCTTCTAAATAGAACCTATTTTGAATTAAGGATTTGGATTTTACAAATCAAATCATAACCAACTTATACTTTTTTGGCTTTTTGTTCAAGGCTTTATTTTTAAAATAAATGGCTACAAGGGTTTGGATTGAAATCTAATACACATTATAATGCATTGAAATATACTTGAAGGATTTGTTTTCGGAAGAAGAAGCTACAAGGGTTTGGATCTTGAAGACTTCAACGGTATATTCTTCTAATGGGGATCCTAAAAGGGGTTGGTATTGAAATCAAATACTACTTAAGCTATTTTTTAATTCAAGTTCAACGCTACATTTTGGTAAGGGGGATACGAAAGCGGTTTGGGATTGAAATGAAATACTAGTGATGTTATTTCTCAATTCAATCATTCTATTGGAAAAATTGTATTTGTGTAATGGGATCCCAAAAGGGGGTGGCATTGAAATCAAATACTACTTAAGCTATTTTTTAATTCAAGTTCATCGCTACATTTTGGTAAGGGGGATACGAAAGCGGTTTGGGATTGAAATGAAATACTAGTGATGTTATTTCTCAATTCAATCATTCTACTGGAAAAATTGTATTTGTGTAATGGGATCCCAAAAGGGGGTGGCATTGAAATCAAATACTACTTAAGCTATTTTTTAATTCAAGTTCAATGGTACGTTTTGGTAATGGGATCCGAGAAGGCTTTGGAATTGAGGTGAAATACTTGTTAAGATTTTTTGGAAATTCACCTTCAACGGGTTCTTTTTGTAAGGGGCTACTAGAGGGTTTGGGATTGAAATGAAATACTAGTTCCCTTATTTTCTAATTCAAGTGGAACGATATTTTATTGTAATGGGGATATGTAAATATGGGTTGGGATTGAAAATTTTAAATGAAATAGTATCCAACTTGTTTTGAATTCAAGCATTCCACTAGAAAATTTTATTTGTGTAATGGGATCCTACGAGGGTTTGGGATTGAAATGAAATACTAGTTCCCTTATTTTCTAATTCAAGTGGAACGGTATTTTATTGTAATGGGGATATGTAAATATGGGTTGGGATTGAAAAATTTAAATGAAATAGTATCCAACTTGTTTTGAATTCAAGCCTTCCAAAACAATATTTCAAAAATATAAACTTCTACATTGAGCAAATTCGTTAGGTTTTTGATTTCAAACTCAAATTAGGGTCAACACCCAAGTTCGGTGCCTTGGGCATTTAGGGGTTCAGATATTTGTGAATTCAAGTTTGTGAATTCGCGTGTTCAACTTTGTCATAGAGGGAGTTCAAATTTGGCTTGGAGGGACTTCAGGTCTGGGAGCTTGGATAAATTTCCACACATACTTCAGGTCAGGCCGCGGACTTCAGGTCGGGGCACGGATGTCAGGTTGGGGCGCGGACGTCAGGGCGGGGACTTGAAGGGGTGCGAACGTCCCAATCCTCCGCCATAGTGTGGGGGGGAAGTGAAGTTTATTTTGAACTTGGCCATGGGATTCTTCCTTCCCATGGAGAGGGGGAACCCATTAATGCATCCAGCTCTTCATTTCGGTTCGAGAATATCTTCAAGTCAATGGCTCCATTAAGAGGTCCAACTACTTTTTAAATTAAAAGACCATGCATGGGAGCATGTGGCTCCCTTCTTGGTGCCAAACTTCTCCTTCTTGCCTTCACCAAGCACTTGAGAATTAGGAACCACCCAAGGAAAATAGGAGATTTCTGAAAATGAAAATTTTATTGCACGCTTCAATAAAAAAAAATTTGAAATTACATGCTACAAGATTTTGGATTTATAACGAAAGACAAGGTATACATTTTTTAAAATTCAAGTGGAAGGATGCATTTTCAAATTTCCCAAATATAAACTAAAAGGGTTTATAGTTAAAAAAAATTCAAACACGTCTTATATTTTTTAGACTTCTAATTGAATTGGTTAGTTTTTGGTAATGGAGGGTATAAGGGTTTGAAAATTGGGAATTCACATCAATAACATATTACAATGTATTACAATGTAGTTCAAGGATTTTGTTTTTAAAATTAGAGGCTATAAGGATTTGGAAAGGAAACAAAATGAAAGATCTATTGGTTTCGAAGGAAGTTGAAGGCTCTAGTCTTGTTACTAGATGCTACAAGGTTGAAGGGTTTTGATTTCAAATGAAATAGAAGTTATGTTTTGTTTTGTTATAGTTGAAGCCTTTATGGTGTTGGTAAATTGTTCTTCCAAGTGTTTAAAATTCAAATCAAATACAAGTTAACCCCTAAAGGACCAAACACCGTTTTTTGACAACATAGCGTTTTGGGGTAGCTCACCACGAATGGAATTTTTATTTTTTTTCTTTGAAATTTTCACACAAGATGTGCCCGAGGAGTAGCTTTAGGGCCCAACAATTTTCATAACTTTTGACCACATGGTTAAAAAGTTATGGTATGATATGTAGTTTTCATTGTTCGGCGGGCAGCCTGGGCAGCAAAAAAAACTTCTTTAAAAATCATTTTCTAGAGAAATAAAAATTTGAAATTGGTTCTCTAGATTTATGTGCACAAGGAAAGCTTTGAATCATTCCACTCTGATTTATGAGATGAAAGTTATGAGGAATTTTAGTTGTGGGTAGTTTGCGGGTAGTTATGGAATCTCTACTCTAAAATAAACTTTGAAGTCCTTTATTTAACTCAATTTTTAATATTTTTGGAAAAAAATATAAACACAAGGTGTAGATTGTTTCTTACAACATTACAATCGTTTGGATTGGCATTTTTCAATTCCATAATTAAATCCTTAACAATTTAGTGTTTTGAATCATTTTCTACTTCTTTCTACTTACTATTTGTTTCCTGTATGTTGTACAATTCCAAATGATCTGAAAATTTTTAAGCATGTAGCTAACTTGCTTTGAAGAATGAATCCAAAGAGTTACCACCATTTTGGACATTTTTTCATACAAATGTGACCATGTGAAGTGCAGCTGCCCGGTTTTTCGCAGGGACAAAAAAAGGGTTTTTGTCACTCCAAATGCTAATATCTTGCAATCTACACGGTGGAAATTTCTGAAATTTTTACCACATCTTCTCAAAATAGTTTACTACAAGATCCTACGGTTATATGTGTCCAAAAATGTTTTTTTTCCAAAATTTGGTACTTGTACTAGAAATGGCAGTTTGGGAGCGTTTTTTGTGAAAACATAGTCAAAAACTTTTAGGGGTTAAATGTTATGTGCTTGTACTTCAAGGGCTTCAAGTTAAAGTACGAGTTATAAGGGTTTGGAAATTCCTTCAAATACAAGTAAACATTTTTGGGTTCTACTTCAAGGGGTCATTTGTGTTAATGGAAGATTGGAAGATACAAGGATTGGGAGTTCAAATCAGATACAAGTTTTTTTATACTTGGTTAGGATTAAAGGGTTAACTTCTGTAAGTACTACGTAGAGGCTACCAGATTTTGGAATTCCTATGAAATACATGATATAGTTGTTGGGGATTCAAGTTGCAACCTTGCAGGGGCTATTTCTATCATCAAAGGCTACAAAGGCTGGGTATTCAATTCAAATATGGAATGGAAAATCTTCAGTTCTAGTCAAAGGGTCAATTTGTGTAATTAGCAATTACAAGATTAATTCTACTTAATTGGAGGATAAAACTACTGCAAAGGTTTAGGGAACCATCCAATTCGAAGTTTGTTTTTTTTTGGATTTCAGTTCAAACGTTCATTGCTTCATTTCAGTAACAAGAGTCTAATTATGTTTGGATTTAAGAATTGAAATAAAAATATGAAATACCTCTTCTTTTATTTTTGGGTTTAGGTTGTTTTTAAAAAACCCCAAAAATGGATACTAGAATTGTTTTGGGAAAAAAACTAATACAATTTGTTTTATTTTCGGATTCAACTATTTAAGTTAAATGGTTCCTTTGATAATTGTAATCTAAACATCTACTTATGTTTGGAATTGAAGTAAAATACAATGGTTTTTTTGCTTTAAAAAAAGTTCAACGGTTTAGGGTTTGGTAATAGGATAGTATATTAGTACATGAGTACATCAAGTTTTCAAACTCTAGAATCGTACTTTAATTTGAGCTCACCATGAGCAATGGAACTCCTAAGCACTAATTGTAATTAACATATCTCATGTGGGTTGTTGTATGTCCTACCACCTCATATATATATAATGAGCTCCTCTTTCTAGTTTCTAGTTTCTAATCTAAAATTTTAAACAGGATGATAAATAATTTTTAAATTTTTCTTAGATATTGTACGTAATTGAATGTTTTTTTCCATATTTAGCTGTAGGATACTGTATTAGACATTTTGACTAGTATAAAAATGTTTGGACGAAATTCCTGAAAATTTGAGCAAATAGATTGCAAGATAGTTATCTTCAACCCCTGAAGAGTGAAGACCTAACAATGGTTACTCTATTAGGTGGACCAAACAGGGTCCCCCTCTTTGTACGTTCACTTAGTTTCTTGCTTTCTTTTCTGCTCATCTTCTCTTCATTTGCTTTTTTTTCTCTTCATTTGTCCAGCCTTTAGCTTGGCGGTTACTTTTTTTCTCTTAATACAATGGTTTCCATTTGTTATCAAAAAAAAAAAAAAGACCTAACAATGTGTCAATGTTTTGACAATGAAATTTTCCAATGAATCTTCCCACTTTGAAATTTTTTTGTGTATGGGATATTGGAATGTATTTGAAATTTATAATATAAGCATACAAAAAAGAAGATTGCTATGTCTAGGGTAGTATGATGTGTGGAATTAATTATAAAATATTGACCGTTGGATTTTTTAATTATAACAATTTTGGATGATCAATTGTGTAGGTAAAAATTAGAAAATGCAGCTTCTGGAGAAGAAAAATGATAAGAAGATGAATAGTGCTTTCCCCACTAGGGAAAAAATTATTTTGGAATTTGAGGCAAATGCATTATTTTTAATTTTTAAGAATACACAATGTTTGGAACATTATGCTAATCTTTCCTGGGATTCCATCAAATTTGGAATCAATCCAGTTATTTTTGTGTTTTTAATTGCTCCCATTTTTCTGTTACACTACATTTCCAAAAAAAAAATTAAAATACTTTTCACATTGAAATCTTCACAATCAAATTGTATAATAGTTTGTAAACTTATTACTGAATAACTTTTTAGTTAAGGAATTATACATGCATCATGCAAAGGAATTCAACAAGTGAATAATGAATATATGTATTTCATATACATCATGTAGTACAAAATTGGAAAAGTCTATAGCGCATTTTCCATGATAAAATTTGCATATCCACGAGTCTTTCTCTAATACTGTTTGTAGTACCGAACTACCGAAGTAGCAAACTAGCAATTCTATAAGCATCGGTAATGATAAGTGTCTAAGTCTACACAAAATATGCTTTACTAATTAGTAATTACCACACTAGGAAATGCACTCAGTCGATGTTCATTGGACTATTTGCAGTGCCGCTGGGTCCAGCCTCGTTGTCGTGTGTGCCGTGCTGCATCGGAAAATCTTCGCCGGATTCTAGTTGAAGTCTATGAACCGCAGACCGAGTTCTCCTCGCCGGTCCGTCTTATTCCAAAATGGCCCTCATAATTTGCGATTGCTTGAGGCTCTCCAGAGCTCGACGTGTATCCGGGCTATGATGTTCAAGTAGGAAATCCAGCCTTTCGTTTCTGAAAGTTTCCCTCCACTCAGATTCCGATAATTGAACAAGCTCCGCGGGGTTGGGCATGTCAGGGTCCTCCCCAATACAAACCCCGTTGTCATCAGTGACATGGACTCCATCAACGCCCCACAACCATTACCTGGGGTGAGGTCCAAATTGAAACTTCTTTTCGACCTCGTCCCAATGTCCATTGAAGCATTGGAAGAAAAAATTCCGTTGTCCTTGGCTATGCTTGTCTTTCATCTGAATCAAGTGGTGGCAGACTTGGACAATTTGATCTGGGTCAGTCTCCCAACCACATTCAGCAGCTACCTGTATCTTGTCCAACGACGTCATTTTCAATTTCCAGCTCCACACCAAGTCTTTTCCCCACATATTAGATTGATCGGGGGCATTTGTGGCATTGAATTCCCAATGTGGTGGCATATATGGGACCAAGCCAAACAACTCGTACAAGCGCTTGTGGAAAGGAGCCTTGCACACTGCGCACCGACGACGAACAATCATGAAACTGATGAGGCAAAATGGGTGGTACAAGTGGTTGCAGGTGCCCAAGTGAATTCCACCTTCAGGGCCGAATGGATTCATACAAATCGGGCACATAGTCCCGCCGTGCACAAAACTGGAAGGATTTGGCCACTCCAACAACGATTTTCCTTTGTAGTCGATCTTCGATCCAAGCTGATTTTTGTAATCCCAATTGTGTTGGGACCAATCAATGATTGTTTTTCCACCACCAAGCTTGATGGTTGCCATGTCGGTATTGAAAAGATCATCCACAAGGGCGCAGGAAGTCAAGCCAAACACTCTTTCTTGATTGTGTTCACTGTAGCAGTGGTCCATTTTCTTGAACTCTGCTACCAGTTGTCGGATTTTGTCGACGGTGAACACGCATGCCAACTTCCATTGGTAGTACTGCTCCACCAAGGCATGCAAACGACTTTGTAATTTTTCGTTCTCGGCTCGTAAGTCGTTCAGCTCAGAGCTGTTGTCCCTAACCATGCCCTGAACTTCAGTTTCCATTGGTACGTTGGCGGTGGCAATGAATTCGCCGAAAGACAATGAATCATGTTCTGTAAACATGGCAGTACCACCGTGCACATCTTGCGCTGGAATTTCAGAATCGTGAGTAGGTCCTTGCGCTTGTCCTCGTGGATCCTGACCTTCGTTCATCATTTGTGCTGCTTGCAGAGCTCGCCGAAGCTCCTCTATGTCACGTGCTTGCTGAGCAATTACTTTGTCCTTGCGCGTGATTTCTTCCCTAAATTTGCCCACATCTTCATACAGAGCATGCATTTCATCACCTCTATCTTGTAATTGCACCCTCAAGCTCTGTATGGTGTTTGCAGCAGCCATGGCATCAACAACTCCAATAGTTGGTTCATCAGGTGCTTGGAACTGCGCCTCAGCAACTCCAAGCATTGGTTCCTGAGGGCCATGGAACTGCGCATCAGCATCTTGCTCCGGAAGTTCTCTAAAAAGTGCACGCTCAGCCTTCCGCTTTTGTGCACGTTGTTGTCCTCTGTTGGTTAACTCCACTACTATATGAGCCCCATCAGAGTCGTCGTCTGTAGAAGAAGCTGGTGTCTCATACGTATCGGGCGGCTCAATACGTATGTTGATCCTGCCCAGCCCTCCTTCGGGAAACCTCATAGCCCCCCTTGCAGTTATTCCATTCGCTGGTGTCGGTATTTTGATACCAGATGGCGTGCCCTTCAAGGTCGACCAATCCACCCGCTTGTTCAATCTGACCTCCGCATGTACACCTCGAGCAATGAAAAGGTGAACTTCATTCCTTTTTACGGTGGATACGTCGTACAACACCTGATATACTTCAATGCATCGTTGTTTGAAGGCCTCATCGATGCAGTATTTCAAGTTCGCTTTATGGAATCGGCGGTGGTAGTTGTGCCGCTCTTCCGGGAAGGCCTTATCGATGTGGCACCATTCGATGTAATTGACGCAAGTCTCGAAACTCCACGGGTCAGGCACTTCGTTCCAACCCCTAAATGCAAGTTTGCGAGGGTTTCGAAGTACATGTAATCTCTTTCGATGTTTGTTTCCTTGCCGTTGTCGAGTCCGGTCTCTATCTTTTTTGTTCGTTCTCGGTGGTGTCGGCATCGTGGGAAAAAAGTGGCAAGAATTCACCGTGTAATAAAAAAGACCCTGCACGACGCCAACAACCAGCTCAATGAAGAGGTGGAAGATTTTGAAATATGCAGGGCGCGAACGAATGGGGCGGGGACGGCCTTATATAGTGCCCAAACGAGTGTTGGGGCGGGGACGTGGCCGTGTCAGGGCGGGGACGTGAAGACGTCAGGGCGGGGACGTGAAGACGTCAGGGCGCGGACGTGGCCGCGTTGGGGCGGGGACGCGTGTCGGAGCAGGGATGCGTGTCGGGGACGGGCACAAGCCCGTTGAGGCGCGGACGTGGCTGCGCAGGCGCGGGGACACGTGTCGGGGCGGGGACGCAGGGCGGCGAAGGCGCGGACGTGTGTCCCAGGGCGGGGACGAGCCGCGGTAGGGCGGGAACGTGGGCGGGGCGGGGACTATAAAACCCGCGTGGTCCCTCATTTGTCCTTGCCAAGTCCATGCCCTATGCCTCACACCCTTGTTTGCGCAAGCGACTTTCGGACGTGAGTTTGGTGGGTGATCGGGCTTGGCCCACATATAGCACCCGGTTTTTTTTATTTTCTCCAAAGCTTTGGTGGTTCGAAAATATTGTACAATGGCAAGAGAAGGGAGCAGGTCATCGAGTCATCGCCCGGTGTTTGTAGACTGGGATGCAGTTTCTGAGGTGGTACCTCTAGCCACGAACATGTCAGTGGCTTCTGGATCATCCAATCCTTCATCATCCAGCAAGTCGAAGCGCAAAACTGTACCCAATCCTGACATGCCCCCCCACGAGTATGTGGTCGAGGCTAGAGCAATAGCGGTAACTTTTTTCGCACGACGAAGCTCTGGAATGATGTGTAGAGAATATGTGAACTACAACGAAGAAGAATACCACAAGTTGACTGCTGAAGTGCGCCGCGAGTTGGAGACCAAATTTAGAGCATCCGAGCGATTCAACAATTATCAGGATTACTAGTTGCACTCTGAGTGGTTGGATAAACAAGTGTCACAGCTGACCACCAATATTGTGGTGAATTGGTGTTATCACACAAAGAAGCAGGATGACGGTAGTGATTGGGACACGCATAACAAAGAGTTTGCATCGAAATTGATGGAGATTCAGAAGTTCTCTCAACAGTATTCTTCATCACGTAGAAAGAAACAAGCACCATGGAAAGCGACGCTTGAAGACCAAATACGAGCTCATTGCGTGAGCGGAACAGTCAAGTGGCTTGAAAGTTGCGTGAAAGTGAATCCCATGCCAAACCAGACCGCGACTGGATCATATGGGACCGTGAGGAAGGTGGTGCTCACGAGACTACAAAGCATTCCCAGTTGGATTTGCTTCGCCGGGAAGACTTTGAAGACCTCAGATGAGAAGGAGAAACGCCAAACTATTGTAAGTGAGGCGGGGGGTTGTCTAGTGATACATCCTGGTATCATAAGACTTGCGTACATCCATCCCAAAATGATGGAAGGCTACACACTATGGTGGAATGGAGGGTCTTTAATTTCTTTCTTGGCCAAGTACAACTCAAAAGTAAGCGAATCATTGGACGTGGATGACATCAGGAGACAACATGATACAGGGTTGACGCAGGAAGAATTGGGTTGGGTTGCAACTTATCGTAAAAACCGCGTGAACTTGGCTCTATCTTTGCTTGTGACAGTGGCAAAATGCCATGAAGCACAATATTTACACAATGACATTACTCCATCCAACATTTTGCTCCATTTTGATGAATGGAAAGAGAACACAGTGTACATAGGGATTTGTGATTGGGGGCTTTCTGGCCGAGTGGTAGAGAAGGAGCCATCAAGGTATGGTTATCAAACCATGGAAGAGCTCAAACGAGAGAGAAATCAACGAAAACATGCAGCCCTCGAATTGTTCTACGTGTATGGAAAGAAGGGATCGGAGACCTCGCTTGAAGTCATGCAAAACAAACATTTGTACTCCATGGCTGCTGATGCATATGCAACAGAATGGATAGCATATCAAATTTGGAAAGAAGAATGGGATCCTAAGTATTTTACGACCAAAAACCCAGAACAGTATCAGAATTTGAGGACTAAGCTATTGAGCCTCCAGAAAGCAGATGTAAGCGAGAGGGCGTCTGTACCTGACGTTCTAGACACTTTGAGGAAGGCACCTCACTGTTGGAGTATGCCTGAGTGTTGTTATCGTACACAAAATATTATTTGAACTTTTTAAGGTTTAGTATGTGGCAGTTTTATAGGAAGACCACACTTTTGTGCTTAGAAGAGCATCAAGCAAGTGTATTTCGCGGTTGCTATACATTTCATATATAAAGACGTATGTTAAAAATGTTATAATACAGAATTTGGTCTTTCTTCCATCATGACAATTGTATGACTTTTGTGAATTTATGAATGTTGAGTAAGCAAACAACTTTGAATGCAAAAGAGCATGGACATATGGTAAATGTTGTGGGCACCTTAAAATTTGAAAGAACCACTGACCGTAGACCGTAGGGTGCAGGAAGAAATGACTTTGAAATAAATAATACTCTTGAATATGAAAATGAATTGGAAAGAAATCATATTGTAATTACAAAAGAAGAGTTGATCCTAAGAAATGTAAAGATTTTGCGTCATTGTGTGAACGGAGGATTTCAATGTGTTCTGAACAATACATCTGGCTGGTATATTAGAACATTGTATAATTTGTATTCTATTCTAGTAATTGATTCGGAGAGTATGGATTCTTTATGAAGTGAATTCCAAACTATTTTAATTCACGAAGGTCCTGACAGAAAACGGGTCTGGGTGAAGCAGTGAGCAAGCCAATAAAGGCCCCTCTTCCTTTACTTTGAAATTCACAACGGGAAAAAATATGATTTGATTGAATAAGGGCCCCCTTTCATTCCCCAAAAAATACTTGAATTTGGGTTCAATTTTAAAAAAATTGGTTCAAAAAATATAAAGGTCCCCTCTTCTTGGAAGTTATTGCTTATAAATTCGGAAGGCATTATTATTTTTATGTGTACAATGCCAAAAAATATGGTTCAATTGAACGAGGGCCCTTTATTACTTCTTAACCCCTAAAGTTCTTTGACTATGTTCTCACCAAAAATGCTCCAAAACTGCCATTTTTAGCAGAAGTACCAAATTTTTGAAAAATATCATTTTTGGACACATATAACCGTAGGATCTTGTAGTAATCTGGTTTGGGAATGTGTGGAAAAAATTTCAGAAATTTTAATCGTATAGATTAGAAGATATTAACGTTTGAAGTGGCAAAAGTCATTTTTCTGGCCCTGCAAGAAACCGGGCAGCTGCACTTTACAAGGTCAGATTATTATAAAAAAATTCTAAAGTGGTTTTGCTTCTTTGGAATCATTTTTCAAAGCAAGTTGGCTACATGCTTGAAAATTTTCAGATTATTTGGAATTGTACAACATATAGGAAAAAAAAAGGTTGTACAAAGAAGTAGAGATTGATTCAAAACACTAAATTGTTAAGAAGTTAATTATGGAATTGAAAAATGCCAATCCCAATGGTTGCAATGTTGTAATAAACAATCTACATCCTATGATTTTACCTTTTTTGAAAAATATTAAAAATTGAGTGAAATAAACGACTTCAAAGTTTATTTTAGAGTAGACAATCCATAACTGCCCGCAAACTAAAAATCCTTGTAACGTTTGACTCATTGATTGAAATGCAATTATTCAAAGCTTTCCACATATATATAAATCTAATAAACCAATTTCAAATTTTTATTTTTGAAAAAAGTGATTTTTTTTTATCTGCCCAAACTGCCCGGTTACGAAAAAAAGTAACATCTTAGGCCATAACTTTTGACTCGTATTTCAAAATGTCATGAAATTTGGTGCATATGAAAGATATTCCTCGTCCCCACCTATAAAAATTTCAGCCCAAAATATGGAAATCTCTAGTCACACGTACCTGCCCAAAATTTCTATGTTGCCAAAAAACCGCATGATGGTCCTTTAGGGGTTAATGGAGAATGAATTAAATGCATGTGAAAAAAATACGGGTCCACGGAACAAGGTTCCTCTTCCTTTACTTTTAAATTTACAAGAAATTAATGGAAAAAAGTATGGTTTGGTTGTTCAAGGGCCTCCTTTCATTCAAAAATAAATTAGTTCAATTTGACTCCAATTTAACCCCTAAAGGACCAAGGCCTATTTTCTACCAAAAATCACTCCAAACTACCATTTCTTTAGCCAAGAGTACAAAAAGATATAAATTATTTTGGGCCCACATCTGACCGTAGGATCCTACACCTCACTAGTGACTACTATGAGAGTGTGTGTAAAAGATTTTAAAATTTTGGACCACACAAATTGCCAGAAATTTGCATTTTAAATGAAAAAAATTAAATTTCAACACATTGTGGGAGTACATTTTCTGACTTTGAACATTTTAAACTTTATATTTTTGCACTACAAAGTTTTGAGGTATTATTTTAGATGAACTTGAAGGTATACCTTCATGATTGGAATATTTATTTTCTCAAAAATAGATTGTAGGAGAATAAATACATGTTTTTGTTTTTAAATATATGCTTTGTTTTGATTTAGGAAATGATCTTCATTTTTGTTGGATCTTGTTGGCAGTAAAAAAAAGAATTAGATTGTATTTTTGGTGAATTTTCAAAGTTGTATCTTCAAAATTTATTTAAAAAAAATCTAAAAATAATTTTATAATTATTATTGTTTGTTCATCATCTTAGAGATTTTCAAAACATTTTATTCTAATTAAAATTTAACTCCATTTAAATCTTTACAATGGAGAATTGAGTTGAGACGTGAGAGTCTACCCAAAAAAAAGAAAATTAAAAGAAATTTAATTTTCATTATTAAAGAAATTGTTAAGTAGAAGTAGGTATGAGATAGTAGGAAAATCTAAAATATTAATATCTTTTATATGGAATTAAAACATTACAAAAAATATGAGGCCTCAACAAGGCCGTGAGTGCTGATTTTCGGGACCCGCGGGTGATATTACGGAAAAAAAAAAAAAAAAAAAAAATCTTTTTTTTTTTGAAAAAAAATAACTTTTT
This sequence comes from Antitrichia curtipendula, assembly GCA_951230915.1. NCBI lineage: Eukaryota > Viridiplantae > Streptophyta > Bryopsida > Hypnales > Leucodontaceae > Antitrichia > Antitrichia curtipendula. The sequence continues at coordinate 7,055,986 of OX579634.1, forward strand.
TTTTTTTTTTTTTTCCCGAAAAAAAGAATTGAAAAGTGACGTCACGCTGATGTGGCGCTGACGTCAGCGCTGGCGTGGAACTTCGACCACGTCAGAATTTCAGTTTCTGAATTTTTTTTTTTGAAAAAGAACTCCGTAGTATCACTACGGGGTCCAGGCTTAATGGCCTTCCGGAGGCCTCATATTTTTTGTAATGTGTATTAATCCCAATGGTGAGATTGTTCTAGCAAAAAATCTAAACCAGAAGGATCTTTTTTATATTGTAAAAATTGCATTTGAAAATGAATCCTACAAGCTATTTTTTCCATGAAGATGCTCTAAGTGCCCGAAAAATAAGATTGTCTATGACTTTCTCATAACAAATCCAAATGGAATGAATCAAAGCTTCCTAGATAGACAAAAATATAATCTGTGACAAAAGAAACCAAAAAAAAATATTCAAAATTTTGCAAATTTTTTTTGGCTTCAAACCCCTCTCCCTTGTTTTGAGCTTATTTGGACATAACTTTAAACCCTTAAACTTACCGTCCGCGCCCCGACCCTCTCTCGTCCCCGCCCTGACAGTCGTCCGCGTCCCGACACACTCTCGTCCGCGCCCTGACTAAATTACGTCCGCGCCCTGACTAAAGTCCGCGCCCCTACCGGTGACGTCCGCGCCCTGGATCCTACTTGGCAGCCACATCACCTATTTTTTTTAATTAAAGAAAGTCAACTCAGTGTTGACCACATCGGACGGGCGAGACCTCTATCGAACGGGCGAACCGGACGTCCGTCCAGTATGACAACCCTGAAATATTCATCTTCATTGAACATGACATTTTGACAAATTTTCTCGTAAACTAGTAATCGCTTGTCACGGACCTGAGTCCTGAGATCCAACAAAACTGTGGATTTGGCTAAAAGGGTAGTTAGGCCTGACTTTTGAGCAAATTATTCACTTCATTCGCTCAACAAGCAGCGCACTGGTTTGAAGAGAAGGCTCGATATATGGTCCAGAGTTGAAGAATAGGTTTTCAAGTTGTTGCACCAAGCCCAAGTAAGGATCCATGAAACAACAAAAACTTCGCTCCTGCACGCTGAGTGTCGTGACTGTTTATTAAATCAATTATGAGGGCTTGCAAACCGGCGTAGGATGTTCATATGGTAACTGTCAGACTCAAACTAGATTTTGCTAGTGAACCTTCGCGCACAGAAAATCATTCGCATCCCGACTTCGCCAAGCGTCCGGCACGAAAGTGCAGAAGGGATGCTCACAGGGTAGAACTACTCTTTGCGAGAGGTGTGAATCTAAAAGGTACAAAATCTCTCCAATCAAAACTGTCACCTTGCAGACTGCAATATAACCATGTGCACCGTATCAGTCACGTAATGGAGAGGAACTCTGAGCGTCACCGGTTTTATTGAATACAACATGCGGCACAAGAAATTATTCCAACCGTCCCATGAGTCCGATCAGAACAGTCTATGCCAGTCTATGTCGCTGGACACTGGACGAAATGAATGTATTGTATAACTAACTGTAGCTGCCTAAATGCGATGGTTCCACATAATCTGGGTCAATGAACCCCGATTACATGAATGGGCAATTTAGTTAAAATGGCGAAATTCCGTAACTTTGGCAGTTTTCATAGTTCAGAGCGGCTGCTCTGAAATGTTCAACAATCCTAGATTTCTGAAATCTAAATCATTTCTAGATGTCTGAAATCTACAATAGTCATAGATGTTACTTTCAAAGTTCAGACCGTGCAATTTAAAATGTACATCTGTGCTAGATTTCTAAAATCTATATGAGATTAAGATTTATGTAATCTATACCTTTCTTAGATGTCACTTTTGCAGTTCAAAGTGACCGCTCTCAAAATGCGCTCTCAAAATGGCATACGGAATACCGCCATTTTAACGAAATTGCCGTTATGACAACAATTCCTCTGTTGGCACGGCAGGGCGGATTCCATTCCTTCCTCACAGACCGCTTAATTACATGCGGATGCTTTTCTGGATCATGGCCACGGTCGACTCGCTGATGTGGAAGGCCTTCTCCAGCACCTCATCCTTGATGGCCGGCTTGAACAACGCCGTCGCGATTTGCTGCACGCCAGGGTTCTGGCTGTCCAACCCCGAGAACGCCAACGCCGGGCCGCTGCCCACGTTCAGCTGGAAGTGCACCAGGCCCTTGGGGAACACGAACAGCTCGCCGGACTTGATGGTGGTGGCGAACAAAGTGTTGGTGGTGTCCACGAAGCCCACGTACAGCTCGCCCTTGACCACGATCAGAAGCTCCGTGGCGCGCGGGTGCGTGTGCGGGGGGTTGATTCCGCCCTTGGCAAAGTCAATGCGGGCCGCGGAGATGCCCAAGGTGTTCAATGCCGGGAACTCCTTGACGGAGGCGGGGGTGACCATGGCGTTGTTGGCGTTGTGGGTGTTGCCTTCCTTGGTCAAGGCATAGGACTTGAAATCGTCGGCGGACACCTTGTTGGCGGGAAGGCAGGGGAAGCCATTGATGTTGAATCCGGTGGAGTTGTCTGCGACGCAGAAGTCCTGGAGGGGGTCAGCGTCTGCGGCCACGGCCAGCCTGGGCAGCAGCATCGCCATGCTCGCGAACAACGCCAGGGTCAGCCAAATGCTGGTTCGGTGGGTTTTGATGCCCATGTTGGGTCTCTCTTTCAGTGCGGAAACTGGAATTGAATGTCGATACGCTGGAAGCGGCTGGATGCCTTAATTGTGCGATTCCAGGCCTGAAACTGAGAGCACTGTGTTTGAGTGAGCTCGAGAGTTGCGAAGGAAGAGTTGGTTGTTTAGAGTGTATTCCAATTGCCATGAGTTGGTGGCCCTTATATTCCATCTGTTGAGAGCGCAGTGGGTTTAAAGTGCGTCAAGCCTGTTTACTTGGGACGCGGCCACTGAGTAGGCCTGGCGAAATACTCCAGCTAGGGTGGACTCTGAGGAGGTGGGTTGAAACGTACTGTACTGAGGTGGCGTCAACAGAAGGGGTTCGCGAGTAGCTGGTGCAGTGAAAGTTAAGCCGAGTAAGCTTGTCGCATAGGGAGCTGATTTGGACTGAAGAGAACGATGGCGATGACGGGAAGTGAAGCGTGTTGCGAGTGGCTTCTTTCGCTTGCTGCTTTGATTCAGGATAAACATTCTTAGATTCTTGCCCACTTTATCCATGGCATGATTACGTCGGCCCTTTCTTAATTTCAATGCTCGTGTTGCCTTTTTTATTTCAGTTTCATGATAGAGACGATGTCAGCACGTCCAAACGTACCCGAAGATGGACTTCCCTATCCGTTGTTAGAAGTGGAGTTACTTGGTGAGTGCGCGCGTTCGGCTGAACTGGTGGTCAACACTTAGTGTCAAGGACCAGGCTTAATGGCAGCAAGCATTTGCATGTGTGTTTCAATTATTCCACTTGGACGAAACTGGGAACTCTGAGGATTGGAGAAAACCAAATATTCACACATGGAAATATGTCACGTTTTCTGCACCGCTGGGACAGTCAATGCAATTCCTGATAAGTCTTTCTCCGTCAATGCAATCCCTCGGTCTTCGTTTTTTCAATGCAAGTTTCCAGTAAATTCCTCATAAGTTTCGTGAGTGTACTAGAAATACGTCAAGTGCCGATCAACACCTCATTCAGTGGAAAACAATGGTAAGGAAATCACTCTCCCCTCCGTCCCGTCAGCTCTCCTTTTGCCGCTCAGTCGACAGAACTAAAATCACGAAGTTCCATCCATTTGACGAGACTTCACCTGAGACTGTACGATGAAAAAGAATCAATTTTTCATCCAATATGTTTTTTTGAAGTTGCTTGAGTGCGTTTTCAGTGAATTGTAAATCATCTCATTGTGGTATTATTCAATTTTCTATAGAAAGAAGATGCTTAATCCACGAATCAAACTTGTGTCATTGTAGTGTAATTTTGGTTGTTACTTACTATTTCTCTTTATGTGAATAATAGCCATAAAAATTATATTTTTTGAATTTGAGTTCAAGTTATGAAACAAAGTTTATCAAGTATAGTTTCTATGGAATGTGAAAATTGTGAATAATTTATAATATTTTATAATTTATAGCAATGTGAACTTTAGATCTATAACAATGATTGACTTATTGATTTTCTACTTTAGAGCATCAAGGCAACTTTGGTTTATACCTTTGATGTTAGTGGTAGTCACAGCTTGTTCACCGTGATGGTGAACAATGAACATTGAAGTGGTGGCGGCGTAGGGGTGGCTTCTTTTCGACGGAATATTCTTAGCGGAACATTGATTGTTCACTCCCAACATCCACCTCTGGAGGTGGATGTTGGGAGTGAACAATCAATGTTCCGCTAAGATTATTCCTTTGTTCTTTTAACTTTCAATTACATCCATCCATCTCATCATTATCCATCCTCCATTGTTCATTCTCAACATTTGAATAAAAAGGGTGGTCACGGCTTGTTCAATATTCGTCACTTCTCATTGGCCCCTCAAAACACTTTCTATTGTTCATTGTTCACACACCACTTGAACATGCCGTGACTACCCCTTTTATAAAATGTTGTATACATCTATAGTGACAATTCTAGATTTTTGGCTACATTTAATATATAAAATTTGATTGTAGAATTTAAGAATTCATGGCGAGGTCCTGGGGAGTTCACTTAGAGTATCCATTAGAAACCATGTGTGAACAAAACTTTGGACCCCCTATATACTTTTTGAATTTTGAATTTAAAAAAAAAATTAATTTAATTTAATTTAAAATATATATATATATATATATATGAATAGATTTTCTTACTTTGAAAGTTTATGTTTTGAATTATTGATATTTTTATGGGCCCTGTTGGAAACGCAGACACTCCATTTATTGGGAACTTCAGGCGGTGCGACGGGGAACGTCAAAGGGAACACAAGGGAACATCATGGGAATGCAAGGCGATAATGGCGAAGTGGTTGTGAGTTCCCATCTTAGTTTGCAGAAGCATCGTGAAGTCTAATCAAGATGGAGAAGTTTAGAACCCAATGAAGAGTTTCTAATTCGAAAGATTAATATTGCAACATAAACCATCCGGAAGGATTGCAATAAAATGCAATCTCTGCAACTTACACAGGATCTCGCAAGAATTTTCTAATCTTCTGAATCTGCAAGTGATTACGTCAATGAATAATGAAAAGTTATTGCATTTGATACATGATAAAATAAATCACAGATTGCATACTAAAATGAATCACAGATTGCATACTAAAATGAATCACAATACTAAGTGAAACATTCACAGATGTATCAAAGGGATTGCATTTGAGTTTCAGAATTCTATTTCCTGCAAGGATGTATTGACAATTCAGTTGGCGAGAAAAGACTCTTAGAACTACAGAATTTACTACGAGATCCCATTTGTGTCAGGGATTGCATACTAAAATTATCAAACACATACTCATTCTTCATGCTTTGAAGAAAATTGATGGCAAATAACGGGAGTTAATGCACAGCAAGTGCAACCATTTTCGGATCAACTTAACGACTGCTGGTAACAACAATATTGATGCCAAATAAATTGTAAGGAATATTATCGGCTCACCACTTCAAGGTGAGCATTCCAAAGTCATTGCAAACAACTTTGACAAACTATACGATGAAATTGAGCTGCTGAAGGTAAAACTCTGCTCATACTTGTGTCAATGGAGTCAATCTTGCATTTTGTGCAACCTATGGAAGATGCATCTCTCAACGAGCTCTACATCGAACTCCACGCCGGATTCAGGATTGGGTTGCAAATTCAGTACCTATACTCTACTTGACCATCTGCAATATGTAAGAAAGACAAAATTTGTCTCCACAAAGATTTGAATTATGGTCAAAAATCAATTGAAATCACAATGATAACTTCGCAATGTTCAAAATGAGCTGTTCAAGGTAAAAACTTGCTCATAAGCGTTTTTGGTGGTGTCAATCTTGCATTCCATTGATGATTGATGCAATTCTTGGTGAACTGCACAGCGACCTCCATCGGCTCACACATCGAATTGCAAATTTGCTTTCCAACACTCCTCTCAAAGTCTCAAACACCTGCATTGAGTATGACACGGCCAATTCATTCTCCAAAGATCAATAGATTACAAACGAAAATCAACTGACATAACAATGCTAACTCTCACAATGAATTGAAGGTAAAAAACAACAGAAGTCTCTGTTCTCAGAAAAACATGAAAACTCTCAAATCTAAACTCGCAGCTTAGCTTAGGGTTGCAAAGCGGAAAATCCAGCTAGACTTCGTAGATTTTTCTCGAAGAGTCACTCCATAAAGGAAACACTCTCCAACAAACACCAAATTCATGTTCAAATACATTAGTGCCATGATTAACACGAACAAGAAAAATTCAGAAACTTTTGCAACATGTAGAATCGCTTGAGAGTCACTCACTTCGTGTGTCTGGAAAGCCGACAGGATGCGTCGTGTCTCACAGAGAGATAACTAGGTTCATTGCTTGGTTCATTGCTTGTAGGATGCTTTGGAAGCCACAGAAATTAAGCTGCGAGAGGAGATGGACGCCAAGATGAAGGTGGTGCAAGACATGCTCCTGTTGCGGATTAAGGCGTTGGAAGCACGCATGGTGGAGTAGAGATAGAGAATCGCGGAGCAGCAGAGCTTGAGTAAGCAAATGGGCAAACAATTGGATGAGCTCCAGGGCCATGTTGGAGTTCTCTATTTCCGCTTCCATTAATTTTGACCTAATTCTGTCCAACCCCGTTCGCACAAGCATTGTTTGGCACGGTTGCTAAACTTGGTGGTGAGTTATTATAAGGGTCTAGGAAGTAAGGTAGGAGGGGGCCTTTTAATAATGCAGCAATAACACCAGCTGATTTGCAATTTGGGGGAGTTTGAAACTTTGAATTCTTCACATATTTTTCAGTAAATTTTCCTTGAAATGGAAATGGAATTGGCAACTACCACAAGTTGTTTCATATTTGGACCTTCTTGGAATTAGGTATGGAGTATAAATTTTGAAGCTGGAATGACAAAAGACTCTCAAGGCATTTCCCTCATTATATGTTCATTGTTGGTAAATTGAGAAAAGCAATATATACCTTTGTGTTAGAGAACGCTTCTAGAGTGAAGTAATTTTGGACCACCTACCTTCCATTTACACTAAAGGAAAATATCTTAATTATAAAACTGAGCAACAAAATAACCTTGTTAAGGTATCCTATTACGGCCATAATTCTTGTGATTATGAATGACAAGGTAAAGTTTGCTTGCTAGAACAATGTCATTGTTGGAATTATTGTGTTTCAATTCCATCTTAGAGCTATTAACGATTTAATTTTTTTTTAATCTTGAACCTACTTCTACTTAATATTTTTTTTAAAGAATAATAATCAAATGAGGTTTTTTCAGGATTTTTTAAAATTCCTAGACTTTCTACTCAATTCTTTTTTTTAAAAACTAAATTCAAAGTTTGAATGCAAAAAAAATTCCACAAATGGTGGTCAAAGTCATTTGAAATTGCATGAAAGCATTTTAAAAAAAATACAACTTTGAATGCTAATATCTTCCAATTTGTATAGTCAAAATTCATGAAATTTTTCCATATGATTTCAAATAGATAAAGTAAAATATCCTACAATTAGGTTCTAATTTATTTTTCTTTGTTGAAAACAATAGAAATGGTAGTTTTGAGAGGTTTTTGACAAAAAATGGCCTTAGTCCTTTAGGAATTAATCCTTGAAAGACCAAGGGGTTAGGACAATACACAAATGTGTTGTAAAATATAAGTTCTATATTTTTTTTGAAGTTTGCATCACTATGATATACATGTATTACAAAGCAACTTGTGTAATTTATTGCATGCAATCCAAACTTGCTAATGCTATGAGAGCAGTTTGTAAGACTCCTATTGCTCACTCATGCAAACTACATGCTTTGATGCTAACTCAATACTGTGAGTCACTACAATTTTGATTCAAGTCTTCAAGTGTAGGTGAGGCTTTTGAGTGGAACATCACATGCATATTCTTAGTTGGGATTGACGTGAAATCTTAAAACTTGGGAGATATAGAACCCTTACAATAATTAAACATGTTCCCATGGTCCAGAGAGAATCAATTGAATCAAGTTTTGTTCCAAAACCAACCAAAAATATGATACAATATATAAAGTAATGCTCACCATGACAATTTTAATGATTTACAAATGAGCCTCAAATACACTAGATTTTGGAGAAAAATCACATTAGAAATTCATTTAAAAAAAATGTAGAGTAGATTTTGAGAAGAGATAAATTGATTAGGATTATGCATGTTAGACCATTCAACCTCATATTTTTTTGGTGACCAATTTTTTATATTTGACATGCAAAAAGAAAATTGAAAGATTCTCATAGTTTTAACTCCCTCATGATCAAACATTATAATCTTTCAATCCTTAAATGATATTACTGTGTTTTCTTTTCCTATGTGATCTCTAACATGTCTAGTCTTGATTGGGTTGTTTGTTGTGTTTGTTGCTTTTTTGATAGCAAAGATTAATTCACTTGATTTCTATTGAACCAAAGATCTTCTTGTAATTGCCTCCAATGATGATTCTATATGTCTCTATGATACAACTACTGCCTCGTAAGTTCTCCTTTTTTCATCCATTAGAAAAAGCATTAATTTTATTCTCATGTTATTTTCCTATCATATTTTTCTTCATATACTAATATCACTTGTAGTTGTGCATTCTAGTCTTTTGTTGATCTCTAAATGAGATCACTAGTAGAATTTAAAGATTATATTTATTTATGCCTATTGCCCAAGCAGGTCATTGAAAACAATTCATAGTAAAAAATATAGAGTAGACCAAATTTGTTTCACTTGTTACACTAATTTGATAATTTATTCCTCACAAAAGGAAGGAGATGGTAAGGTCACCATTATCCATCTCAATGTTAATAGAGGATGGCAATATTGTGACGGCAATTGTCTGTAAAGGAGAATGTCTATTGAGCTGATGTTGTTAGTTGGGGATTTTGTAAAGTCTAATTGATGATTGTCTAAATGGCAAGATGGAAGAGAACTAATCTTGGCAAGTAGCACACAATTCTCATATTAAAAAAAACTTTTGTTGTCAAAGAGGCTTGCACTAGATGTGGATGCAAGAAGGACTCGTCAAATGTAAACACTAAATAAGTAACTAGATAGTTCAAGTTATGCAATTATACACCTTCTTTGTTCTATAGGGTTCATGATTTTTTCATGAATGCAACACATTTGCAACTTGCTTCAATATATGATTTTGTTGGTAATTATCTAGGGCCCACACGTCTTGTTATTTGTTAATAATAATTAGTTACAAATTTTTGAAGTAAAAAGATACAATGTAGAACTGAAAAATAATTTTCACACCCCTATATTATATAAGAAAAAATTGTTTAAAAAATGAACAAAAAATTCCTGAAAATAACACTCTGTTGAAAGTTCATTTTGAATTGAATATTGATTTAATGGTCATCTAAATGTGTTCTCTATAGTTATTTGAGTTGAAAAATATGCCATTTTAGTTCATTTTCAACCTCTTCCAGAAATCATTTTATATTTTATTGGAGTTGGAAATTTTGGCAATAGAAACCTATAGTCATTATTACACAATGTTCAAAATTGTAGGTTGAAATTATAATTTATTAGAAACCACTTGTTTGCACGTGGTTTATTGTAGTAGAACTATGTGCACCCCCCAAGGGCGAGGCCCTCATTTATCACAATTGAGATTCTTAAATAACCCTAGATGGACGGCAAAGATACGTTGTGTCTATTGTGTAAGTAGTAAAATAGGCTTTGTGCATATTGAAGAATGGATGATTTTCATCTTGGGTTTTGTGTACAAATTTGTTGAAGCTATATGCCCATCATTGATTTATATTAAAGACAATTTAGTTGTTCTTATAGATTTATATGGCATAGTTTGTCGAAAAATGGTGCACAATTTAATAATTTGTTTATAGTGTATTTCAATGTTTTGAACTTCTTTTCCTTAGAATTATTTTTGACATTTAAAACTATTTCATTTGCTTTAGAGCAAAACTATCATAAAAAAAGCATTCCATTGATGTTTGAAGTTAAGGATCTCTAGATAGGTTTCTAAATATAGAATGATTTGGAAATTCTTTTTGTGGATTCAAAAATGCTACACACTAAGTATCATCTTTAATATTTCTATGATGAAATTTTCAGATTTTTTAAATTCTTTTCTATTTGATATGAATTTTCTTTGTATCAGCTATGGTAGTTAGAAATGTTCACCCAAAAATTCTGAAAACTTTATAACACATTTTACACATAGGATCTCATCTTTGAGTAAATAAAACCATAAACATTCACTGATTAATAGCCAGTAAATGCAAGATGAAGAGTGCGAGACTTTCAAAGATGAAAAGATTCTTGCCTTTCGGGAGGTTATTAACAAATGTTAGATGATGCATGCTCTCCAACATTTTTGACGCAGTTTCTGATGTTTCCTTTCACGGGTGGCAGGTGGCTAGGACAGGACGGGTGGCACTTGTACGTGAAGGTGGCGTAGACACAAAGTACTTAAGGCAATTTCAGCCTGCAACGTCCACCTTTTTTTGAGTTTCAACTTGTAGCGTCCGCAAATCGTTCTATAAATGTCTCTATCTATTTGATACCCATTTCCGTTTATTGAACTTGCACCAAATTTTCTTGCTTGCGTGAATGATTTTGGTGATGTCATCAAGGTACAATTGTGCCTCTTCAGCAACTTCAGTCTTTCATTCCTTTATGTGTACACTTGCAAATTGATAGATGATATGTCGTGGTAACCAAAAGGTTGAGTGGCCCACATGGATGAGCTTCCCTTGACAACACAGGGGACAAGGAGGAATATGGAGGACCACAGTCACGTGCAGAGTCATTGTTCTGTGCTACTTCAGATGCGACTACGTCGTTTTTGAAGTACAGAGAATCCTTGTGTATCAAACAAAACGTCGATGAGATCAATCCCTGGCGGGATTAAGGTAAAACAACCCATTGTGGTGAGAACTAGGAGTTTGGCCTCATGCTGTTGCTGAAATTTTTCAATTTCTTTCCCACATAAAAGAAAATTGTGAAACAGTGAGAGCAATTGAATTTCTTCATTTCTTTATTTGACAAAGTATGAATTTGCTATGACTTTTTGAAGAGTTCAATGCATCATGGCCCAAGAGAAAATGTAAACTACCCTCGAACCAACAAAATCTGAATCCATGATGTTCATCTTGTTCCCTTAAAGCAGTCATAGTATTTCAAACATGAAAAAACTTCAAAAGTCAATTCTTACAATGAATTCACACTGCAAAGTTGGAATTTCGTAATGAGGCTATTAATCACTCCATTACTGTTATGTGAGATATGTATTGTGGTCCAAATTTCACATACTGAAAAAATCCATAATGGGGTCATTCCTTAGGTGTCTACTGTGGAATCATTTGACCACAATGGGCTGTTTTACCTTATTTGTTCCGTAAAATTTTCCTAAACCCTTTGCGTGGCTGTGAGGCTGTTCCAACTTGACAACAAACCTTAGGGTACATTCGCACCTGCTGTTAATTAAAACTTTGGTGTCATTACAGGGGGCTGGTTACACACAATGTCCCACTAGGCCTCTTTCGGGGGCAGGGCTGGGATGCAGGCAGATTCGGGGATGCTCCACAGCCCTCTGAAGACCCCACAGCCTGCTTTCCATTTTGCTTCAAAATTGATTTCTCCAACAAAGTAGAAAGAATGAAATAGTAAATAAGATTTTCAATAAGAAAACTGCAAAAATGATGTGGGTCGAATGCCACAGATTTCATTTCTTGTGCCACTAAGGTAGCCAAACCCATACCCGCCTGTTTAAGGGGAATGGGTATTGGGAAGACTCCACCAAACTGAAATAAACATGGAATCAATTAGCCTTTTCAAGCTCATTGCGTGGACAGAAAAAAATCTGCAAATAATATTGTAGAAGTGAATTTATTTAAGTCCAAAGTCACCACTAGTAGCTCCCTATAATCACCAGTAGACCAACACTGTAGCCGTCTAAACTCCTTTCTTAATTGAGTGTTATTGAAACTATTTCTAACCAGTAATGAACCGTATCTCGACCACATGAAGATCCTAATGCTGCTGCTTTACGTCACCCTTTAACATGCATCAATATCGTTAGCAGAGCTCTAGAGCACCGAATGAGGAGCTTTGAAAACCGTGAGCTTTAATTATCGACCTTCTCTGTTAGGTAAGCCGCAGAGGTCAATGCCGAAAGCCGTCACATTCATCCCGAAATCCGTCCAATTCATCCCGAAATCAACAGCCACTTGATCCCATCGGTGCTCATCATTTGAGAAGCCCAGTTTAAAGCTCACCACTGCACGGTGAACAGGTCTTCTGTAGGGTGCGGGATTAGGAAGCACGCGGAAATGGGTTCGGCTACCTTAATACAATCAAGCCCTAAAGCCAATCTCTAGTTGGACATTGGCATGGAGGAAAGATCTTTATACTAGTGGAGTAGTGGTGGGTGAAACAAACCATGTGGGATATGTGAATTAGGACAAAAAAAAGCTCCTCCACTCATGGTTAAGTGGAAACGCAGGAACCGTGATAAATGTCAAATTTCAGACCTCATTTAGACATAGTAGACTATATTTTTTCAAAAAACTTCAGACCAATGAAAGTTGGGGAATCAAGAAAAAATTTATCTCCAAAAATCCGTTTGATATTTCAATACTCCAACTAAAAGTTATGAATAAATTTCAAAGGAGGTGTTTGAAAATGTCCAAAAAAATGTCCCTTCCACCCTAACCCCAACCCAACCCAACCCAGTCCCCTCTAAAATTTGTTTAGAATTCTTACATGAGGATTCAAAAATCTCAAGCACATTTTAAGAGAGAAATGTTAGCTTGCTTCTCCCACTTCTTCCAATTCAATTGTTTTTGAAGGAAGCT